>CM077234.1:11238614-11721114 GCA_039654775.1 Spinibarbus caldwelli
ACCACATCTTTTCCTTCCCTTCGCCTCTCTATTAATGTGCTTGGACACAGAGCTCTGTGAACAGCCAGCCTCTTTTGCAATGACCTTTTGTGTCTTGCCCTCCTTGTGCAACGTGTCAATGGTCGTCTTTTGGACAACTGTCAAGTCAGCAGTCTTCCCCATGATTGTGTAGCCTACAGAACTAGACTGAGAGACCATTTAAAGGCCTTTGCAGGTGTTTTGAGTTAATTAGCTGATTAGAGTGTGGCACCAGGTGTCTTCAATATTGAACCTTTTCACAATATTCTAATTTTCTGAGATACTGAATTTGGGATTTTCCTTAGTTGTCAGTTATAATCATCAAAATTAAAAGAAATAAACATTTGAAATATATCAGTTTGTGTGTAATGAATGAATATAATATACAAGTTTCACTTTTTGAATGGAATTAGTGAAATAAATCAACTTTTTGATGATATTCTAATTATATGACCAGCACCTGTATACCTATATATATTTTATATATATATATATATATATATATATATATATATATATATATATATATACACACACACACATATATACACATATATATATACATATATATATATATACACATATTTATTTATATATATATATATATATATATATATATATATATATATATATATATATATATATATATATATATATATATATATATATAAAAAGTTTTTAAAAAGTTTAAAACCATTTTAGATGCTCAGATGCTAAGCATGTCACACTGCAGAACATGGTAATTGCTTGACTTGTAAAAGTTAACTACCCAGAAGTATAGGTTTACATGTATTATATCACCTTTATGAGTTCTCCTCTCTCCAGGGCTGCAGAAACATCCTCTGTGCACATGTACTGCTCAAACAGTTGCTTCCGGGACCCTGTGCTATCTTTTGTGCCTTTATCGTTATTGTTTTGTGGTAAGCTTTCTTTTGATGCTGTGAAAAGAAAGGTAAAACAAAGTTAAACAAAAATGCACCTCACATGGAGAAAAAAAAATGGTTAATTTAGATTTGGAATAAAACTAAATCTGTTCATGTATATCTCATGATGTTATTTTTTTTCTTCTTTTTTTTTCAAGGTTTTGTCATATATATTAGCTTTCAAAGCCATGTATGTATTAGATTTGTTTTCCTAACTTTTAACACATGTAAAACACACATTTAAAAATTGCATTCTCTTTGCTTCAGGAATACTGGCTAAAATAATGATGACTAACAACAAAAATAAAAATCACACATTGACTGGGTAAAGTTACTCCACAATTTCCATTTCAAATTCAGCCTATTACAATCGTTTATGATCTCATGGCACTCAGTAGGCTTGCGTGGCAGGCAATCACAGAGAAATGACAGAGACAGCTGTTTGAGTTACCACCCTTCTTCCATTTTCAATGGTGAGCTTGACAGACTTCCGACAAAAGAGGGCAGCAGCTGAGTGTGATACCCCTCACCAAAACAGATTTAAACCAAGTTTGAATGGCACCTTAAAGACTTATTAGCCATAAAACAAACAAAACAAACCAACCAACAAAAAAGCCCCATTGTGTATGTTCCACCTAACCCATTTCCAAAGGAAATACATCAACACCAAAGTTAAATATGCAATTGCATATGTCTTTAAAATCCCAAAATGAAATTTCTGTTATTTACTAACCCTCAATTTGTTCCAAATCTGTATGCATTTCATTCTTCTACAGAATACAAAAAACAGTTGGACAGTTATGACAACTATTGACTTCCACTTTATTTATGAAAGAAAAAAATTCATAAAAAAAAAAAAAAAAAAATTCATAAAAAAAAAAAAAAAAAAAATTCACTCAGACATTTGAGAATACATTATTTTATGTTTCACAGAAGAAAAATAAGTTTTCAAAAGTACAGTTTTGGAACAACATGAGGGCGAGTAGCTGACAATTTTTATTTTGGGGTGAAATATTGCTTTAATCTAAACAAAAATGATTCTTTGATTTTGAACAAATCATTAAGTCAATGTGAAACAGCACTGACAAAGTAAATCAAATACATTGAGGCCTTGTCCACGCTAATACATTTACATTATCATTACATTTAGTGGATGCTTTTATCCAAAGCAACTTACAAATGAGGACAATGGAAGCAATCAAATTAAACAAAAGAGCAATGATATGCAAGTGCTATAACAAGTCTTAGTTAGCTTAACGCAGTACACGTAGCAAGGTTTTTTTAAGTATATAATAAATAAAAATAAAACAGATAGAGTAGAAAAGGAATAGAGCAAGCTAGTGTTAGAGGCCTTTTTTTTTGCTTTTGTTAATTGTATAATAAATAAAAAACAGAATAAGAAATAAGAAAAAATTAAAAGCTAGTGTTAGTTTATTTATTTAAAAAACAAGCAGTTAGTAAATGAAGAGTGCAAGTCTAAAAGGGGCATGTTTTTAAAGAACAGAATTAGAATAGAGAGTGCTAGAGATAGAGGGTCAAATAAAGATGGAAGAGATGTGTTTTTAGCCGATTCTTGAAGATGGCTAAGGACTCAGCTGCACGGATTAATTTGGGCAGATCATTCCACCAGGAGAGAATATTTAATGTAATGGTGCTTTTCCACTGCGTGGTACGACTCGGCACGGTTCAGAACGGCACGGATCAGTTCGGCTCGGTTTGCATTTCCACTGCAGTTTAGTACCGCTTTAGAGTGGGCGGGATTATTCACGTGTCGTAATAGTTGCGCCGCCTCTACTGCCGTGACTCCTGAAAAACTATTTAATTCTGCGTCGCTCCATCACGCTGTCGTTGATAGCCGAGGAGCAGATCCAGCGAGAGGACAGTCTGTACTTCCTCAACAGACAACGAAACAGCCATTTTTTGGTTGTTAAAAGAAAGGTGCGCTCATTTAATCTTTCGCTGGGCCGTGCTGATTTAAATCTTGCGGGTCTGTTGTGTCTCGTGCCGCAAGTTCAATGACGCAGGCAGTGACGATTTTCTCCGGCCAATCAGTGATCAGCAGAGTTTACGTCACCTTTGGTAACGGTACGGTTCGCTTGGAACCTCGGCCGAGGTGGTACCAGGTACTGTACCTGGTCCTTAAAAAAAATGGACCAGGTACTGTACCAAGTGGAAAACCCCCCAAAAGTGAGCCGTACTGAACCATACCGTGCTGTACCATGCAGTGAAAAAGCGCCATAAAAGTCAGTGAAAGTGATTTTGTGCCTCTTTTGGATGGCACAATAAAGCGACATTCACTTGCAAGAACGCAAGCTTCTAGAGGGCACATAAGTCTGAAGTAATGAATTTAGGGAGTGGTGCAGAGCTAGTGGTGGTTTTGTAGGCAAACATTAATACCTTGAATTTTATGCGAGCAGCTATTGGTAGCCAGTGCAAATTGATAAACAGAGGTGTGACGTGCATTCTATTCGGCTCATTATAAATGAACCTTGCTGCTGCGTTCTGGATTAATTGTAAACTTTTGATAGAACTGACTGGAAGACCTGCCAAGAGAGCATTGCAATAGTCCAGCCTGGACAGAACAAGAGTTTTGAAGCATGTTCCGAAAGAAAGAGCATGTTGAATAAAGCAAATCTGCAGGACTGGGCAGTTTTAGCAATGTGGTCTGAGAAAGTCAGCTGATTATCAATCATAACTCCAAAGTTTCTGGCTGTTTTTGAAGGCGTTATGGTTGATGTGCCTAACTGGATGGTGAAATTGTGATGAATCGACGGGTTTGATGGAACCAAAAGCAGTTCTGTTTTGGCAAGGTTGAGTTGAAGGTGATGGTCTTTCATCCAGCAAGAAATGTCTGTTAGACAAGTTGAGATGCGAGCAGCTATTGTCGGATCATCAGGATGGAATGCGAGGTAGAGTTGAGTGTCATCAGCATAGCAGTGATATGAAAAGCCATGTTTCTGAATGAAAGAACCTAGTGATGCCATGTAGACGGAGAAGAGAAGTGGTGCAAGTACTGAGCCCTGAGGCACCCCAGTAGTTAGATGTTGCGACTTGGACACCTCAGCTCTCCAAGATACCTTGAAGGATCTATCCGAGAGGTAAGACTCAAACCCCTGGAGTGTGGCTCCTGATATGTCCTTTGCCAATAGGGTTGACAGGAGAATCTGGTGGTTAACCATGTCAAAAGCAGCGGACAGATCCAGCAAGATAAGTATTGAAGATTTGGATTCTGCTCTTGCCAGTCTTAGGGCTTCAACAACTGAGAGCAAGGCAGTCTCGGTTGAGTGTCCACTTCTGAAACCAGACTGGTTGCTGTCGAGGAGGTTCTTCTGTGTGAGAAAGGCAGAGACTTTGTTGAACACAGCTCGTTCAAGCGATTTTGCAATGAAAGGAAGAAGGGTTAAGGGTGGGCTTCTTAAGTAGTGGAGTTATACAAGCCTGTCTAAATGTTGAGGGAAAAACACCAGCGTGAAGGGGTGTGCTAATGATGTGAGTGAGTGCAGGTACAACTGCAGGAGAAATGGCTTGAAGGAGATGAAATGGAATAGGATCAAGCAGACAAGTAGTAGGATGATTAGAAAGGATGAGTTTGGAGACTTCTGCCTCAGAGAGTGAGAAGGATGTGAACGATTGTATGTTTGCTGATACGATGTGCTTTAGAGATTGTGGTGTGGAAAATTGTGCACTGATGGTTTTAATTTTATTAATGAAGAATGTGACAAAGTTGTCAGCTGTTAGACTTGATGAAGGAGGGGGAGGACAAAGGAGGGAGGAAAATGTTTTAAAGAGCATGCGAGAGTTAAACAAATTGTTAATTTTGTTATGATAGTTTGTCCCTTTTAGCAGTGGAGACATTAGCAGAGAAGAAAGAGAGGAGTGACTGATACACATTAAAGTCAGTAGGATTTTTTGATTTGCGCCATACCCTTTCAACAGCCCTGAGCTTAAAACGATAAGCTTAATACATTTTTGTTTGAAAACGCATCTTTCTTTTAATTGTTTTGGGCTTCCATCCACACTGAGATGGTGTTTTTGTCAAGGAAAACTGAGCTTTTTGAAAACGCTCTCCAAAGTAGATACATTTGAAAATGCCGCTTTCACGTTGTAGTGTGGACTGTGTAAAGGAGCCTTTTGAGAACGATGACACGATGACACATGCAAAGATGACAGAAAATTCTCACGATCACTGTTTGAGGCAATACATGAGGGCATTTGTGTTTTAGATCAGACATACAATCATGAGTGAGAGCGACCTGAACGCATCCAGCCAGAAGAATAGCATGAAAACGCATGTCTGTTACATCTGTATTGTCCCAGTGAGCTTTTTTGAGGGTTTACGCATGTGCAGTAAAGCGAATTTAACATTTTCTGACATTACAGTGTGGATGAGAAATTTTGGAAAACGCTTGAAAATACTAGTGTGGATGGAGAGTGTTTTACAATGAAAACACCATTTTCAAACGTGTCCGGATTAAAGTAGATGTTGCCTAAATGTATATATGAAATAAATAAGGCTTGGTTTTGAGACACTGGCTCTTCATTTCAGTAAATACCTTGAGTATGAGGAGCTTTGATGTTTTTATTTGGTGATTTCCCAGCAATAATGAGGTCAACTTCAGGACCGCATGCCCCCTTGCCTTTTTTCAATAAATTTTCTTTTAATCTCTTCTTCTTTGATTTGTTCTTTGCTTGTTCCTCCCCACACGAACAGCTCAAATGTTGACAGTCAGCTTCCTCAGATCCCACCAGATTTGAGCTCACTTTGATGTCTTTTTCATTTCTCTCGTGTTGCTGTTTTGAGGGTACCATTTTGGGTGCAGTAGCTTTATGTAGATCCATTCTGGAATGCTTTTCCAGCATGCCAGGCTTTATGCCCTGGTCTTCAGTGCATGTCACCTGATAGCTGGTTTTGTCCGTGTGCAAACAGATGGAGGCATCAGCATTCTGCCTACTCTGTTGAGAGGATAAGCTATCAACAGAATAAGATGACTCTGAATTGCCCTTTTTTCTCCTTCTCACAACATTCACAGACCTGCTAACTGATGTACTCATGCTCTCCTCCACCTGCTGCTTCGCTAACTCTTGCAAGTAAGAACGAAACTTGCCATTCTGATGCTGATTCAGAAGTCTGGCATAGGCGTCCTTCTGGGATCTGAGGAGATGTTGTGCACCATCTCTAGGTTTAGTAGCTCTCTTTACTTTAGGGGAAGATGCCATAATCTCTGCAAAGAATCAACATGTTGGTGGTCACAACCGGTTAATGGAACAGAACAGCTTTTGTTTTGAATATCAACAATAATCAAATCTTGACTTACTATGTCTTAAAAAAAAAAAAATCTAAAATCTTTAATGACTGAAATAATGTTTTAGAAAAAAAGGGTAATTCTGTTTATAAGTGTTTCTTCAACTACAGTCACTTTTATCCCATGTGGACTTTTACACTATCTTTCACTTAATGTCCGACAGGGAAATCTGTCATTGTTGGAACTAGGGCTGTCGCGGTGAAGGAATTTCCCTTGCGGTAATTTTGAGTGGTTCAAAAGCAAGGTATGTGGTATTATCGCCATATTACATACATATATATATATATATATATATATAAAAAACATCTGTGTGTGTATGTGTTACGATGTAAGGAATTCAGAAACCGAAACTAAATCGTGTTGAAACCGGAAGTGAAGTAAACAGAAGAGAATGACAAAATAACGGTCCACATAACAGAACATAAACCTGACAATAAAATCGTTAGGCTATTGTTATATAATGCGAGTGCTGATCCTCGATTCTGCGTGTTCTAGACGGGCTGTCAGTCAGTGCAGTTTCATTGTTACGCCACAAGGTGGCATCAAGGGACTGTCTTTGAGTGAGTCTTTAAACTGTTCATTCAACTACACGTTCAAAAACGCTGCTTCATTCAAAGAAAGATGTAATGAAAAACGCTGCTGAAATCATTTTAACTTTGAGCGCCACTTTTAAAGGCTCAGCTGACCAGCAGAGCATCGATGCTCAGACAGATTTTGCTTTCCTTGGACATGACAACCTATTTTCACAAATATACAAGTCTCAGCCTGAAGGACAGATGCACGTAATCGCACGCGCTCAGTCGATCTCTCTCTCATTCGCAGTCTGTTTAGGCTTGTTAAGTGCAAATCTACTGAGCCTTTGTACAAATCAGTATGATACAAATTGTGTTATCATTACTAACTTATTTAATATTCAGTACACATGCACGAAGTGTAAAACGAGAAGGCCATAACCTTACAAAAAAAGAAAACGCAAATATCGCGGTTGCTGCGGTTGTTGCATTCCTCTGTGGTTATGCTCGTCAATAGCGCGATATTGCAGTTATCGCGACAGCCCTGGTTGAAACCTATTTTTTCTTAATGATAACATTGTGATGTAATTCACAAATTGCTTTACAAAAGTGCTCTTAACTGGAGACAACTTGGGATGTGCCTTAGGCTCTGTGTTTTTTTTTTGTTTTTTTTTTTTTTAAGAAAGTCAAGTCTGTTTGTAATGTAGACGGAGTTTTGCACGTTTCTTCTATAGAAATTTAGATTTTTTTCCCCCTTAGTTGAACCTCCTGTACAGTTTGTTCAGCATGTTTTTGTTTGTTTGCTTTTTGTGCTTAATATAGAATTAAGGATGAGAATTAACTGCTGTAAAAGATTTTTAGATGAAGATCTTGCTAAGGCTGATTTCATTACAGCATTTTATGTATCCTAAATACACAATTGTAAATTATGAATTAAATTAATAAATTATGAATTCTCAGCGTCTTATATTTCATAAGAATGCTCTTCATTGACTCAGTTTCGTACAGAATAAAAAAGTATTCTAACTTGCTGAAACAAAAAAAAAAAATGATATAGGCTTTAATAATAAAAACTTAAGTAAAATTACTGACTGATGTAGAAATGGGGTCAGAACTTTCTGAGGCAGTCATATATTGTGTAAAAATTGACAGAAAAAATAATTTATATAATATTGAAATTGTTTATGATTACTTCACTGTTTATTTAGATCAGTGAAGCACCTCCCTTAACACACCTGATTCAGATCATCAGCTCGCTGGGAGAGAGAGATCCATGAACTGAACTAGGGACGCACCGATATGAAAATTGTGGCCGATACCGATAATTCTTTATAAATGAAAGCCGATAACAGATATGTTGGCCGATAAATCTAAATCCACATTTTTATATGATTTTTGAGCCTGATTACAAAAAAGTCTCACCATTAAAAGCATTAAACACTTCAACATAAATCAAACATAAAGCAGCCTTACAAATAAATAAAACAATGCTTAAATAATGCAAACAAGTCACTGGACAACATACATGTAAAAAATAAAAAATAAAAATAAAAATCATGTGCCATGGATAAATTAAACGGAATAGCCTCCGCACCGACAATTAAATTATTTCAATTAAACCATATTGTTGATGAAAATAATAAGATAAAAATAAAAGGGGTGGTTATAATTAATATATCAACGATTTTGAAAAAGAAGTACCTTAAATTAATACCACTGTTTCAAATAGCAGCATGCAGTTTTAGCTGCGTGCACCGCTGAAGAGCTGAATGAACAGCAGTAAACTGAAGCGCTTATTTATACAACATAAACATAATATTACAACTTTTACATTTACAAAAAGATGCAAATGCACAAGTGAACTCAAACTAAGCTACGTGCTAACCAGAATGTGTAACTTCTGTTGTGGATGCGCTCTCCCCGCAACAATGCGCTGAAACACGAAAAATTACACTGCGTTCCAAATTATTATGCAAGTGACAAATCAATAGGATTTTGGTACAATAAAAAGTCAGATTTTTGTTTATGTGGTTTTTCACATCTTTTTAGATAACTGGTATCAGTCTCAGACAGGTTTGTTCAATTGTTTGCCAGTTCTTCTTAGGTAAATGGAAACCCTACTTAAAGAGGTTGTTCCACATTATTAAGCAAGTCACAGTTCTCATGAAATATGGTGAGGAAAAAAGATCTTTCTGAAGATGAAAAGTATGAAACAATGCAATGTCTTGCAAAAGGCATCAACACAAACAATATTTTGCGAAAAGCAAATGGAAATTATTTAACTGTCAAAAGATTTGTGCGTGACTTAGAGCACAAAAGATCTTGGTCAGATAAAGATTTATTGAGGAAAGTTTCTGTCAAACAAATGAACTGTATTGTAATACCAGCTGTAATAAAAGCTACTGCTGAGCAGCAAACAGGTGTTTGAAGCTACTGGAGTCTCAAGATCCTCTCCATGCAGACTGGCAGTTGTGTGTAACGCTGCGTTTCAGTCACTGCTAACCAAACCTCACAAAGAGAAACCTGCACAGTGGCTGTAGAAACACATGAAGAATCATTTTTAAATAGTTTTATTCACTTACGAATGCTGCATGGTCCAGATAAATGGATGGTCGAGATAAATGGATTTCTGTTTGTTCTATTGAACAAACCTGTCTGAGATTGATACCAGTTAACTAAAAAGATGTGAAAAACAACACAAACAAAAATCTGACTCTTTATTGTACTGAAATCCTACTGATATATCACTTGAATAATAATTTGGAACACAGTGTAGACCAAATAATTCACGACGTTTTATTATAAAAGTGTTCTCATTATAATATTATATATATGATAATCCCAATCATTGTTATTAATGTTGTGCATTGCTGTTCGAGCTGCGTGCGCTGAAACTTAAGAGCTGAATGAATACTGGTAAAAAGATGTGAAAAACAACACAAACAAAAATCTGACTCTTTATTGTACCGAAATCCTACTGATATATCACTTGCATAATTTGGAACACAGTGTAGACCAAATAATTCACGACATTTTATTATAAAAGTGTTCTCATTATAATATTATATATACGATAGTCCCAATAATTGTTATTAATGTTGTGCATTGCTGTTCGAGCTGCGTGCACTGAAACTTAAGAGCTGAATGAACACTGGTAAACTGAAGTGCTTTGCTGGCAGCTTATTTAACTCAAGGAAATGCATCTTATATGAGATTAATCAGCTATTTATAAAACATAAACTAAACATAATATTACAACTTGTATGTACAAAAAGACGCAAATGCACAAGTGAACTTGAACTAAGTTACGTGCTAACCAGAATGTGTAACTTCTGCTGTAGATGCACTCTACGCGCTGAAACACGACAAATTAAAGCAAAGAATTCACAACGTTTTATAATAACATGCTCTCATTATAATATTATATATATGATAGTCCCAATCATATAGTTATTAATGTTGTGCGATGTTGTTTGAGCTGCATGTACTGAGCTAAAGATGATCACTGAAATGCATTATTAACACTCTGTTAGCTTAACCAAACGAATTCTATAGGCCTATGAGATAAATCAGATATATATATTCATAAAATAAACACAATATTACAACCTACAATTGCACAAAAGACTGCAAATGCACAAGTGAACTTAACTGTGCTAGTCATGAATGTGTAGCTCCGTTGTGGATGCGCTCTTCCCGTAACAACGCGCTAAAGCACGGGAGCACAAAGATTCCATTAATTATTTAACAGTAATGTTCTCATTATAATATGCAGGGCTTGACATTAAGCATTCTCGTGTGATTGTCCTTCGGACAAGTAAATTTGTCATTTACTTGTCCGAGTATAAAAGTTACTTGCCCGGAGAGAATTTATTTATTTATTTATTTTTTTAAATTGAGTTATAAATATAATTATTTATTGTAGTTATACAAAACACATTTAGTTTATTTAGTTAGATTTTTCTTTTTAAATAAAATAATAAAGTGTGATAACACTGTTATATTTTAAAATAAAAAGGGAGTGTTAATTACAAATATAATTATTTTATATTAAACTTAAAAATAAAATGCTAATATTTACTACTTCTTTATATATGCATTTTCAAACTTAAATTTTTTAATTTTTTAAATAGTTCAATTTAATCAGACAATTAGTATAATAAGACGTTTGGGCTGTTACCAAACAAATGAAATCAGTATCAACAAAATTCATCTTTGCAATGTAGGAAACACAGAAGCTGCATCTGAAGTGGAATAGATATATTTACCCACTGTTTAATGCAGCTCTGAGGGACATTGAATGCTTTAATCTGAAGTTACAAATGAATAAATAATGTTTTGATTCATAAAACGTTGAATACTGATATTTGAAATTATTTAAAAAATGAAAAGATACTTTAAATGTGAAATTAATGCCACCAGTAGGTGGCATCAAGTCACTGTTTATAAGTGAGTCATTGCGACTGAACCGAATCATTTAAACTGTTGATTCATTCAGGCACGAAACACGTCATGTTGCTCAGAGACGCAAAACAGTGCTCTGGCTGTGTTTGGAATGATTTTTGTTGGTGAAACAGAGCAGAAACAGAAAATATGGTGTCTAAAACGTAAGTCTCTTAATGGTAACTTCTTGTTTATTGAACTGTTGCATAAAACCACATTTGTAATCATGATGGTTTTTGGAGCAAAAAAAAAAAAAATAAAAAAAAAAAAAAGGCGCTCGATCTTCGAGTGAAACTATATGAAATTATATAAATATATACATTTTCTGCACAAATCTCTTGAATTTTCTGATCATTCTTCATGCATTGTAATACTGAATCATGCAGTGAAAGAACGCACTCACACGCGCTAGTCTAACCTAGACTTTACGTAATGTATGCGTGCACTCTGTAGGTGTGTTTTGTTTGATTCTTGCACTCGTTGAAACAACAATTACGAAATAATCACAAATGATATATATCACACACCCCTATAACAAAGGCTATATCATAAATAAAGGCAGTCAATACTGTTTTTGGTATTGACTTTTTCAAGTTACTTGTCCGATTGGACAAGTAAATTTCTCTTTCACTTGCCCGTCCAAAACATTCACTTGTCCCGGAAAAGCGGACAAGCGTCAATGTCGAGCCCTGATATGACAGACTTGCCCTGCATGTTGCACTTCACTGTATTTTCCTTTTCAAAGTGATTCCAATGATATTTCAAGCAATTAAAAACCATCATGGAGAACAGTGCGCATCTGAAGTGCCTCTACAGGAAATAATGCATTATTTATCGGCTTTAATATATCGGCCAAATTTTCTTATCGGTTCGATAACGATAACAGAAAAATTAACATTTATCAGCAGATACCGATATGGTGGCCGATATAGCGTGCATCCCTAAACTGAACTGTGTGTGTCAGATAAGAGAAACATACAAAATGTGCAGAGCAGTGTGGGTACCGAGGACTTAACTATCGGATCAGATTCCCGCCTAAAGTATTGCAGTCACGGATAAAAAAAAAAAAACAAGCGTGAAAACAAAATTTAAAAATGCAAGTAAAAATATATTGCACAAGATTTAAAAATGAAAGCAAAGTTTTCAGTAAAGCATACAATGGTCACAGATAGAAAAATAATAAGCGTAAATCAAAACTTTAAACATTTAAAATCATATTGCACAAAATTTAAATATTAGTGCAAAATTATCTGACTTGCGCACAAAATCTAATTTTCCTTGGTTATATTTCTGTTTTTTCTGCTCTCAGACATTTTTTGCTCATTTGTATTTTTTGTATGCTTATGCTGTTTTTCCCTTTGCACTTGTTTCCACGTCCTGCACTTGTTTTTCCAAATGTTGCGGTTAGAGTTTCATGTAAATCAGGGCAGGTTTAAGCATCATCATTGGTCCACTAGTTCTTGATTGACAGCTCCTCCTCAGCCAGTCAGCCAAAGAGGGGCGGTGACGTCACTCCAGTGCGCCACATTAGCTGCCGATGCTCAGCGTTCTGTTCACTTGTACAGGTGAAAATTGATACATCTTTCCATACAGGACACTGTTATGTGTCTGCCTGTCACTGCTGTATGCCTGCCTCCCAATCCATTAACATTAAATGAGTAAATTGGTAAATGAATTATGAATGAACGTAATGTTTTTGCATTGACTAGGCTAGATTTGACTACTAATCAATAAAAGTGATAGTGTGACAGAGGAGACAGTTACAGAGGCCAGATGGATTTGATATGTACACAATTATTTATTTGCATATTGTGTTTATTCACATAACCACTATGCAACAAGCTACATAAATAATTGCATAACACCATAAAATGAACGTTTTAAATATATAAAGTTAGAATACAGTATGTATGAACAATATGAAAGTAAAACAGCCAGCAGGTGGTGGCAAGTATATTTAGATTAAGACATTAAATCATTCATTCAGTGAGGAATAAAGTGAATCATTCAATATGAAAGGCTGCTGTGTGTTGCTTGTAGGACACTATTCTGTTGTGGCTTTGTTTGGACTCTTCATCAAAATAGTGCAAAATGAGAAAATATTTACAATATTAAACTCACTCAAAATTTACTTTGTGTTATACTGATTTTATACTACAGTTTAATAAAGATTTTCAATGGAGCTGATATTCGGGGAAAACACTCTTCCTCATGTGATATTGCTTAATATCATTTTATAATCTCAGAATAACTCAAAATGTGATAAATCTTACAAAAATAAGCAAAATATTGCCTACAGACAGCTAACAATTATGAGCTATACAGCAAACTAAACAATTGTGACTGGGATGTATTTACTCTTACTCATATCCTCTCTAACAGTAATAACCATAAGACTTATTATCAATCGGGTATGGGCGAGCCAGGCACATATAAGGGTGACTTCGTGAGGCCGGTGCATATTGTGGCTGCTCCCTTTCGCGATGTGGCCATGGGCGAATAAATACAGGTGAATATAACCACGACGGGTCACTAAAATGGCTCATTTATTGTTAACGGATCACGAGGCAGGCATACAGCAGTGACAGGCAGACACATATAACGGTGTCCTGTATGGAAAGATGTATCCATTTTCACCTGTACAAGTGAACAGAACACTGAGCATAGGCAGCTAATGAGGCGCACTGGAGTGACATCAACGCCCCTCTTCGGCTGATTGGCTGAGGAGGAGCTGTCAATCAAGAACTAGTGGACCAATGATGACGCTTAAACCCGCCCTGATTTACATGAAACTCTAACCGCAACATTTGGAAAAACAAGCGCAGAACGTGGAAACAAGAGCTAAGGGAAAAACAGCATAAGCATACAAAAAAATAAAAATATGAGTAAAAATGTCTGAGAGCAGAAAAAACAGAAAAATAAACAAGGAAAACATGATTTTGTGCGCAAATCAGATAATTTTACATTAATATTTAAACTTTTGTGCAATATGTATTTAAATGTGTTTAAAGTTTTGATTCATGCTTATTTTTAAAAATGCGTTATTAATTTTTTGATTTACGCATATTATTTTTCCATCCGTGATCATTGTTTGCTATAATGAAGACTTTGCTTTCATTTTTAAATCTTGTGCAATATATTTTTAATTGCGTTTTTAAATTTTGTTTTTATGCTTGTTATTTTTTTTTTTTTATTCGTAACTGCAATACTTTAGGCGGGAATCTGATCCCATACTTAACCTCTGGTTTATACTATCACGTTTAAAAATGTAGATAAACATGCAAAAGTTTAAATGAAAGTCAACCCTAGGACATAAAAGTGCTTGCAGTTGAAGAAACACCCTTACATAACTCCCATTTCTCATGTTTAGAGTTTAGTTTAATCCATTGTTTATCAATGAAGGGATTTACTAACGTGAGGCAATATAATTGTTTACAACGAGCTTAACAGCTTCATCCTGGTACACGCAGTATCTTTCAGTAAAATTCACCTGTATACCAATGGAAAGCTATAGTAATCAGCATGAACACAATTATAAACAACAACTCACCATCTATAGCTGCTTTTCAGAGTGAATATCTGTTGCAAAATTTCGCCCGACACCTCCGAACAACACCACCACCGACTGCGCATTTCTTCCGGGTCCTATGAATGATACGCTGTCGTTGCATCATGGGAATTGTAGTTCTCTTGCGTAGTGCTGTTACGCCCAAAGCCACTAGAAGGCAAGCCTGCAACCATTAGCCGAAAAAGCGTAACAGCTAAAGCTAGCGCGTCCGGTCTGCCAGCACGTGGGAAAGGAGACCAGAGGCCGTTTTTTTCACAGACATAATAAATACCTTGACGCCTCATTGACCGCTTTGAGCCGTTTCTGCGATACGTCAACGAGTCCGCCATGTTTGTCCAGGCAAGACTGCCTTAAAAACAAATGGAGGTAAAAGGGGAGCTGCGGTTTTTTTCTGGATAAAACCCACGATAACGTTTACATTTATCAATCGATTTCAGTGGTGTGTGATCTACATGGAGTTAAAAAATAACCCTGTCTCCAGTTATTTAGTTAGGCTTGGAAAATTATTAATTTTCGTAAGAAATTGCGAAAGCTACCACTTGTTACTCTTGTTGAATTGGTTGATTTTTTTCGGTTAACAATTGTAATATTAATGTAGTATAACTGCGATATATACATGTAATGTCATTTTAATGTACATTAAATTAAGTTTTTTTTTTTCATTGCTTTCTCTGTTTTCAACATTTTAGATTTTCTTGTGCCTCAGGAAAGAACACAACTCATTCCCTTTGAAAAAATTGAAATAATACATCTTTAAGTATTAATAATTTAAAATGGAATAAAACCAGCAAATACAAATCAGTAAGTGACACTGGTAGTCTGCTTTCTATTTTCATAGCACTCTAAACTCAACAATAAACAATAACAAATGTAACTGATAATCCTTTATGGATCCAGTAAAACTTGCAGTTACAGTGGTAAAAAAAAAATAAATAAATAAAAATAAAAATTAATAAATAAATAAAAATGCACTGATACAGGCCACAGTAAAAATAAAGTAAAAGTAATATGTAATATTAAAAAGTATATGTAGTACACGTTGTATTAAAGTGAATAATATAATAAAATAGGCAGTACAGCAGTTACAGTACAATAACATAAGTGATATAATAGATTTATAATAGCAAAAATCATATGTATAATATTATAATAAATAAATGAATAACAACAGATAAATAATAGCAAGTAGAATATGTAATATCAAGGGTGGAATAATAGAATAGACAATAATGAAGAATAAATTAATAGTAAATTATAAAGTAAATTAAATAATAGTGAAAAGTAAAGTTTTATAATAGTATTTGTGTAATAATTATTAAACAAAGTAAGACACAGCTAAAGACAAGCAAAAAATTATGGTCGTCAATTCCAAATTGTGTTTAATTAATGTCTTCCTTGGGTAAAAAATAAATTATAAAATCTTCTGAATCAATCTCAGCTCAAGGTACACATTTTATTCCAGTTTTCAGTTCTAGCTTTCCCTGAGATTAGAGTGGTTTAGTTGTGACATCAAAACCTGACTAATAAAGACTAATTCTCCGCTTTTTCCCTCAAGATTTTCCTATTTTTTTATAATTTTTTTTTTTTTTTTTTTTTTTTTTTTACAATTAATGAGTAAAACAAGGTCTGTGGTAAACAATTTGACGATGCTTGACATTTTGCTCTACAATGCAAATTACACACACCCATGCAGAAAACACAAATTTTGAAATAGTTGTTTATTTTTCAATATGTTACTACATAGGAATGTTTGGGTTTTGAGTGTGTGCAGTTTACATTGTACAAATGTCAAAGTATAGTTATGTTTAACACAAACCAGAATATGACTGTCAGGCTTGTGTGTGTTATGTCTTGTGTTTTGTTCCCCATGTGTTCCCTTATGCCCATATTTGGTTCTGTTCCTGTTTCCTGTCATTATTAGTTAATTCCTCCTCACCTGTTTCAGTTCTCCCTGATTACGTTCATTGTGCATTTATAGTGTGTTCTGCCCCTTGTTTCCTGTCTGGTATTAACGTCGAAGTCGTGTTCCTGTGCGTCTCTGCCTGTCCTGTGTTGTCTGGAGTTTTGAGTTTGATTTATTAAAGACTGTTTATGTTAAGTTTATCCTCATCTCCAAGTTCCTTAGTTTGCCACAGAGCATTATTGTGACAGAATACCAGACCAAACCAAAAGTGAGCGGCACCTTTTTTATCCCCGTTTTGTTTCCCTTTTGTTAAAGTCTTTTGTTTTCCTGTTTTGTTTATTCTGGCGGCAATGGAGACCGCTGCACATGTCATTGCCCTAGCTCGTAGAGATCTTCCGATCATGGAGTATGCGCGGGAGTTCTGTGGGCTCGCCGTGGCAAAGATGCTCGACGACGCCACCATAAACTCGCTGTTCTGGCACGGGGCCTCCCAGACACTACAGGACTAAGCTGGAGGGAGCGGATCCTCCGGTGTCTGGAGAGGGTCCGGCCCCGAGCCAAAACCAGCCCGCCATCAGTACCGCCATCAGCTGTTCGTCAGTCAAGTCTGTCAGCTGTACTTCAGTCAAGTCTGCCGACCGTTCATCTATCCAGCCCACCAGATGTGGCTATAACAAGCCTGCTGGCCGCTATGAAGTCAAGTCTGTCAGCCGCCGCTCACTCAAGCCCGCCGCCGTCTGCGACTCCACTGTCAAGCCCACCAGCCGTTCCAACTCCAGTGCTCGCTCCTTGAAAGTGCCTGCTAGAGCGCCCTCCAGTGCCCGCTCCTCGAAAGCGCCTGCCAGAGCGCTCTCCAGTGCCCACTCCTCGAAAGCGTGCTCCTATGTCAGCTCAAGCCCCTGACCAGAGTCCTATGATGGCTCAAGCCCCTGACCAGAGTCCAGTGATGGCTCAAGCCCCTGACCAGAGTCCAGTGATGGCTCAAGCCCCTGACCAGAGTCCAGTGATGGCTCAAGCCTCTGACCAGATTCCAGTGATGGCTCCAGCCCCTGAGCAGAGTCGAGAGATGGCTCTAGCCCCTGACCAAAGTCCAGTCATGTCCCCAGAAGTCTTGTCGTGTTCACAGGAGCAGATCTTGTCAGTCTTGTCTTGTCATGTCTTGTCTGTTGGGGTCCCTCAGAAGCTGGCAGCTTCTCTTGTCATGGCCGCAGAGTCCATTCCCAAGCTGCTTACTTCTCCGGCTGCCTCAATAGAAGCAGTTCCTGAGTTCACCCCTGAAATGGCCCCGGTCACCACGTTCAGTCCTAGCAGGGCAGTTGGTCTCATGTCCGGCCCAGTAGGGACCTCAGATTCCGAGCATAGCCCTGAGAGGGCTACTGTTCCTGTGGATAACCCACGAAAGACTCCAGTTCCCGAGTTTAGCCCAAGGAGGGTTCCTGTTCCTGTATTTAGCCCACGGAGGGCTCCTGTTCCTGTGTTTAGCCCACGGAGGGCTCCTGTTCCTGTGCGTAACTCACGGAGGGTTCCAGTTCCTGTGTTTAGCCCACAGAGGGCTCCTGTTCCTGAGTTTACATAATATATGTATGTGTACTGTTTATTTATTATGTATATATTAAATACACACACATACAGTATAAATTTTGAAAATATTTACATGTACATACATTTATATAGTTATATTTTATTATATATAAATATTTATTCTATTATATATAACTAGTTTAAATGTATAAACATAACATATTTTTCTTAAATATATACATGCATGTGTTTGTATTTATATATACATAATAAATATACACAGTACACACTCATATGTAACAAAAACTTTTATTTTGGTTGCGATTAATCGCAATTAATGTTTGACAGCACTAGTAAATACACTTGCAGTACAGTATGCGATCAGCATTAAACAGCCTGTGTAAATAATTTTAAATGCAGTCTATAGTATTGTGTTTGACTGAAGAAACTGGTTAAATTTAAATATTTGACAAAAACGACAGAAACTGTTACGGAGCCGATGAGACGAGAGACGTGTGGATCCATGTGCTAACTTTTATTAGACAAAGGCGTGGTCAGGAAACAAGCATGGGTCAAACAATGGCAAACAGGTACAACACAGGCAAGACAAAAGAGTAATCCTAGGGCAAGCGTGGGTCTTCAATCGGCGAACAATATCCAACAGGGCAAGGGAGAGAGATAATCCAGGTACACGAGCAATAGTCCAAGCGAGGTGCAAACAGCGTCCGAACGGCAAGGCAAAGGGTTAATCCAGGAAACGCGGGCAAGAATCAAAACACGAGAAAACAGGCAAGGCAAGACTATGACAACTAAGTGGGCTCCGTAACAGCCCGGTTGAAGAATAAAGGATTTAACTCATGCACTGATGTTGTACTGTCTTCCTTACTATGTTTATTGTCCTTATAGACTTCGCAACACCGTAAGAGCTGAAAAAATGAATAAACAATATTGGAAGTTGTAATGAATTCACATTCATACAAATAAAACAAAACAATCAACCTTACAGCAACATTCATCCTAAACAACATAAAATTACTTGTAAATAAAACAAACACATAAAACAGGTGTAGAGACACGATACGCTATACATATGCGTGTATATAAAGTGCGTAAATGTTCTTGACTACCTTGTTCTCCTTTCCAACCAGGTGCCAAACAACAAAGTCAAAACAAAACAAAATACTGTAAAATAAAACAAGAAAAGGTGACAATTCACTTGAAAGTGTCCTTAATCCTTTAATCTAACGCCGTGATCCGTCTCCGTCTTCTGCGCGCTCTCTTTGCATTCGCGATCTCCGTTCAGTGAGCGGGCTCTGAACACCTCCGTCAAGCCGCCTTTCACAATAAAAGTCTCTATCGGTTAAATAACTTAAAAAGTGCAAAATAACATTCTAAATTATAATAAAAACATAACTAATATTAAGAAGGGACGGAATTAAATAATGCAAGAATAATATATAAATCCTGGAAACTAATTCAAATAACTAAGGGTTATTTACACTCCCACCAATCATGAGTGACTATAAATTTCAAACTTTAGTCAAGAATGATTTCTAAAGTAAATCGCCAATGTTTAAGGCTAGATGTAAAAGTAAAACTGAAACATATTCTACTATGAACTGCTTAAATCAAAGGATATGTCAGGAAGTTCAGGCAGCCTCTAGCAGCAGGACCAGCTTCTGCACTGGACGCTCAACTACTGATGGTTTGTTCAGACGTTTACCATCCTTCCCCAGATTTCTGTCTCCAAAACGTATCTTCACTCTTCTCACCAAACCATCTTTATCAACGACAGTCTCGCTAACTTCTGCCAAGCGCCACTCATTCCTGGGCAGATCGTCTGCCTTCTCCAAGACTATATCTCCAGCTTGCATGTTCCTTCTTGGTGTAAGCCAGCATTGTCTTGTTGCAATGTTTGACACATACTCCTTGCGCCAACGTCCCCAAACTGTTCCGCTAAGTATTGGACATGGCGCCATCTCTTGCGAGCATATATGTCTTCTCTGACAAACTTGCCAGGCGGTGGTAGGGCTTGGGTAGTTTTCAGGGTGAGGAGGTGATTAGGGGTTAGAGGCTCAGGACTGCAGGGATCACTTAAATTATCTACAGTGAGTGGACGACTATTTACAATGGCCATGGCCTCATAGAAGAAGGTTCGCAGAGAAGAATCATCGAGTCTTCCGGATGACTGGGACAGAGTGGAACGAAGAACACTTCTCACAGTTCTAATCTGTCTCTCCCAAACTCCGCCGGTGTGACTTGCATGGGGTGCGTTGAAGACAAAGTCACATTGTTTTTCTGCTAGGAACGTTACCAGACGGTTGGTGTCAATCTCTTCCATGGCCTTGGTGAGCTCGTTCTTGGCTCCAATGAAATTACTGCCTTGGTCACACCTTATTTGATTAACTGCTCCTCTAATAGCGATGAAACAACGCAGGCCATTGATAAAGGCGTCCGTGGACATGTCATCCAGCATCTCAATATGGATGGCTCTGCAACAAAAACAAGTAAAGAGAAGTCCATACCTCTTGTATGATTTACGACCTTGCCTGGTGATGAACGGACCAAAAACATCCATCCCACAGTGCGTGAATGGAGGGGATGGATCTATACGCTCTGAGGGCAGGTTAGCCATTTTTTGCTCTTCTGTGGGTCTGCGAAGCTTGCGACATCTCACACACTGTCGTACAAAGGATGCTACAGTCCTGTTTATTCCTGTTATCCAAAATCCTCTTGATCTGATCTCATTTATAGTCAAGCCCTTTCCTTGATGTGCAGTTTTCTCATGACAATCAGCGATCAGAAGTTTTGTAAGATGGTGTTCCTTTGGAATTATCACTGGATGTTTAACAGAGTTAAGGGCAGAAGCATCACAAAGCCTTCCTTCCACCTTGAGCAATCCGTCATGATCAACAAAAGCGTTCAGATTGTATAGCCTGTTGCTGCGCGGGAGCTGTTTGCCCTTACGGAGTAAGGCTATCTCTTCTGCATATATCTGACTCTGTAAATCCTTGACAATGATGCACTTAGCATCCTCACGTTCTGCCACTGTACTGTGGTCACTTGACTTGTCCTTCCTGACACGACGAAGTAGACATGAAACTACTTGGATGACTTTGGACCATGAGGACAACCTTGTGAGATGGTTGGACAAGCAGGAATACTGTACTGTTTGCGTGTTCAGAGACTGAGCCTTCTTCACCTCTGGGTCACCGATTGGAAGCTGTGTGTTAATGTTCACAGGTGGAAGTATTTGCTTTTCCCACAAAACGTTCGGTCCTCTGAACCAGCTGGAAGTGACAAGATCATTAACACTCAGACCTCGTGATGCATAGTCGGCTGGATTTTCATCCGAGGGAATGTATCGCCACTGTTGAGGAGTTGTAGTGTGATGAATTCTCTGAACTCGATTCGCGACAAACGTGTGGAAACGGCGAGCTTCGTTGTTTATGTAGCCTAACACTACTTGAGAGTCAGTCCAGAAATATGCCTCTGCATCTGCAAGGTTCATTTCTTCCTTCAACATATCATTCACTGCTACTGACACAACCGCAGCCGTCAACTCTAACCGAGGGATTGTTGTGACCTTAAGTGGGGCTACTCTAGATTTTGCCATGAGCAAAGAACAATGGATGTCACCTTGCTCATTCTCGAGCTTAAGGTATGAGCACTGGCCATATCCTCTCATGCTGGCATCTGAGAAGTGATGAATCTCTCTCTTTGTTATTCTCCCAAACCCAGCAGGCACAATACAACGAGGAACCTCAATCTTCTCTAAGTTAACAAGATCGGCCTTCCAGTGCTCCCATCTTGGCTGCAAACCATCAGGTAAGGGATCATCCCAGCCCATGCCATTTCGGCACATTTCTTGAAGAACAGTCTTTCCTTTGAGCAAGAATGGTGCAAGAAACCCTAAGGGGTCGAACAACGAGGCCACAGTAGATAGTATACCTCTACGGGTTGCTGGCTGGTCTTTAACAATGACGCGAAATTTGAAATGGTCATGTTCCAGATGCCAGTAAATTCCCAAGGCTCTTTCCAAAGGCTGGTCAGTGAGGGAGAGATCAACCGCGGTAATGTCTGCAGCACACTCAGAGGGTGGTATTGTCTCCAAAACTGCCTTGTCATTGGATACAAATTTATGCAGCCTTAAACCTCCTAGTGCACAAAGCTGGCGAGCTTCTCGAGCCAGCTTAATGGCCTTTTCTGCACTTTCAACACTGGAGACTCCATCATCCATGTAGAAATCTTGCATTATGAATTGTGAACCTAAGGGATATAGATGTTCACCTTCTCTTGCAAGATGCTTCAGTCCATAGTTAGCACATCCAGGGGACGACGAAGCACCAAACAGATGTACTCTCATGCGGAACGATTGAGGCTGTGAGCCGAAATCTCCATTTCTCCACCATAGAAATCGTAAGTAATCACGATCTGCTTCGTCAACATGGAACTGGTGGAACATCCTCTCAATATCACACATGAGGGCTACAGGGTACTGTCTAAACCTCAAAAGAACGCCAGTCAGGCTGTTCATCAGGTCAGGGCCTGTAAGAAGATGATCGTTCAAGCTGGTTCCCCTGTATCTGGCGGAGCAGTCGAAAACCACACGAAATTTCCCTGGCTTCTTTGAGTGATGCACTCCGTGATGAGGTATGTACCATTTTTCTCCTTCCCTTCCTTCATCAACGACTCCTTCTGCATCACCATTCTCTATTACATCTTCCATGAACTTAACATAATGCTCTCTGTACTCCTGGTCCTTCATTAATCTCCGGTTTAGATGCTGAAGTCTTGTGACAGCAAGAGGCTTATTATTTGGAAGACAGGGTCTTTTCTTGAATGGAAGAGGCATTTCCAAGTGGCTTTCTTTGTTCATCCTGATGTTTTCTTCCAGTTTGTTCAAGAACATAATGTCGTCTTGAGACACTACTCTTGTGTTTTCTTCAGTATCCTTGAAATCTGACTCCAGCACTTGGATCACATCAGTTGGCGTTACAGCAGGAATCTCCTTAATAGATACTCTGTGACACATGGTAACACCGTTCTGTGACTCATGATGTGTCAAGGAAGGGCCCACAATGCTCCATCCGAGATCCGTGCGAACAGCATATGGCTCGTTGTCTGCTCCAAGAATCACTTCCTTGGGGGCTAAAGCTCTGGAACAATTATATCCTATTAATAAACCAACCTCACAGTCTTGAAGTGGGGGAATTCTGTCTGTCAGAGGAGCAAGATGATTCCAACACCTGGCAGTCTCTCTGGTAGGGATGTGAGCACGATCCACAGGAATACATTCCTTAGTATATGCAGGAGGAAGGTCTAATAATACTGTGGAATTAAAGCCTCTAACTCTAAGACCTGAAACTCTTTCACTTGATATCAATGAATCCTTCCCAACCATAGTGGTGAGCTTAAGTGTCACTGGGCATGAGTCAAACTTTAGACTTTGACTTACTGCGTATTCAATAAAGACAGTGTCACTTTGTGTGTCTAACAGAGCGTAGACAAGTTTCTCAGAAACTAGGTTGTTTTGTGAGGACAACCACACTGGCACAATCATTGAGGTGTTAGCAGGTGTGCATCCAGATTCTACACTTAAGGACATTGTGACCTTTTCATGCGCATTCTCTAGGCCTTGAACAGAGGAGGACTTTACCTTTCTAATGAAGCTGTCATCATGTGAGCAGGTAGGATGTCTTCCCTTGCAGGTGTTACAGCTATGTCTGGAGCGACAGTCTCTGGCACTGTGACCGAGCTTCAAACATCCGTAGCACAGCTTCGTATCCTTTATGAACTGTCTTCGCTCCTCAAGAGATCTTGCAGAGAATTTAGAGCAATCATGAATTTGATGTTCACTGCCTTGACAGAACAGACATGGTTTAGTGATTTTACCAGTGGGCCTTGGATTCTCATGCTGTGTGACTATCTTCGTATGGAAGACACTGGCCTTGTTCTTACTAACCTTGAGATTATGTTTCTCCTTATTAGCTTCAGAATCATGAAGGGCATGAAAGGAAGTGACTGGGTTGCAGGCTACCTCAGCTTCAATGGACATGAAATGGGCAAATTCTTGGAAAGTTGGAAATTCTTGCATTTCACTCAGTGCTTGTGTAGCTTGGCGGTTCCAGCGGGCAGCCGCCCAATCAGGAAGTTTGCTCACAAGTTTCCTATTCTCCTCACAGTCATTCAGTATTTCCAGTCCCTTCACATGAGGCATAGCGTCTTTACATGAATTCAGGAAATCTGAGAGATTTCTGAGTCATTCAGAGTCCTTGGGCAAGATTCTGGGCCAGCTTGCGAGTTTCTCTCAGAATGCTCTTTGTATGATGAACGGCTGTCCATAGCGATCTTGAAGTCTTTTCCACGCATCCTTGTAAGCTTCCTCATCGTTTCTGTAAAACATGCCTTCTAAGGTTCTCAGAGCAGACCCAGCAACATACTTCTTCAAATAGTATAACTTATCTGCTGAGGAGATATGTCTCTTGTCGATGAGTGATTGGAATGAAGCTTTCCACTCTATAAAGTGAATGGGGTCACCCTTGAAAACTGTAGGCTCTGGCATGGGAAGTCTGCTTAACGTTATACTGTCTTGGACAGCCTGTGCAAGGTAAGACACATCAGCATTGGGAGTTGGCTTAACTGAGGATGAATACACAGGTTTGTGTGTGGGAACGCTCACAGGCTGTAGCAGCTCATCATTCTGGTTAGCAGAGTGAATGCTTTCTTCCTTGTCATACACTTCTAGTCTTGCTTTAGCTGCTCTTATCTCCTTTATTGCTTGTAATCTTTCAAACTCACTCCTTTGAGCATCCAGTTCTTTCCTTTGCTTCTCTTCTAGAAGTTGTATTTTTTTCCCTTTGCTCCTTTTCCTCCATTATTGTTGCATATTCTGCTTCCTTTGCTGCAAGCTCTGCTGCTGCCTCTATCCGTTTAGCCATCAGGACAGAGTTCAGTGAAGGTTGACTTATAGGCGTACTCGATTTTGAGCTGATACGTGAAACCGTAGAACCGTAGATGGAGCGAGCATAATCTCGATCAAGCAATTCACGAAGATGCCCCTTTACTCTCTCGCTGTCAAAGTCTCCATCCACACCTGAGATCCTCTCATAAGCGATCTTTACAATATCCTTTGTCACGGCATCGCAAGCATCAATTTTTCTCCTTGTATCAGTGGGTGGAGTTGCATAACTTCGAACCCTTATGTATGCATTCATCACAGTGTCTCTTTCATTTTCCAATGTGTCTATAAGTGTTGCTAGTTGACTTTCAGGGATGTCTGTCTTCAGCTGCCCTCTTGCCTTTCGAGCCTCAGCCTTCCATTTTTCATATGCATGCATAAGCTTTCTCTCTGCCTTTTCTGACTCCTCTCTTTGATACGCAAACATCTTTTCTGTTGGAATTCGTTCGCGGACAGAGCGACGTACTTCATCTCTCTTTATAACTTCAGATTGATCTTCTATCTCATCGTCTGTTTCTTTGTTTTGTGCAACTTTTAATACTTCAGTTTCCTTCACAGGAGTGCACAAATTTGATCCTTGGTCCGTCATCATTTACATCAGCAAATGGAATCAATGGGGGCAAGCTCTTACTGTAACAGCCCGGTTGAAGAATAAAGGATTTAACTCATGCACTGATGTTGTACTGTCTTCCTTACTATGTTTATTGTCCTTATAGACTTCGCAACACCGTAAGAGCTGAAAAAATGAATAAACAATATTGGAAATTGTAATGAATTCACATTCATACAAATAAAACAAAACAATCAACCTTACAGCAACATTCATCCTAAACAACATAAAATTACTTGTAAATAAAACAAACACATAAAACAGGTGTAGAGACACGATACGCTATACATATGCGTGTATATAAAGTGCGTAAATGTTCTTGACTACCTTGTTCTCCTTTCCAACCAGGTGCCAAACAACAAAGTCAAAACAAAACAAAATACTGTAAAATAAAACAAGAAAAGGTGTCAATTCACTTGAAAGTGTCCTTAATCCTTTAATCTAACGCCGTGATCCGTCTCCGTCTTCTGCGCGCTCTCTTTGCATTCGCGATCTCCGTTCAGTGAGCGGGCTCCGAACACTTCCGTCAAGCCGCCTTTCACAATAAAAGTCTCTATCGGTTAAATAACTTAAAAAGTGCAAAATAACATTCTAAATTATAATAAAAACATAACTAATATTAAGAAGGGACGGAATTAAATAATGCAAGAATAATATATAAATCCTGGAAACTAATTCAAATAACTAAGGGTTATTTACACTCCGTAGAGTAGCTATCAGCAAATACTGTGATATACGCTATACAATACTCGGCAAATGGCAGAGAGGAAGTCCATGGTTTATGTAGGGTGTCTGATTGGTTACAGCTACGAGTGTGTAATGGAGTGCAGATGAATCCAATCAGTGCAGTGGAACATGGGAAACGTAGTCCAGGGTGATGTGTAACAGTTTGTGTGGTGTGAAAGTCAATGTAATCAGAGGGCGACCTCTGGTGGCTATCGGGCGGAAGGCCACAGACCGGATTTGTGACAGAAACATTTAATAAGGTAAGTATATTAAATAATATTGTTATAAAAATTGCCCTTACAAAGGTAAACAATGCTCCTGGAAGTCTATTCCGGGGGCAAATATTGTCCCACAATGGAAAAGTTAATATCTGACCCTGGCAGAGATTGAGAGACAGAGAGAAAGCTTGGTTTGAATATGATCAGGGTCATTCTGGCCATTCATTCAGGGAAGTTCTGGGCTTTAACTAGTACAAATACAAGGCTGTGGAGGTATAATCTCTTGGAAATGCATAGAACAGGCTTTCTTCAGCTTTATTTGAGGCTTGTGTTGTCCTGTTTGCAATTGGCTAAAATATATATATGAAATTACAGTACAATTTTTATCAATATTTGTCTACAATGAAACATAAAAACGTGTTTGGAATAGTTTCAGCCTATTTTAGTTCATGTAAGTGAATAAACAGTGCAGTGCAATTTTTGGATTAAATTAATTAGCTTATTTCAATTCATCCATAAACAATTTGCCAGCAAAACATTTACAAAGTTATCTGAACCACTCATCTACACATAATATGTGATTAAAATCCCAAACTTTCATAAATAAGAGCTCAAATCTATAGCTAGCTTACCTCTTATAGTTAGCCTTTATAGTTAGCTCACGGTTTTGATGCTAACAGACTTTTTCCGATGACACTGAACCATTTCTGTCAAGTAAATATTCAACAGAAGCATGTCAATTACATGTAAGAAAGTGTCCGGAACAGTTGTATGTATTATTTGTGTAATTTTAGGAACTAAACTTACCTGAAAGCAGTAAGGAGTTTTATACTTGTCAGCTGAGTTGCCGCCCCATTTCCATGGTAACTCCCTCCACTCCAGTTTAAATGTGCCTCGAATGTTCAATGCACGTGCCCAACAAACAAGTGAAAGTTACACAGAGTTTACATAAATAGTACATAAAATTAGAAACTTGTCCTGAAACTTGATAACATATTGTTATTGGATAGTAGGCCTAAATTGATTCTATTCTATTCTATTCTATTCTATAATATAATATAATATAATATAATATAATATAATATAATATAATATAATATAATAACAGCTTTAAAAATGGTAAACATAGTGTAGAAACAAAATGCATTGCAAAAACACATTGATTAAAAATACATCATATGAGGCATGAATATAATTTCACAAAAAGCCTATGTAAACACACACACAACATGAACATTATGCTCTGTGCATTTTTTAAATATATTTTCAAAATATATTTCAATATATTTAGCAGTGCTTCACATATATGTGAATATATTACCTTTCCGTATGGGATATGGTGCGATTTCTTGTTTTCCTTTTCTTTAGTGTGTTATGTAGCTGTTTGTACATGTATAAGATCTGCAGAGTTACAAAGTTCAAAGTCTCCCACAAAAGGATTTATTCTATCTAAAAGAGAAGGCTGATCCAGACCGGGCTAAAATGCCTCATTAAAACACGCACCCACATGTCTACGTCACGATGTGGAAATATTTGCGTAATGCTGCCCAAATGTTCACGCAAAGAAACAAGGCGTGGTTTCAGTAACCGCAGTAGTGTTGATGCAGCCATGTCAGGGAGACGCTGTGTGTTTGCGAAAGTGCTATGCGAAAGCAAAAGCACTTTATTTGGCCTTCCGAAAGTAGATAGAAATAGGAATCATTGGTTAAGATTTGTTTATAACAGAACAGCACAACCCAAATGTTCAAATTTGTGCAACGCATTTTATGGACGACAGTTTTGTGAACCTAGGAGAGAACAAGGCTAGCTGTGTTCTAAGGTTATTTCTAAAAAAAAAAACAAACAAAAAAAAAAAATTATCTATTCCACGACTTTGCTATGACAATCTGACGCTTCTGAATCAGCGACTGTATATTTTGTTATTAGTTCAAGTATTTGTTATTGACTGTTCAAACGTGGAGTTTTGCGCGTAACGTGTCGTGTGTGTGTGTGTGTGTGTGTGTGAGGGAAACAGGGTCACATCACAGCGGAGTGTACAGCCTGTCAGAAATCGTCTTAACCGCGGCTTGTGTACTGCAAATACATACGAGCATCATCACTGTATCTGTCACGCGACTCTCTTCCCCTTTCGGGCTTGAACTGATGGTAAAACTAACTTGAAAGCTGAAGCTCGCGATTATGGTAAAGGGGCGTTACATTTCCGTCACGTGCTTGTGGTGTTTCACAATCAATCAACCAAATACACAAAATAATGAGAGGGGGAAGGGAGGTTCCATGCATGTTGACAGAAGTTTAGAGAAGTTTAAAGAGTTTTAAGGCACTCTTCATTTTCAAGTGTTTTATTGACTGAAATAAAATTCTAAAATCATTTTTAAATGCCGTAAAACAAGGAGAAACTTCAACAAATCTAAATCTACAAATCTACATTTGTGTTTATAAAACAATCATATTATTGCACATAAATTGTATCTCTTTGTTTTGCACTAGGCTATATATTAACCAATCGTCCATGTTCTGACTTGGTGAAAAGAAACACATTTTATCTTAAGGGAACTTTCAATCTTGTGTCTGACGTTTAATTACACTTTTTAATTAGCAAATTCTGGTAATCAAAGCATAAAAAACCGCATCGTTGCAGTTACATTGCCAGTAAGTCATGAAATTATCAGTATATTACGAATAGAGTATATATCTGGAATGTCCTTGGTAATCTTACGATGTTAGGAGGACGTACTGATGACGTTGTGAGTTGGTAATTTGATGGTAATAAAATTACGGGCATACGACGTCGTAGTTACATCGTCAATTGGTAAGTCATGAAATTACCAAAAATTACCAATACATTACATACAGTGGGGCAAAAAAGTATTTAGTCAGCCACCAATTGTGCAAGTTCTCCCACTTAAAAAGATGAGAGAGCCCTGTAATTTTCATCATAGGTATACCTCAACTATGAGAGACAAAATGAGAAAAAAAAATTAAAAAAAAAAATCCAGAAAATCACATTGTAGGATTTTTAAAGAATTTATTTGCAAATTATGGTGGAAAATAAGTATTTGGTCAATAACAAAATTTCATCTCAATACTTTGTTATATACCCTTTGTTGGCAATGACAGAGGTCAAATGTTTTCTGTAAGTCTTCACAAGGTTTTCACACACTGTTGCTGGTATTTTGGCCCATTCCTCCATGCAGATCTCCTCTAGAGCAGTAATGTTTTGGGGCTGTCGCTGGGCAACACGGACTTTCAACTCGCTCCAAAGATTTTCGATGGGGTTGAGATCTGGAGACTGGCTAGGCCACTCCAGGACCTTGAAATGCTTCTTACGAAGCCACTCCTTTGTTGCCCGGGCGGTGTGTTTGGGATCGTTGTCATGCTGAAAGACCCAGCCACGTTTCATCTTCAATGCCCTTGCTGATGGAAGGAGGTTTTCACTCAAAATCTCACGATACATGGCCCCATTCATTCTTTCGTTTACACGGATCAGTCGTCCTGGTCCCTTTGCAGAAAAACAGCCCCAAAGCATGATGTTTCCACCCCCATGCTTCACGGTAGGTATGGTGTTCTTTGGATGCAACTCAGCATTCTTTCTCCTCCAAACACGACAAGTTGAGTTTTTACCAAAAAGTTCTATTTTGGTTTTATCTGACATTCTCCCAATCCTCTTCTGGATCATCCAAATGTGCTCTAGCAAACTTCAGTCGGGCCCGGACATGTACTGGCTTAAGCAGGGGGACACGTCTGGCACTGCAGGATTTGAGTCCCTGGCGGCGCAGTGTGTTACTGATGGTAGCCTTTGTTACTTTGGTCCCAGCTCTCTGCAGGTCACTAGGTCCCCCCGTGTGGTTCTGGGATTTTTGCTCACAGTTCTTGTGATCATTTTGACCCCACGGGGTGAGATCTTGCGTGGAGCCCCAGATCGAGGGAGATTATCAGTGGTCTTGTATGTCTTCCATTTTCTAGTAATTGCAGATTCAGTCTTCCCAGCCTGGTGCAGGTCTACAATTTTTTTTCTGGTGTCCTTTGACAGCTCTTTGGTCTTGGCCATGGTGGAGTTTGGAGTTGGACTGTTTGAGGTTGTGGACAGGTGTCTTTTATACTGATAACGAGTTCAAACAGATGCCATTAATACAGGTAACGAGTGGAGGACAGAGGAGCCTCTTAAAGAAGAAGTTACAGGTTTGTGAGAGTCAGAAATCTTGCTTGTTTGTAGGTGACCAAATACTTATTTTACCGAGGAATTTACCAATTAATTCTTTAAAAATCCTACAATGTGATTTTCTGGATTTTTTTTTTCTCATTTTGTCTCTCATAGTTGAGGTATACCTATGATGAAAATTACAGGCCTCTTTCATCTTTTTAAGTGGGAGAACTTGCACAATTGGTGGCTGACTAAATACTTTTTTGCCCCACTGTAACTGTTACGTCGTGTATTAGCAGGTTACTTGCGTTGTCCAATCTATAAAGACTGTGTGTTCCCCAAATAGTGAGGTCAAAATATAACTTTAATGCAGGATCTAGAAAAAACCTGATCGTGATTAAACCGGAAAAATGCAAAATAAATGAACAAAAAACATTTTTAAAGCTTGGGCTCCTAAACATTAGATCACTCGCACCCAAAGCAGTTATTGTAAATGAAATGATCACAGGGAATAGATTTGATGTACTCTGCTTGACTGAAACCTGGCTCAAACCAAATGACTATATTGGTCTAAATGAGTCCTACTCCACAAAGCTACTGTTATAAGCATGAACCCTGTCAGACTGGTCATGGCAACGGTGTTGCAACAAAATAGTGATATTCTCAATGTTACTCAGAAAACCGGATACAGGTTTAACTCATTCGAAATACTTCTACTTAATGTTACACTGCCAGATATGCAAAAGAAATCTCTCCTATCTCTTGCTCTGGCTACTGTGTCTACACCGCCAGGGCCGTATTTCCTAAAAGAATTTGCAGATTTCCTCTCAGACCTCTTGGTTAATGTTGATAAAGCGTTTAATTGTCGGAGACTTTAACATTCATGTTGATAATATAAATCAGCGGTTCTCAATTCCAGTCCTCGTGTACCCCCGCTCTGCATATTTTGCATGTCTCTCTGTTAAAGGTGACATATCATGAAAATCTGACTTTTCCAGGTTTTAAGTGCTATAATCAGGTCCCCGGTGCATCTACCAACCAAGGAAACATGAAAAAGATTAACCCAGTAACTTCATTTTGGTAAGCCTTTTTCTGCAAGTGTCTGAAAAAACGAGCGCGTCTGATCTCGCTCCCCTAGTGACGTTGCAAAGGGATCTCATTATAATATTACTGCCCCTTAATCTATGTTTCCACCCACAGTGCCATCATTTTGATTTTGCAAGCGACAACGGTGTACCAGCTCTAATGCCATGGCGAAAGTTTGAGCAGAACATACTAACTGTTCTGTCTTTAGCTGCACAGACAATCACAGAACACTGTTTACAGTTCCAGCCTCAGAGACAACAGAGCAGTGGATTTATTGATTTATTTAATGTATATTGCTGCTGTCACACAGATCTAAAATAAACATGCGATTCATTTCCCAGCTGTTTACCTTCACAGTCATAACCGACTGCTTTTGTAACTTAGGCGTGTTTTTAACGTAAACTTGTTTGTGAATGAGAACAGTACTCACATGCTGTGACAGCCACTTTCTGTCCGTTTGCTTCGTATGTGTGCTCTCAGAAAACCGTATATCACAAGTTTAAACTAATATGGTTTAAAACGCATGATTTCAGCACGATAAACATGATAATCAGAACCAAAACAGATGTTTTTAGCAGGTACAAGCTGTAATGAAAAAGGGGGCAGGGAGCAGCAGCTCATTTGCATTCAAAGACACATTTTCAAAATGATATAATAAATGATCTGTGGGCTATTTTGAGCTGAAACTTCACAGTTACATTCTGGGGACCCCTGAGATTTATATTACATATTGTAAAAAGGGGCATAATAATGTCACCTTTAACACACCTGATTCAGATCATCAGCTCGTTAGAAGTGAGCTCCGTGCATGAACTGTGTCTCAATTGACATGGTCCCTACACAGTGTCCATTGCTCCCTACTCCCTGAGTAGGAGAAATCCCTTGAAGTTTACTTCACTTCGGAACATTCATTCACGGATTTGTGCACACACAGACGAAACTTACTAGAGAAGCGTGAAGTGTGACATAATATACCTCTGTAAATAAATACAATTTAAATTCACGTCTCGCACACTTCAATGCCCTTTGAATGGAACATATACACTCATTTCAAACTGGAATCATGGCAGAATATCCGGTTATGTCCACTTTGCAGGGCACTTACAGTTAGGGCTGTCGCGATAACCGCAATATGGCAATACCGCGCTATTGACGAGCATAACTGCAGAGGAATGCAACAACCGCAGTAACTGCGATATTTGCGTGTTTTCTTTTTCCGTAAGGTTATGCCCTTCTCGTTTTACACTTCGTGCATATGTACTGAATATTAAACAAGTTAGTAATGATAACATAATGTGTAACGTGCTGATTTGTACAAAGGCTCAGTAGATTTGCACTTAACAAGCCTAAACAGACAGCGAATGAGAGAGAGATCGACTGAGCATGTGCGATTACCTGCGTCTGTCCTTCAGGCTGAGTCCTGTATATTTGTGAAAATGGGTTGTCATGTCCAGGGAAAGCGAAATATCTGTCTGAGCATCAATGCTCTGCTGGTCAGCTGAGGCTTTAAAAGTGGCACTCAAAGTTAAAATGATTTCAACAGCGTGTTTCATTACATCTCTCTTTGAATGAATCAGCGTTTTTGAACGTGTAGTTGAATGAACGGTTTAAAGACTCACTCAAAGACAATCTCTTGCTGCCACCTTGTGGCGTAACAATGAAACTGCACTGACTGACAGCCCGTCTAGAACTCACAGGTGAAATATCAACTGAAAAAGTCTCTTGTCCAGTCAGATTCGAGGATCAGCACTAACTGTTATATAACAATAGCCTAACGATTTTATTGTCAGGTTTATGTGGACCGTTATTTTGTCATTCTCTTCGGTTTACTTCACTTCCTGTTTCAACGCAATTTAGTTTTGGTTTCTGAATTCCTTAGTTCGTAACACACACACACACAGATATATAATGTATGGCGATAATACCGCATACCGCACTTTTGAGCCACTCAAAATTACCGCAAGGGAAATTCCTTCACCGCGATAGCCAAGTCACCTTTATTTATATAGCGCTTTTAACAATACAGATTGTGTCAAAGCACTTAACAGTATCAAATTGGAGGATAGAGTGTCAGTAATGTATAATAATAAGATTAAACACTCAATTTTCAGTTAAAGGCATTTCATTATTGAATTCAGAGATGTCATTGTCTAGCTCAGTTTAGTTTAAATAGTATCTATGAAATCAAATTGACGATAATCATTAGAAATTAAGTGTCCCCAACTGAGCAAGCCAGAGGCGACAGCAGCAAGGAACCAAAACTCCCTCTGTGACAGAATGGAGAAAAAAACCTTGGGAGAAACCAGGCTCAGTCGGGGGGCCAGTTGTCCTCTGGCCAGGATATTATTATTTATTTTTTTACTTATTGTTTTAATTAAATTTTACATGTATAAATGTATTATATTTCTATTTTTATATTGTTGCAATTTCTAACAATAATAGTATTATGTAGTTAGGTATTTTATTATATTATAGTTATTTTGTTTAATTTTAAGTTTTATTGTATTTAAGTCGAGGTCTTCACTGGGGATATGTCCCCGGGGCTCATCCAGGTGTCCGGCCTCCACCGCCGATCAGGGTCGCAGACATCATCTCCCGGCGCCGATCCACCATCTGATCCGGACACGGACTGAGAAACAGAATAAGAAAGAAACAGACAAATATTAGCGTAGATGCCATTCTTCTTACGATGTAACGAGTACATCGTGTGTTATGAGGAGTGTTCCCGGTTCTGGTTGATCTAATTAATGCAGCCTAACAATCCTTTAACGGATTTGAATAATAGAAGTGTATTAGTGTGTTATGTGTAAGCCAGGTTAAAGAAATGTGTCTTTAATCTAGATTTAAACTGACTGAGTGTGTCTGCCTCCCGAACAGTGTTAGGTAGATTGTTCCAGAGTTTGGGCGCTAAATAGGAAAAGGATCTGCCGCCCGCAGTCGATTTTGATATTCTAGGTATTATCAAATGGCCAGAGTTTTGAGAACGCAGCGGACGTGGAGGACTATAATGTGATAAGAGCTCGCTCAAGTACTGAGGAGCTAAGCCATTCAGGGCTTTATAAGTAATTAACAAGATTTGAAAATCTCCGATGTTTGATAGGGAGCCAGTGCAATGTTGACAGAACTGGGCTAATATGGTCATACTTCCTAGTTCTAGTAAGGACTTTAGCTGCTGCATTTTGGACCAACTGTAGTTTATTGATCAAGCATGCAGAACAACCACCCAGTAAAGCATTACAATAGTCTAACCTTGAGGTCATAAACGCATGAATTAGCATTTCTGCATTTGACGTTGAGAGCATAGGTCGCAATTTAGATATGTTTTTGAGATGGAAAAATGCAGTTTTACAGATACTAGAAACATGGCTTTCAAATGAAAGATTGCTATCAAACAGCACACCTAGGTTCCTAACTGATGAAGAAGAATTGACAGAGCAGCCGTCAAGTGTTAGATAGTGTTCTAGGTTATTACATGTGGGGTTTTTAGGTCCGATAATTAACACCTCTGTTTTTTCAGAATTTAGCAGTAAGAAGTTACTTGTCATCCAGTTTTTTATATCGACTATACATTCTGTTAGTTTCTCAATTTGGTGTGTTTCACCGGGCCGTGAAGAAATATAGAGCGGAGTATCATCAGCATAACAGTGAAAGCTAACACCATGTCTCCTGATAATATCTCCCAAGGGTAACATGTAAAGCGTGAAAAGTAACGGCCCTAGTACTGAGCCTTGAGGTACTCCATACTGCAGTTGTGATCGATATGATACCTCTTCATTTACTGCTACGAACTGATGGCGGTCAGATATGTACGATTTGAACCATGCTAAGGCACTTCCACTAATGCTAACAAAGTTTTCTAGTCTATTCACAAGAATGCCGTGGTCGATAGTGTCGAACGCAGCACTAAGATCCAGTAGAACTAATAAAGAGATACAACCATGATCAGATGATAGAAGCAGGTCATTTGTAACTCTAATGAGAGCAGTCTCAGTACTATGATACGGTCTAAATCCTGACTGGAATTCCTCACAGATACCATTTTTCTCTAAGAAGGAATATAATTGTGAGGATACTACCTTTTCTAGTATCTTTGACAGAAAAGGGAGATTTGAGATCGGTCTGTAATTAACTAGATCTTTGGGGTCAAGTTGTGTTTTTTTTAATGAGAGGCTTAATAACAGCCAATTTGAAGGTTTTGGGGACATATCCTAATGACAATGATGAATTAATAATAGCCAAAAGAGGATCTATGACTTCTGAAAGCAGCTCTTTTAGTAGTTTAGATGGAATAGGGTCTAACATACATGTTGTTGGTTTAGATGATTTAACAAGTTTATACAATTCTTCCTCTCCTATAATAGATAATGAGTGGAATTGTTCCTCAGGGGATCTATAGTGCACTATCTGATGCGATACTGTAGCTGACGGCTGCATGGTTACAATTTTATCTCTGATAGTATCGATCTTGGAAGTAAAGTAGTTCATAAAGTCATTACAGCTGTGCTCTTGGGAAATGCCAACACCTGTTGATGCTTTATTTTTCGTTAATTTAGTGACTGTATTGAATAAATACCGGGGGTTATGTTTGTTTTCTTCTAGAAGAGACGAAAAGTAATCAGATCTAGCCGTTTTTAATGCTTTTCTGTAGGATAGGGTACTTTCCCGCCAAGCTATACGAAATACCTCTAGTTTTGTTTTCCTCCAACTGCGCTCCATTTTCCGGGCTGCTCTCTTTAGGGTGCGAGTGTGCTCATTATACCACGGAGTCAAACTGTTTTCTTTGATCTTCCGTAAGCGTAAAGGAGCAACTGTATCTAAAGTGCTAGAAAAGTTACATCATCAAGTTTTTCTGCGCTGTTGGATATGCTGAGGAATTGAGATAAATCAGGAAGATTACTTACCACGCAGTCTTTTGTGGTAGAAGTGATGATTCTACCATACTCGTAACAAGGAGTATAATTTACAGTTTTAGCTATATGGAGTTTACACAAGACTAGATAATGATCTGAGATATTATCGATTTGCTGCAGAATTTCAACACCACTAACATCAATTCCATGTGACAGTATTAAATCTAGAGTATGATTTCGACAATGAGTAGGTCCTGAAACTTGTTGTCTAACCCCAATAGAGTTCAGAATGTCTATGAATGCTGATCCTAATGCATCTTTTTCATTATCGACATGGATATTAAAATCACCAACAATTAAGACTTTATATGCAGCCAGTACTAACTCAGATAGAAAATCAGAAAATTCTTTAATAAAGTCTGTGTGGTGCCCTGGTGGCCTGTACACAGTAGCCAATACAAACATCACAGGGGATTTATCACTAACACGTGTTTCTCTAGATAATGTTATACGCAGCACCATAACTTCAAACCAGTTATACTTAAAGCCTGCCCTCTGAGAAATACTGAGAATATTGCTATAAATTGTAGCAACACCTCCCCCTTTACCTTTTGGACGTGGCTCATTTTTATAGCAGTAATCTTGGGGGGTAGACTCATTTAAAGTAATGCATTCATCTGGTTTTAGCCATGTTTCTGTCAAACAAAGCACATCTAGCTTATGGTCAGTGAACATATCATTTACAAATAGTGCTTTTGTAGAAAGGGACCTGATATTCAGTATGCCAAGTTTTATCAATTGTTTCTCTGTATTCCAAACCTTTTTTATTTGTTGAGCATCAATTAAATTGTTACTATTACTTTGGTTTGGACGTTTTCTGTATTTTCTAGTACGGGGAACAGACACAGTCTCTATAATGTGATATCTAGGTGAAGGAGTCTCTATGTGCTAAGAATTAACTGACTTCTGTGACGTGAGGCGGCTAGCAGACAGTCGGTTTAGCCAGTCTGTCTGCTTCCTGACCTGGGCCCTAGTTAGTCAAGTACGAACTCTAAGACTATGTGCCATATTTCTAGAGAGAAGAGCGGCACCACCCCAGGAGGGATGAACACCATCTCTTTTCAACAGGTCAGGTCTGCCCCAAAAACTCTTCCAATTGTCTATGAAACCTGCGTTATTCTGCGGGCACCACTTGATTTCTCACTTGATCACAATGATTTCTCTCATGTGATGGTCATGATGTGCTGTGTCTTTGACCATCAATCTTGGTTACTTGCCCCAAATTTGACAATCTCCTTCATGAGTTGGGACTATCAATAAATGTTCTTTTGTGTTAATGTTGTAAGCTGTTCTGTGAAAGAACTGTTGGTTAGAATTGCTTCAGACGGGCTGGCGCTAGGGATCTAATTTATGACATCCTGTTGTCTTGGGCCTCTTTGTGGAATTTCGCTCTTTTGGTGGTTCCAACACCAATCTGATCGAATCTTAAATTGTCTGATTCACTCTGATATCCTACATGCCTATTACTGATATTAACTATATGGCTCCGCGTTATTGTCCGGGTAGAACTCTTGTTCAAACCACCAAAGATAGATTCACAAATAAACTGCCTGATTTATCTCAACTGCTCTCTGTACCCATAAATACACATGAACTAGACGAAATGACTAGCAATATGGGAACTATCTTCTCTAATACATTAAAGCTGTTGCCCCCATTAAATTGAAAAAGGTTAGAGAAAAACTTACTGCACAATGGTACAACAGCAATACCCATTCTCTTAAGAAAGAAACTCGTAATCTTGAACGTAAATGGAGAAAAACTAACTCGGAAGTTTTTAGAATTGCATGGAAAAACAGTATGTACAGCTATAGACAGGCTCTAAAAGCTTCCAGGTCTGAGCATATCTGCAAACTCATAGAAAATAACCAAAACAATCCAAGGTTTCTATTTAGCACAGTGGCTAGTGTAGCATTTGGACCAATCAGACACACATTTGTTCATCAGATTTAACAAATCAAATTAGTTATTAGATTAACAACTAAGCACAGACCCCTCACCCAACACAAATTCTGAGTGCCGGTATGTCTGTGATGACTCCAGGCCCCCCGGTGCCATGGCAACCTATCTGATAACACTAGTTTTATTGGTCAAAGGAATGCGGGCAGACCTCATTTTCCCTTAGGAAAGAGACATGTAATGCACATAAAAATGGACTCTTCTCTAATTAATTCATTGAAAACCTTTCTTTGAATGAACACACATCCTCAGGTCATTGTGTATTTTGTTACTGTTCGTGTATATTGTCTTTTTGTACTGTATCCTGTTTTATGCATGTTTATGGTAGATCACTAGTTAATATTACCTCACTTATATCATGTTTGATCTCTATCAATTCGTCTTCGGATGATCTAAATGACAGTGTATATTACATGTTGATACCTATGCAACATATTAGTGTTCTAAGAATCTTTAATAGTTCTTTAATAGCAACCCCATGCAAATTGCCATGCTCAGAGACAAAGAGTTGTAAAACCTTCCCTCCAAAGAGAAGGGAGCCCATTGGCTCTTTGACTCCCCAGAGGTGTGACCTCTATACCAGATAAAGGTCTCATTCACAGGTCCGGCCCTCTTCTTCTAAAAAACCTCCCTTCTACGAAAAGCTCTTCAGCTATCTTCTGACAGAGAGCCCGAACCGGTGCGGGCGCGCCGGCGGGTCCCCAACATAGAGCCGTGGGTGATCTTCCCCAGCCTGGGAGGATGAGTAAGATGTGAGCTCTTGACCACAAAGACCCAGTCTGCGGTTCTGTTAGATCCTAAGAGGATGAGTAAGATGTGAGCTAGAACTTTTCTGGACTATTAAGTTTTTGTGCCAGGCTTTATGGCCATGTCTTTCCATTCAATCAAAGCTCTTGGATCTTAGCTGATGTCTCTTAACTCTTCTTCACTTTTCATCTGGGAAGAAACTCCCTATCATCACTGAGTATCACATTCACATCTTTGGAATTCATCACTCTTCAACCCGAAAGAATGTGATCGCGAGTCCAAAAACCTTGAAACCATCAAGACTTTTCATCCGAGACCGCATTCCGGACACAAAGGAAGTGCAAGTATAGTACATTTAACTAAACGAAACAGAGGTTTAGTATAAGTTATAGACCCCGTTATAAACAGCGCTGATGGTTTTACTCAGATGGTTAACTGACTCTTTCCATAACTGCATTCTCTGTTTTCTCTAATGGCTTCATTCATCCACTTTAACTCCACTTTGTATGTATGCGTGAGTGTATGTTATTCGTTGTTTGTTTAGATTAGTTATGTGTGTTAGTGTTTAGTTAATAAAACTCTTGTGCACAAATTACATGAGTTTCTGATTCTGCCTTGCATATTAATGTCCCTTTACGATTTTGACCCTTGCTACATGCTCTAATGCATTAATAGGAAGATATTTTCTGTGGCCACGGAAATATCCTTTCTTAGAGTTGATATGAATTTACACTGAATGTTCGCTGGACGAACAGATCAGTTTATGCCAATTTAACAGTTATTACTGTCAGCCGATATAAATAATTGTAATTAATCATAATTAATTGTAATTATTTATATACAATTCCCTTTTTGAGCTAATTTGCTACAGATGGTGGAGAACGGTGGCAATCGTTTAAACATTATTTTCAAGCAGACTCAGTATCAAACTCGTGTGTTTGTCTCATAATTTTATTAACGCCTTACATATGCAGTTTCTGATAAAATCAGATAGACTATAGCTTGAATGCACCTTACCACGAGCAGTAGAAAGTTTATCAATGCTATAATACATGTGTAAATCGTACGATAAGGAACTCACCTGATATTAGCGAAGGAATCCTGATTTCTGTTGTTAGTACAGCATAAGACTTCTCTGATAAAATCTCAGATTAGCAGCCCGTATAGATGGTACCAGAATGAATCAATCTGATTCTGGGAGAAGAAAACCCCATTTCAGCTTTAAATGTGTAAGTCTTCTCTGACGAAGAAATCTCAGATTAGCGGCACAAATTAATCTGCGTGAGGAAGGAAACCCACTTGCAGTGATATCAAAACTGAGCGACGAAGAAAACTCGCTACAGGATATTTAGTAAATTGGTGATTTGAGCGATGTTCCTCATCTCCCCGAGTTAAGGCCTTCTTGTAACCTTCATGTATCATTGTAGTCATTGAAGTGATGCAATTGAATAGCGAATTAATGGTGTAATTCTAGCCTAGCTAACTAGTAATTCGCCATGGCCTGTGAAGTGAATATGCTGTTTTGATTTGTGAATGAAGCTGTATGCGACACGTCATAACTGACTGTTATGCACCGTGTGAGCTCCCATGCATGTTTACAGCAGCGCAAGTTCTGCTCCACTTACGCGTGTTGTAAGCTCGCATCGGTCTCTTAGCAACGTCTGACCCCGGAAGTGGAGAGCAGCCACACGTCACAGACCCTTGTGTAAACAAACAACTGGGTGTAGCCTAAAGCTAACTCTCTTAGCTGCCGCACAGGCATTTAAGCTAAACCCTTTACCTCAACTGTTAACTGTTAGCATCCGACTAACACTTAAGATTCTTGTGAGTGTAAAGTGTAGCCACTCCTCTCTCTCTCTCTCTCTCTCTCTCTCTCCCTCTCCCTCCCTCACTCTCGGTTTCACTTCCTGTTTGTGCTATCACTTTCTGATTAGGCTCAGTTAGGTTGGCCCCTCCTCAAATACTTTGGTTTTATTTGTGTTATTTTTATTTTGACTTTATTCTACCTCTCTTGATTTCATTTCGTTCATTTACTTTTAGCTTGAATGTACAGATTCAGCCAAGTTGATTTTACTTAAATCTGAGATTTAATTAGATCAATTTGTTTTTTTTTTGTTGTTTTTTTTTATTTCTTTTAGTTTCCTAAAGCTATTAGGACATTTTCATTTTGCCTTTACCTTATTTTAGTTATTTGACCATCACCATCTTCCCTCTCGGTATAGGATTAGAGCAGTTCTAGCAACTGTTGTCCCCTTAATGAACTGTACAGGTTATTAGTAGCCTAATTCCTGTCTCTTCTATTACCCTCCTTACACCAGGCCTCTGAGCAGATAGGAAAACTTCCTATTGTTTCTATTTATTTACCTTGAGGTGTTTGATGTTCCCTGCTAGCGTAGCTAACAGTCTCCCTAGGTTTTATGACCCTGCTACATTCCTTTGAACAAGTGATAACTGCTTAGTCATATCTCCTAGCTTAAACTAAATAAGGAAAGCCCTTCCTTCTCTCTATCTCTTCCTGATTTTATTTCAGTTTTGTTTATTTGATACCTTCATAGTGACCAAACCTGTGAACCATCAGTGCTTTGAGTAATAGTTTGACCACACGTATAGCCCGGTCATTAGCTGACCACTGCTTACAGCCCCGGCAACAGAGTTACTCAAACCCTGTCCTTGTGTGCTTAGCACCCTACCTCACTAGCTGCCCCTCACTAGCCAGTCACACCTTACATGGCCTAGCCTTTCCCCATACAGATAGCCTAACACCTTTGTACGTACTTGCACTTGCCTTCTGCCTCTCTCTCTCTGGTGTTCCCCCAAGCGTGCCAGTGTGTCTCAGACATTCCACACACATTCAGCCCGGCCAGCTCACCAGGACCAGCTGAAAAACCCAGCAGAGCACAGTGATGGACATCCTTCAGCCCAAAGCAGCCAGCGACCTGCAATGGCAGAGAAAGGAACAGCGAGACTGTGACACAAGTGGACACCTGACACCCAGCCTGAACCACCAGGAGCTGACTAGCATCATCTTCTCCTTGGCCTACACCCTCAAGGGCCTCAGACAGGAGGTAAATGAACTGAACCTGCAAGTCACAGAGTTCTACAGGGAACTGACACCCGCTCAGCGAGAGAAGGCACAGAACGGATGCAAGGAACCTTACAGAATGGCACAACAGAAGGAAATCACCAGTCTTCAAGAGGCTCTAACAGCTGCTGGACACCAAGCGCAGCTGGAAAAAGCCATCAGACAGGACTTGGAAAGAGAACTGTTTCACACAAAGTCACTGTTAAAAACAGCGTATGTGGAACTTAATGAGAGCAACACCAGAGCTAAGGCCTTAGAAGGCCATCTGCATGCAGCCAGAGCTGAAGTCCACACCTTGACTCAGAAATTCTGCGACATTAAAGAGGAGCTTGACACTGTTCAGAGAAACTGAAACAGTCTTACAAACTGTGCATGGACTTAAGTAACAGGCACCCTGCTGCACGTCACACAGCCAGCAGTGCAAGCCCCCTTACTCCCGTACACAGATACGAAGGGGGGAGCCAAAGCTCTCTGATTGACACTTCACTAGTCAGCTTCCTGAAAACCTCTGCAGCTGTAGAAAGAAAGGCAAGCCTTGAAACAGGGCATGGAGTGACACTCAAAGACCTCAACCGAATGGCCATAAACATCCCTGCATTCACACCAGAACTTGCAGGAGAGAATGATGTTCACGCTTACTTAAGAGAGATTGACTTTCACCTGCAATCTTGGACCAGTGTGAAACACCAAGATAGACTCTATCTGCTCTGGATCACCGCTAGCACAGAAGTGCGACACTTCCTGGCGCGACAGCCAGAACACATCCAATCGGACTACCAGCAGCTTAAACAAGCTATCATAAAAGAATTCTCAGACCCAGAATTTGAACACGGACTGATCGCTGCCCTAGCCATCAAACAGGGCCGTCATGAAGCTCCCCGTGATTACTACCACAGACTTCGACGAGCTTACTTCAGAGCTCGCAGTGAACCTGGGATGGAGGAGGACCACAACTTTAAGAGTCTTTTCCTCCGAAACCTCCACCCCATTGTAAGTCACCATCTAGGCATTATAGCCTGCCACACAATGCCTATTCAACAACTGCGTGACCTGACACAGAAGGCCTTTAACAAGCACAAGGTCTCTACCAAAGGTGTTTGTAAGACTCCACTGATTCTGAACTGCACAACCCAGAATCCAAAGCAGGCCCCAGGAGGCACCCAGCCTTGCCACAATGTAAGGCCCTTCTACAGGAAGCCACTAGCCAGCGGAGGACAGAGCCGTCACCGTGGCAACAGACCTAGGCCCCAGGCCAACCACTGTCAGAGACCATGGAAAAGGCCATCCTCATCCTGCAAACACCACGGCATGTCCAATGACAGTCCACCACAACATCCTCCTTCACACCCATCACACAGGTGCCAAACGGATGCTGCACAAGGACAGCGGGACACGCCTTCTTCTGAGTTACAGGAGCTGCTGACACTAGCAAAAGAGCTCCTTGAACAAAACTCAACTGAGGAGTACTGGGAAAGACAAACTTCTGACTCCTTGTCTGACACAGCACAGCAACAAGACAACTCCAAGCGCCAATCGGGTAAAGTCAAACGGAGCCAGGGTGAACTCAGTGTCACAAATGAACTGAAATATACTTGCAGACCACAAGATGAACAGACAGGGGAAACACAACACAGAATTTCCCCTGACAAGCAGGCCCAGGCCCCCTTAGGCAAGAGTCCAAACCTGCGAGGGAGGGGCGAGAGGCCACTGTTCACACTTCAACAGCCAGCAACTACAGGGGGGTGGGGCAGGGACGCTTCCAGAGGATCACTGCAGGTGCACACACCGTGTGGCCCCACAGACCCCAACAAGCTGGCCAGAGACAATACAACTGTCAACCTAAATACTGCAGAAGGCCACCACACTTGCCTGCCTGCAAACATGAACTTTTATGCTCGAACTCTGCCCAATGTGACCACGCAAGAGGCACCCAACATCCTGTACCAGCAGTCTGAATCTGTCAAAGCGGATTACAAAACTACAAGAAGCCTGCTACAGCCAGCTCTGAATCTATGGCAGATGACAAAACAGGCCACAAGGGAGGAACCTTCTCTCCTCCTGAAATCCGCATCACATTATGAGTCACCACCCAAGCGCCATGGCCTTCCCCCGCACAATGACCACCTGACATCTGCGGAACTCAGCCCATATGGCCTACAGAGAACACAGCGCTGCCTCCATAGAGACTGATAAAATCCTGCCTATCTCTGCACAGTACCCAGAAATGATTCTGGAGAGCACACGGGCCAGCAACAGAGATCTTCAGAACATTAAAGGAACTGATCCTGAGAGCGGCCTCACTGGCCGGATGAGCAAAATGTATCAGCCTATCAGACTGCTTTTAACTACGAGTGGCATGAGAAACCAACAACCTACCAGAATGCCCTCCTACTCAGAGAAATGCCAGCTGGTCATGGCACCCAGACAGCACATCAGCAGACGGCTGACCACCCATGACAGGCCCTCTTTTCCCCAACATAGACCTGCTGTATTGTTTTGAGCCCCAAAGGACTTTAAGCATTCATAGAATTGGACTCAAGTGAGGGAACGTTTACCTTTCCAGCCAGCGAAACTCCGGGCTGAAGGGCGAGAACCCCTGCCACTCCAGCCAGACAGGTCACCCCGACAGACTGTCAGGTCGCCGAGGTCACGGGAAAATCTCACTGTCAGCCATGAGGACATGGCCTGAAGCCTCACACGCTTCAAAGCACTCACTGAGCACACACCAGACCTGCCTTCGCAAACAAGTGCACGAGTTTCCCTATGACACCTTGCAACCCCCTGGGGAAGCCCTGTCAAGTGCAGGAACTTCCTGCAAGATCATACCAGTCGTTTACTCTGGTGAAAATATGACACTGCAATACCAGCATGCACAAAAGGGGAACAGACAGCGACAGTGGGACACACAGACAGCGTGGCCAAACCCTCAGCCACACACCTTCCAGGGAATGGAGGGAACCTGGCCCCACTCTGAGCCACACCCCCTTTTCTAAGAGACATTCTGCACCTGCCTACAACTGCCAGTGCCAAAGCTGCTCTTCACAAGAGGCAATGATGCAGAGCTAATGCCAACTACGTGGACTCACTCAAGACCACATTATATCATCAAACTCAAATGGCATCTGCATTCTACACCATGCCTGATTTACCCTCATCCCAAGGAGTTTCATCTGACAGCTGGATTCACCAACTACTGCCTTGGTCCTGGTCTATACCAACAACACGGCCAGAACTAAAGGGGGGTTGCCACTTCAGCCGAACACTGCTCCCACCGGAGCAGTAACTACTCAGATGACAAAAGAGCCCTGCTCTGCACTTCACGAACCATCCAGCGATTCTCCATTTACAATGTAACATGGAAAGTGATCACAGAGACATGCCACCAACCTGTAATTGGCCCTCAACAGCCAAAGCATTCCTACAGAGGACCAACGCACTCAAAGCCACATGGTCAATGGCCTTTTGAGGATGCAATGTTGAGGCATGGTGTGCCCAGAGCGGGTGTTTTGTGGGTTAACAGCAAACCACTCCCATAGCAACACTTCAAGCTGGACTCCCAGTCATCACAGCACAAGTGACAGCCATCCTGATCACCCTTTTAAATCGCATCGGCTCACAAGAACTGCATCAGAGAACTCCTCATTTACACAGACTCAAATTATGCCAAGCTCAGCTCCACATGCCACCTCCTTGGCTAGGAAAAAGATGAGTTTGCCAGATATGAACAAGAAGCCAGTCAAGCATCAACACCTGTCCCAGGCGTGCAACAACATCACAAGTGCATTGCATGGTGAGCTATGGTCTCAACCAAGACCCACCCACCCATGACATGGCACTATGTCCCTGATGACCACACTGCGCAAAAAAAAAGCTTGTGGTGCCACAGTGACAAAGGGGGGAGGGGGAGTCCTATTAATGCATGGCCACAACGCACCTTGTGCTAGACACCACAGTACCAGAGACACTTATGAGACACTAAAACAAATGGCATACGGGGCTGGCATACAGCAAGATGTGGCGGAATGTGTCAGAGCATGTCAGTTTGCTGTCAATCCCAAACAGCAAACATGAACCACAAAGCCCCATGACAACACATTCCACTTTGGGTTCGCAATCACTGTAATGACACTTAGCTGTCTCATCACATATGGGCCTATAACACCAGGAGACGACTCTCAAAGACCTTGACAAACTGGCTAAAACATCACCCAGTTTGACCGAACGCTACAGTATCCAGAAGTGGAAGCTCACGCGACTGACAGAGACAGGTTATACCTCCTCAGACACTCATCCAGTCCTGAGAGTCAATGTGGTGCAAAGGTCCATGAACAGGTGCACGGCTGCACTTCCTTGGACCTTCAGACGGAACCACTGGAGAAGAGGGACCCAGGAGGAGACAATTCTGAACCTGACCAAGGTTCACACCCCAGCTGTCATCCTCTCTGATCCACCTGCCATCTGATCATCAGGATCCACCTGTCATCCGTCCTTCATGATCCACCTACCAACTCACTTCAGGACGACAGGTGACACTGCCTCGACACCTGCTGCACAAGCTCGAGGACCCGCATCTTGCTACAGCTTACATCACCACAGCACCACAACCACTCCTGGAGGCAACCAACAGCCTGAGAGCCACCACTGTCTCCCAGCCATGAGTGGCAGGTGCGTGTCTGATTGTTCTGCATCTTTAACATCGTTCGCTGTTGTCTATTGGACGGACAACAACGTTCGAAAGGGGGGAATTATGTAGCATTTGGACCAATCAGACACACATTTGTTCATCTGATTTAACAAATCAAATTAGTTATTACATTAACAACTAAGCACAGACCCCTCACCCAACACAAATTCTGAGTGCCGGTATGTCTGTGATGACTCCAGGCCCCCCCGGTGCCATGGCAACCTATCTGATAACACTAGTTTTATTGGTCAAAGGAATGCGGGCAGACCTCATTTTCCCTTAGGAAAGAGACATGTAATGCACATAAAAATGGACTCTTCTCTAATTAATTCATTGAAAAACCTTTCTTTGAATGAACACACATATCCTCAGGTCATTGTGTATTTTGTTACTGTTCGTGTATATTGTCTTTTTGTACTGTATCCTGTTTTATGCATGTTTATGGTAGATCACTAGTTAATATTACCTCACTTATATCATGTTTGATCTCTATCAATTCGTCTTCGGATGATCTAAATGACAGTGTATATTACATGTTGATACCTATGCAACATATTAGTGTTCTAAGAATCTTTAATAGTTCTTTAATAGCAACCCCATGCAAATTGCCATGCTCAGAGACAAAGAGTCGTAAAACCTTCCCTCCAAAGAGAAGGGATCTCATTGGCTCTTTGACTCCCCAGAGATGTGACCTCTATACCAGATAAAGGTCTCATTCACAGGTCCGGCCTTCTTCTTCTAAAAAACCTCCCTTCTACGAAAAGCTCTTCAGCTATCTTCTGACAGAGAGCCCGAACCGGTGCGGGCACGCCGGTGGGCCCCCAACATAGAGCCGTGGGTGATCTTCCCCAGCCTGGGAGATGACTCTTGACCACAAAGACCCAGTCTGCGGTTCTGTTAGATCCTAAGAGGATGAGTAAGATGTGAGCTAGAACTTTTCTGGACTATTAAGTTTTTGTGCCAGGCTTTATGGCCTTGTCTTTCCATTCAATCAAAGCTCTTGGATCTTAGCTGATGTCTCTTAACTCTTCTTCACTTTTCATCTGGGAAGAAACTCCCTATCACCACTGAGTCAGAACATATTTGGAATTCATCACTCTTCAACCCGGAAGAACGTGATTGCGAGTCCAAAAACCTTGAAACCATCAAGACTTTTCATCCGAGACCGCATTCCGGACACAAAGAAAGTGCAAGTATAGTACATTTAACTAAACGAAACAGAGGTTTAGTACAAGTTATAGATCCCGTTATAAATGGCGCTGATGGTTTTACTCAGATGGTTAACTGACTCTTTCCATAACTGCATTCTCTGTTTTCTCTAATGGCTTCATTCATCCACTTTAACTCCACTTTGTATGTATGCGTGAGTGTATGTTATTTGTTGTTTGTTTAGATTAGTTATGTGTGTTAGCGTTTAGTTAATAAAACTCTTGTGCACAAATTACATGAGTTTCTGATTCTGCCTTGCGTATTAATGTGCCTTTATGATTTTGACCCTTGCTACATGCTCTAATGCATTAATAGGAAGATATTTTCTGTGGCCACGGAAATATCCTTTCTTAGAGTTGATATGAATTTACACTGAATGTTCGCTGGACGAACAGATCAGTTTATGGCAATTTAACTCTGCGACAGTTATTACTGTCAGCCGATATAAATAATTGTAATTAATCATAATTAATTGTAATTATTTATATACAATTCCCTTTTTGAGCTAATTTGCTACACTAGATTAACAAATAATCAGACGGCACCCGAACTAAACATTCTAATTAGTTCTAAATATTAAATATTAAAAACTGATGCAAGAGAAAGAGATCCAGGAAGACGAAGTCTTTCCGTAAAAGTGTAGTTTATTAAAATCAGTTATCATAAGTATAAGTGATAAAGATTACAAATGATTATTTAAAAATGTAAAATATGAAAATTAAATGAGAAGTTTAAAAATGGATACAACATCCAAAATGAACATTCTAAAATTCTAAGAGAATAGACTAAAATCTAGGTATAATAATCTTCAGGAGTCAAAGAAATTAATCTTCAGAGCATGCAATAAGAGCAAGATAAAAGAAGAAGCTGCCTGAAAAGCCAATTGGAGTATTATATATATATATATATATATATATATATATATATATATACTTGAGACATCCTTTTACTACATCGCGTGATGTTTATGTCTGACTGATAAATGTCAAAGATTTTATCCATTATGTCTTACCAGCTGTTCCCCTACCTAAACTGAATTAAGTTCAGGACCAGATCACAGTTACATGATCTGTGAAATGCAGTAGGTAGAAGTCAGATAAAAATAGTGACATGGTTTGTGGTTTCACATCCTTTGAGCAAAAACAGCAGAGCTTGTAATCTTCAAATATCACTTTGCAACAACCAGCTCTTGGAAAAAGAACATGTAGTATCACGACAAACCAAAAGACAAATTTAGCAAAGCATCCTTGCATATAAAATATTTTGCAGAGAATAAATTTCCAACATCCTGTTCAGACATCACTTAAACATAACAAAATATACATTTTATATGTCAAATGAAGGAAAAATATACTACATCAGTGGAATATGAGGCAAGAATGGAATTAACTGTAATAAAGGAGAATAAATAAAAAATATATAAGTAACATTGCACAGTTATATGAATATAATGTAGAATCACCATAAAAGAATCATAAAAGATAACTCATAAAGAATATACGGTATGGATGAATATGAAAAATAGAAAAACATAACCACATTGTAAATTAGCCTACACCAAAAACTAAATATTCTTATTAGTTCTAACCCGAACTAATAAATAGAATCGACAGTGCCTTGTAATTCAACTTCATTCATTGCACCCAATGAAAAACTGCAGTGCTTTACAATATAGGACAGGAAGATCTAAATAAACTTATCACTGCATCTAAACCAACAACATGTTCATTAGATCCTATACCCACTAAATTACTGAAAGAGTTGTTACCTTTAGCAGAAGAACCGCTTCTCAACATTATTAACTCATCGTTATCTCTAGGTCACGTCCCAAAACCATTCAAGCTGGCAGTTATTAAGCCTCTTATTAAGAAACCACAACTAGATCCTAGCGAACTGGCAAATTACAGGCCCATTTCAAATCTTCCGTTTATGTCTAAAATTTTAGAAGAAGTTGTGTTTGCTCAATTGGGCTCCTTCCTGCACAAAAAAAAAAAAATATATATATCTATGAAGAATTTCAGTTGGGTTTCAGGCCCCATCATAGCACAGAAACTGCACTTGTTAAAATTACAAATGATTTGCTTCTTGCGTCAGACCAAGGCTGCATCTCATTGCTAGTTTTATTTGACCTTAGTGCTGCATTCAACACTTTTTTAACAGTTTCTGTCAGTTTCTTCAGTGGGATCGCTTCCTTCCTGTTCCTGCCTGCCGTGCTGCTGTCTGTAGCTCCATGTAGCTTTGTTTATCTGAAGAAATCTCTATCTTACTCTATCTGTTGTTTAAATCGCTAAAGTATAATTTAATTCTTACCATATGTCTGATTTAAGACTAATTTGACATCATCTGCCTTTAATCTCTTAATCTAAACCGCGAGCGCTGCGCGTAGCAGCGCGTTAGCATTTTGTTAGCCTATTAGCTTGTCAATCGCATCTCCATTCACGTTTTCTACCGCTTCTTCTCTCTCTCTCGCTCTGTTTCTTTTCTCTCTCACTCCTTTTTTTTTACGAGTCCATCAAACTTCTGTGGTGAGTCGGAATTACTCTACAATCATGGTGAGTAATGGCTTCTCCTTGCATCGTCACCTGCACCGCTTGCCACATGTACAGTTTATCTGTTTCTGTCAGCAGCAAGGGATTCACATGTGATAAATGCAGGGAAATAGTTAGGCTGACAGAGAAGATTTCAGAATTAGAGACACACATCTAAACTTTAGTTGAGGACAGTAAGCAGGGCTCGAAATTAACTTTTTTACTTGGTAGCACTGGTGCTCCCAACTTTAAAAAGTTAGGAGCACCAGCAAAAAATTAGGAGCACCCACCAAAAATTTAGGAGCACCACAACTACAAATTATATATTAACGGATTTCATCTTTACATTCTTAACTTTAATGCATATTTTAGATTTGGTTAATATAAGCTGACAATCACCCAGTCACTGCTTTCTGCTGCCAGGTGACAGGGAGCTAACTACCACGGAAAATGCAAAGGGCTGAAGAAGAGAGAAAATGAAAAGAACACTGACACATTTCTTTTGTAAACTACCTAAGTTAATCTGAGTTTGGTTAAACACAGAGAGAGTTCCTCTTTGACGAGGGTTAGAATGGTGTATGCGGTGTTATATTTTATATTCAGCTCTGCCAATTGCGTGGAATGGCTGGCAGCTAGGGGTGTACGATATTGACAAAACATTATATCTTGATTATTTTCTAGGATTTTATCGATAACGATAATTAGACGATATTTTGCTGAGTACATTATTGTGCTGGTAGTCTTAAGGACTACCGTGGACAGCTGACTTTGATATTCTTCATATTCTGTGTGGTGGTCAGTTCACAGAATTGATAGAAATTAATCTTTTCCAATAAGTTTAAATTGTTTTTACCTTTTATGGTCATTTTTACAACTAAGCCATTTTTTTCTAAAAGTGTGCATCATCATTTGAGGCAAATTCTTACATTTAATCAGTCAATTAGAATAATAAAACATTCGGGCTGTTATCTAGCAAATGAAATCAGTACCAACAAAATTCATATTTGAATTTGAATTTCTGAAGTGGCATTTAGATGCATTTACACACTGCTTAATGCAGGATATGAATGCATTTAACCTGCAGTTACACATGCATATATAATATTTTAATACTGTAAACATAAAATGTTGAATACTGATATTTGAAATTATTAAAAAAAAAAAATGAAAAGATACTTTAAATGTGAAATTAAAACCACCAGTAGGTGGCAGCAAGTCACTGTTAATAAGTGAGTCACGGCGATTGAACCGAATCATTTAAACAGTTGATTCATTCAGGAACAAAACGCCCTCATGTTGCGCTGAGATGCAAAACAGTGCTGTGACTTTGTTTGGAATTATTTTTCTTGGAGAAATAGAGCAAAAAAAGGACATATGGTGTCTAAACCGTAAGTCTCTTATTATTAATTTCTTGTTTATTGAACTGTTGTATAAAATCAATATCACATTTGTAATCATGCTGATTTTTGGAGGAAAAAAACGGCACTCTTAGTGTGATATTAACTATATGAAATGATACAGTATAAAGCCCCCATATCTTGAATTTTTTGATGCATTTTAGACTGAATCATGCAGTGAAAAAACACACAACAAAATGTGCACGTGTGCAAGTCTAACCTACTAGACTTCATCACGTCACATATGCATGCACTCTCTGTAGGCGTTTTGTTTGGTTTTTGCAATATACTCGATAATGTCAAATTACACATCATTAAAACAATAATTATGATATTATCGCAGACCCCTACGTGAGAATCCTGACGATTAAAATCCTTAACGATTGAACCTGATGATCCTGAACATTTTGCCACACACTTGTCCCTGCATTTCTTGTTTGGCACTCTTTCTGTGTTTAACCAAACTCTCGAGCTTAAAATGTGTAGATTCGGTGGCGAATGCTGTTAGTGTTACCTGCAAACTCCGTCCCACAGGCTTTAAAGTGAATGCAGTGCATAGAGCACAGTGCAATTTCATAGCGGAGCCACTCTTTCAACCACTCTCTCCGAAAACTGTACGCCTTCTTTTCGGCTGGTGGATCAACATTCAACACCATGATTGCTATCACCAGCACCATTATTTGTAACTTTAGGTGGTTTACGAAAGAAATCTGTCAGTGTTCTTTTCATTTTCTCTCTTCTTCCGCCCTTTGCATTTCCCGCGGTGTTAGCTCCCTGTCACCTGACAGCTGAAAATAGTGACTGAGTGACTGACATCTAATATTAACCAATCTAAAATCTGCATTAAGTTTAAGAATGTAAAGATGAAGTTTAATTATGTAACGTTTGATTGAACGGCAGACCGGTCACTGTATCAGCACACAGAAGGCACATAACTGTGAACGTTTTTAGAGAAATGAAAACAGGTCGCACTACAACAATTATATGCACTCACACAAATGCTCCCAAATATATTTTGAGGTCGCACAGATTAAATTATGGGAGCATATGCGACTAGCTCAGGGACTCCAGTACATTGTTCGGTTCCGGTTTCAGTGCCTCTGCAGCAGGGCAACTGGGTGACTGTGAGGCGGCATAGTCGCGAGTCAAAACACCGTTCTTCCGTTCCGATCAAAACATCAAACAGGTTCTCCCCACTCAGTGATGCACCCACTGAGAAACCTGATAAAAGTGCTCTAGTTATTGGCTATTCTATTGTACGGAATGTAAAAATAGAGACACCAGCCACCATAGTCCAATGTTTACCAGGAGCCAGAGCTGGCTAATGCTAGATGTAAATTCAGTAAGATTGTTATCCACGTTGGCGCTAATGATGTTCGACTTCGCCAGTCGGAGATCACTAAAAATAATGTTAAAGAGGAGTGTGAACTTGCAAGTACTATGTCAGACACTGTAATATGCTCTGGTCCCTTCCCTGCTTACCGGGGCGATGAGATTCATAGCAGATTGTCGTTGCGCAATGGCTGGATGTCTAAGTGGTGCCCGCAGAATAACATAGGTTTCATAGACAATTGGAAGAGTTTTTGGGGCAGACCTGACCTGTTGAAAAGAGATGGTCTTCATCCCTCCTGGGGTGGTGCTGCACGTCTCTCTAGAAATATGACACATAGTCTTAGAGTTCGTACTTGACTAACTGGGGCCCAGGTCAGGAAGCAGACAGACTGGCTACACCGACCATCTGCTAGCCGCCTCACATCACAGAAGTCAGTTAATTAGCACATAGAGAGTCTTTCACCTAGATATCACAATATAGAGACTGTGTCTGTTCCCTGAACTAGAAAATACAGGTTTGTACTGGCTATTGTATACAGGCCACCAGGGCACCATACAGACTTTATTAAAGAATTTGCTGATTTTCTGAGTTAGTGCTGGCTGCAGATAAAGTCCTAATTGTTGGTGATTTTAATATCCATGTTGATAATGAAAAAGATTCGTTGGGATCAGCATTTATAGATATTCTAAACTCTATTGGTGTTAAAAAACACGTGTCAGGACCTACTCATTGTCGAAATCATACTCTAGATTTAACACTGTCGCATGGAATTGATGTCAGTGGCATTGAAATTTTGCAGCAGAGCGATGATATCTTGGATCATTATCTAGTTCCGTGTATATTCCAAATAGCTAAAGCTGTAATGCCAACTCCTTGTTGCAAATATGGTAGAACCATCACCTCGACCACAAAAGACAGTTTTATAAATAATCTTCCTGACTTATCTCAGTTCCTCAGCATATCCAATAGCTTAGAACAACTAGATGATGTAACAGAAACTATGGACTCTCTCTTTTCTAGCACTTTAGATACGGTTGCTCCTTTACGCTTAAGGAAGATCAAGGAAAAAGTCCAACACCGTGGTATAATAAACACACTAATAAACACACGCCCTAAAGAGAGCAGCCCGGAAAATGGAGTGCAGCTAGAGAAAAACCAAATTAGAGGTATTTCGTATTGCTTGGCTGGAAAATACTCTCTCCTACAAGAAAGCCTTAAAAACTGCTAGATCTGCTTACTTTACGTCTCTTTTAGAAGAAAACAAACACAACCCCAAGTATTTATTCAATACAGTGGCTAAATTAAAAAAATATATATAACATCAGCAGGTGCAGACATTACCCAGCAGCACAGTAGTAATGATTTTATGAACTACTTTACTTCCAAGATCGAAACTATTAGAGATAAAATTGTAACCATGCAGCTCTCAGCCTCAGTATCGCATCAGATAGTACGCTATAGATCCCCTGAGGAGCAATTCCACTCATTCTCTTCTATTGGAAATAAAGAATTGTATAAACGTGTTAAATCATCAAAATCAACAATCTGTATGTTAGACCCTGATCCATCTAAGTTCCTTAAAGAGGTGCTTCCAGAAGTAATAGATCCTCAGACCAATCTCGAATCTCCCTTTTATGTCAAAGATATTAGAAAAGGTAGTATCCACACAACTATGTTCCTTCTTAGAGAAAAATGCTATATGTGAGGATTTCCAGTCAGGTTTTAGACCATATCATAGTACTGAGACTGCTCTCATTAGAGTTACAAACAACCTGCTCTTATCATCTGATCGTGGTTGTATCTCTCTATTAGTTTTGCAAATTGGTATGTTTCATTGGGTCGTGAATAAATATAGAGCTGAGTATCATCAGCATAATAGTGAAAGCTAACACCATGTTTCCTAATGATATCTCCCAAGGGTAACATGTAAAGCGTAAAAAGTAAGGGGTCTTAACAACCTGGAGCTGAACACGCTCAAAACAGTGGAGATGATCGTGGACTTCAGGAGAAACCCCCCTGCACTCCCCCCACTCACCATCATGAACAGCACTGTGACTGCAGTGGAGTCATTCAGATTCCTGGGCACCACCATCTCCCAGGACCTGAAGTGGGACATTCACATAGACTCCATTGTGAAAAAGGCCCAGCAGAGGTGTACTTCCTTCACCAGCTGAGGAAGTTCAACCTGCCACTGGAGCTGCTGAAACAGTTCTACTCCGCCATCATTGAATCCATCCTCTGCACTTCAATAACTGTCTGGTTCAGCTCAGCTACCAAATCTGATCTCAGAAGACTACAGAGGGTAGTCCGGACTTCTGAGCGAATCATTGGTACAACCCTCCCCACTCTCCAGGAACTGTACTTATCCAGAGTGAGCAAAAGGGCTGGCAAAATCACTCTGGACCCCTCACATCCAGCACACTCCCTCTTTGAACTGTTGCCGTCTGATCGACGCTGCAGAGCTCTGAGCACCAGAATGACCAGACACAGGAACAGTTTCTTCCCTCAGGCAATCCATCTCATGAACACTTGACAATAATAATACACACTATTTATACACTTATTTATCTAACACACATACTTAGTCTACATTTCAATTTGCACATAATATACCTGTACATGCAAAACTGTCTACTGTTATATACCTGTACATACAATTTGTATATTGTTATTCCTTATTTACTTGTTCTTTTTAATTCATCTTTTTATTATCTGTGTTTTTTGTTCTGTCACTGTCATTCTGTTGCGCTGCGGTAGCTTCTGTCATGAAAACAAATTCCTCGTACGTGTAAACATACCTGGCAATAAAGCTCATTCTGATTCTGATGTTTTTCGAAGGAAAGATTGCTATTAAAAAGTATGCCTAGGTTCCTAAGTGATGATGAAGAATTTACAGAGCAGCCATTAAGTATTAGACAGTGATCTAGGTTATTACATGCAGAAGTTTTTGGTCCAATAATTAACACCTCTGTTTTTTCAGAATTTAGCAGTAAGAAATTGCTAGTCATCCAGTTTTTGATATCATCTATACATTCCGTTAGTTTTGCAAATTGGTATGTTTCATTGGGTCGTGACTAAATATAGAGCTGAGTATCATCAGCATAATAGTGAAAGCTAACACCATGTTTCCTAATGATATCTCCCAAGGGTAACATGTAAAGCGTAAAAAGTAAGGGGCCTAGTACTGAGCCTTGAGGTAGTCCATACTGCACTTGTGATGGGTATGATACCTCTTCATTTACTGCCACGAATTGATGGCGGTCAGATAAGTATGATTTGAACTAGGGCTGTGCCAATTATCAAATGATATGATCATGCGCATCTAGTCAGTAAAGCTGGTTTCGTGATTAGAAATAAATCTCCTTCACATGCTTTCATATGGAGCAGCATTTAATACACAGAGCCGTAGTTCGCTGACAAGCTAAGCAATATCGCATTCATTATCGATGGCTCTGTGTATATCGATGGCTCTGTCACAGTGCTGTTCATGATGATGAGTAGGGGGACATGCTGTCTGTATTTTGACTGCACCAGACAGCCAGCTCCTTAACCTCCTGTCTGTAAGCAGACTCGTCACCGTCCTGAATGAGGCCGATGAGTGTGGTGTCGTCTGCAAACTTCAGGAGCTTGACAGAGGGGTCCTTAGATGTGCAGTCGTTGGTGTACAGGGAGAAGAGCAGTGGGGAGAGGACACAACCCTGGGGGGCGCCAGTGCTGATGGTGTGGGTTCTGGATGAGAATTTGCCTAGCCTCACTAGCTGCTGCCTGTCTGTCAGGAAGCTATTGATCCACTGACAGACGGAGGTGGGTACAGAAAACTAGTTTGGGCAGGAGGCGGTTTGGAATGATAGTGTTAATGGAGGTGTTAATGGTTGTGTGGAGAGGTGTTCGGGGCGGGTGTGGGGTGTTTTTTCAAACCTGTAGTAGAACTCATTCAGATCGTCTGCCTGTTGTTGATTCTCCACAGTGCTGGGGGATGGTGTCTTGTAGTTGGTTATCTCTTTCAGACCTTTCCACACTGATGCTGAGTCGCTGGAAGAGAATTGGATCCTTATTTTTTCAGAATAATTCCTCTTTGCCACTCTGATCTCTTTTTCCAGTGTGTATTTGGCCTGTTTATACAAGACTTTATCCCCCTTCCTGTAAGCATCTTCTTTGGCCTGACGGAGCTGTCTGAGTTTTGCAGTGAACCATCGTTTGTCATTGTTGTAGGTTAAATGAGTCCTGGTAGGGATGCACAAATCCTCACAGAAACTGATATATGAAGTGACAGTCTCTGTGAGATCGTCCAGATCGTTTGCAGCAGCCTCAAAAACACTCCAATCAGTAAGGTCGAGACAGGCTTGTAAAACCCGCTCTGTCTCATTGGTCCATCTCTTTACAGTCTTTACCACAGGTTTAACAGATTTCAGTTTCTGCCTGTAGGTTGGTATAAGATGAACCAGGCAGTGATCAGAGAGTCCTAAAGCTGCTCGTGGAACAGAGTGATATGCATCCTTTATTGTTGTGTAACAGTGATCCAGTATATTACTGTCTCTGGTGGGACATGTAACATGCTGTCTGTATTTTGGCAGTTCACGGCAGAGATTTGCTTTATTAAAGTCCCCGAGAATGATTAAAGCAGGGTCCGGGTGTTGTTGTTCTGTGTCTGTGATCAGATCAGCTAGTTTCTGTAAAGCTGAGCTCACGTGTACTTGCAGTGGAATGTAAACACTCACCAGAATGAACGAGTGAAACTCCCGCAGCGAGTAGAAAGGTTTACAGTTAATGAAGAGCGTTTCTAGATCTGAACAGCACATCTTCTTTAACACAGTACACCTGTACACCACCTTTCATTGATGTAAAAGCACGTCCCGCCGCTGTGCGATTTCCCCGTTGATTCTGCGCTGCGGTCTGCTCTAAACAGCTGAAAGCTCGGCAGAAGAAGCGTGCTGTCCAGAATGGCGTCGTTCAGCCAGGTTTCCGTGAAACACAGAGCAGCAGAGTTTGAAAAATCCTTGTTTAACCGGGAAAGCAGGAGGAGTTCGTCCGTTTTGTTGAGTAGAGAGCGGAGATTCGCCAGATGGATGCTAGGCAACAGCGTTCTTAATCCCCGCTGACGAAGCTTCACGAGCTCGCCAGCTTGCTTCCCCCGTCTGAGCGTCCTGAAGCATCTAAACAGCACCGCTGCTCCGCCGACTACAATGTCCAGCAAAACATCAGAATAAACGAAATCCGGTGAAATATCAGGTGATGTGTACTTCCGAATGTCCAGCAATTCGTCTCTGGTGAAACTGATTGCAGGGATATGACTAAAGACAGGACAAACTAACAAAAACATAAAAACAACTGCGGACGACACCATGAAGGCTGCCATGAGCGGCACCATCTTGTTGGAGATATTGTTGGCGCCATCTTGTTGGACATCAAAACATGTTTCTAGCATTTGTAAAACTGCATTTTTTCATCTTAAAAATATATCTAAATTACGACCTATGCTCTCAATGTCAAATGCAGAAACATTAATTCATGCGTTCATGACCTCAAGGCTAGATTATTGTAATACTTTATTGGGTGGTTGCTCTGCACGTTTAATAAACAAACTCCAGCTGGTTCAAAATGCAGCAGCTAGAGTTCTTACTAGAACCAGCAAGTATGACCATATTAGTCCGGTTCTGTCAACACTGCACTGGCTCCCTATTAAACATCGTATACATTTTAAGATCTTGCTAATTACCTATAAGGCCCTGAATGGTTTGGCACCTCAGTATTTGAGTGAGCTCTTATCAAATAGTCCTTCACGTCTGCTGCGATCTCAAAACTCTGGCCATTTGATAATACCTAGAATATTAAAATCAACTGCGGGCAGGAGATCGTTTTCCTATTTAGCGCCCAAACTCTGGAACAATCTACCTAACACCGTTCGGGAAGCAGACACATTCTGTCAGTTTAAATCTATATTAAATCCCATCTCTTTAACCTGGCTTACACGTAATACACTATCGCATTTCTATAATTCAAATCCGTGAAAGGATTAGGCTGCATTAATTAGGTCAAACGGAACCAGGAACACTTCCCAAAACACCCAATGTACTTGTTACATCGTTAGAAGAATGGCATCTACGCTAATATTAGTCTGTTTCTTTCTTATTCCGAGGTCACCGTAGCCACCCAGATCCAGACTGTATCCAGATCAGATGGTGGATCAGCACCTAGAGATGACCTCTACAGCCTTGAACATCAGCGGAGACCAGGACAACTAGATTCGAGAGAGAGAGAGAGAGAGAGAGAGAGAGGGAGGTGCAGAGTAGGGCGATGTTAAGGAGCAAGACAGTATTAAGAACCGCTGCTTTAAAACATATGATTTTGAAACTTGTGAATCCATTAGAATCGTTAGAAGACAAAATCATGATTCATATATGAATAGATTTTTACGTGCACCCCTAGTTTTCTCTTCCTCTTCTCTAAAGCAGCGCAACATGGACTCGCCCCCTTTGCGCGTGTTCCCGGGGGCGGGGTTTATCTGGGTCCATGATGTATCGGATTGTAGGCATTAAACTGCCAGAATTTTAAAAGACGATATCTCAGTTTGCATTGAACTTTCAGCTTCGTAACTTTGCAGATATTGCTTATGTTCAAACAGCAACATTTCACAAAAAAGTGAAATCGCAATCAACCACCCCTTTAAGTTCCATATCAGTTACAAAATATTACTACTTACTTTTAAGGCCCTAAATGGTTTAGCTCCTGCTACCTAACTAGTCTTCTATCACGCTACAATCCATCTCTCTCCCTAAGGTCGCAAAACTCTGGACTCTTGGTAGTTCCTAGTATAGCAAATTCCACTAAAGGAGGAAGAGCTTTTTCACATTTGGCTCCCAAACTCTGGAACAGCCTTCCTGATAACGTTCGGGGTTCAAACACACTCTCTCTGTTTAACTCTAAAAGACACATCTCTTTAGCCAAGCATTCACCTAATGTATCTCATAACCTTGTACTTCAGTTACATCTGATCAAATGCACATTTTCATTCTTTTGCTTGGGTTTGCTTGGGCATCCCGTGGTAACTAGGAATTACACAAGCTTCAGTCTGGATCCAACCCTAGATGCAAAGTCCTGGATTAATTTACAGTGGCTGGAAAAATGGGGTCTTGCTCGTCACAGAAGTCAGTCAAATATCTGTAAAGAAATGCGAGTTTAATCAAAAAACAAAATGACAAAAATCCAGTTGGTTCTTGTATCCTATGATATTACACTTGTAAACCTTTAACTCGTGTTTCCTTAAACATTTAAACAAGTTTTATCCATAAATGACAGCAAGACGGTAAGAAAACTGTTTCTCCCTTATTTTCCTGCCTGCACCCATTCAACCTCGTCTAACAGCACATGCATGGCCGTTAAAGAAACATAACCAAAATTATACACCAGAAACATAAGAAATAATGAAACATAGATTGGAAATAGCAAAATTGCCTCTCAAAGAAAGTTACAGAAATTATACTTTAAGTCATTACTTGCAAATCAACACTCTAAGCAAACAGTTATAATATACAAATTATTGACATATTAAATTGGCGATTACATACCAGCCCCTAATTGTCTTTGTGTTCAGCAAAACAATTACCAACCTATTTATACCAAAAAGCAAAACGAATTTCTTAAAGATGACATGTAGTCTTGACTGAATTAGGGCTGTCCCGATTCGTCGACTTTATTCGACTATTCGATTTCTAAAAATCTTCGACTTCATTTTGCTCACGTCAACTAACCGGCAAAATACCGGAAGTGGTGCATTTCACGGACGAGAATCCATAAAACACATTATTAGATTGTTTTCCAAGGCTGCATGATATATTAAACCCATTTAAAAATCATAATTAAACATAATTGTGAATTCACAAACGCTAAGATTTCATTAAATAATTATATGTGATGCAGTTCTAATACAGTATATGCGCTTTAATTATTTACATGCATGTAGGTTAAGTACGTGAGTCTCACCGCGGCTCTGTTCACAGTAGCTCCACAGGAACTGTTATCATTTACATGTGTGGAGTGTCTCAAACTCCATCTCTGCATGTTGTTGCGAGTTTGGGTTCATTATAACCTTCATCTGGCAATGCAATGTGCGCCATTTCATCAGATTTGTAAGGTAAATCATTTATAAATCTATGCAAACACAGGAGAATACATCGCGGTTTCAAAATAAAAGCTTAAACCCTCATCTTACACGTTTTGATGTCCACATATTCATTTAATTACAGTGGTTATAGCATTTCTGTCCTAAAGAAATGGCCAAATTAAAGATTAAGTGGACATTTGAATTAAATGGTGCTTGGTTAATATTAAACAAGGATTAGATCGCACAGTAATATTTAAAAACAATTGTCAGGCCGTTGGCGCCCCCTGCAGGCCTTTGTTGTAATGCGTAATATACATTAGCTCTATTGTTTATGTAGTTTAACAGTTTTGTTCAATAAAACCATATGATTTCTTGCATTTGATACTTTATTTGAACTAATTATTATTGCCTCATTGCTATTGTATATGTATTTTAAGTCATTTTAAAGGCTATTGTTCACTTACATCTATTATTTATTACCACAAAAAAAAATATTGTAATTATAAAGCCCTATGAAATACGTTTTATTTCCAAATTCAGTTTTTTTTTTTTTTTTTTTTTTTTTTTTTTTTTTTACATTTTCATTTTTCTATACTTCGTGTTAATGGTTAAATTAAGTTTTACTAGTCAAAAAGCCTGTCTAATTAATTGAGTTTTACAGTTTTATCTTTACCAAATTCTGTTTTCCATTATTTTCTAGATTCCATTTTAATGGCTCCATTGAATTTTAATACTCAAATGCACCTCCAATTAATTGCTTTTATTTAAAAAAAAAAAAAATAAATAAAATAAAATAAAATAAAATAAAATAAAATAAAATAAAATAATTTATTTATTTATTTTTATTTTTTTTTCCAGATATACTCATTTTTCTCCTAAACAAATTCTGGTAAATAACATTTCTGGTAAATAATCCTTTAAATAGTGTTTTTTGCTTATAATTTTATTATTAGTAGACTAGAACATATGGATATGTTGTCATACACTAATACTGAATTTTGATTTCAGTGATTTGGACTATGAGATGGACACTTGCTTCTTGCACTCTATGTTGCACTTTACTTTTGCTTTATAAAAAGGATTTCATAGAAATTTGGATTTCATTTGGTTTAATAAAATATAGTTTAATAAAATATTCTTAAGTAATATTGTTTTTAACCATTTAGATTAATCGATTAATCGATAAATTAGTCAATAGATGAATCAAAATAAAAATAGTCTTTAGTGGCAGCCCTAGACTGAAAAAAAAAAAAAAAAAAAACTTCAGTGTGATGATAACCTGAAATTAGGCAATAACCCTAACAGATCCTTCAATTAAGATGCGCAAGAGACTACAAGTCTCCCTCTAAAAGTAAACAAAGCATAGTAACAGGCCTTAAATTAGTGTCCGTGTTGGTTTTCACTTGGGCTTGCCGCACAAGACCCTTGTTGTCTATAAATGTTTCTAGCACACATCCCATTACCCAAGAGTTTCGCGGTGCAGAATCATCAGCAATCAATCGTTTAGATTCCCCAGGCTTTAGATTCCCCAGGCTTTAGATTTTTCATTAGGCTTTGCCATTTTTGTCTTTCTTGCAAGTCTGGTAGGCACTCTTTGATCCAGCACTTCCAAATTAGGTCAGCCATATACTGAACTTGGCGCCACCTACGTGCCACCACCTGGAATATAGGTCTGCTTTATCCAAAAACCCCAGGGGACATGGACCGTTTCACTTTCAGCAGCAGAAAATGATTTGGAGTCAGGGCCTCCAAGTTGTTTGGGTCATTGGACACCTTAGTGATGGGCCGACTATTGATCATTGCCTCCACCTCACATAAGAGCGTTTGAAGACTTTCTTCATCGAGAGACTGTTGTTTTACAGTGGAGTTGAGAATTTTTTGGACGGACCGTATTTGCCGTTCCCAAACTCCTCCATGGTGGGATGCAGTTGGAGGGTTGAAAATCCACTGTACAACTTTTGCAAGCAATGCAGTTTGAATTCTGTCATTATTCAAACTTTGTATGGCCTTTCACAACTCCTTTTATGCCTCAATGAAATTCTTTCCATTGTCAGACCCGATTGTTTGAACCTGACCCCTTCTAGGAATGAATCTCCTCAGCGCATGAATGCACGAGTCAGTATCCAGAGAGCTAGCAATCTCAATGTGAACAGCTCTTAACATCAGGCAAGTAAAGATTACCCCATATCTTTTAATCAACGTCTTCCTCTTTTTATTTCAAATGGGCCAAAATAATAAATGCCTACATTTGTGAATGGGGGTTCATCTGGCAAAAGTCTGTGACAGGGAAGGTCAGCCATGATTTTTTTGCCTGTAATGCTGTGCTGGCGTTTACAAACGGTGCATTGAGACAATTTTTTCTGATGCCCGTTTACACATTTGGAATCCAGTATTTCTCTCACAACTTTGACAACATGTGATTATGGCCACTATGAACTACATCTACATGTATTGATCTTAAGATCAGATATGAAACATGGTGGTCCTTTGTCAAAATTGCAGGATGCTTGGATTCCTCAGGCATAGCTGATTTGCTTCAGTGTTAATTTTGACAGGCATTTTTGATTTAGTCTTAGTCTTAGTCTTGAGACGAAAATGCTTAATAGTTTTAGTCACATTTTAGTCATTTGAGTCTTTCATAGTTTTACTCTAGTTTTAGTCGACGAAAAGTCATTACATTTTTGGTCAACTTTTAGTCATTACTTTTAGTCAACTTGCAGTTACCAACATTTATTTAGGTAGCTATTTTATATGTAGTCTTCTAACAGAATTAGTCATTAATTCTTCTCTCTTTAGACCAAATCAATTAAGCTCATGAGAAATTTTAATCAAGGATTGAATTTGGAAAAACTGGAATAAATGATGACAATTTTCATTTTTGGGTTGAGATACAAATTAAACTCATTTTTAAGATACAGTAGGTTTACTTAACATGTTTACATTTATTTAACATCTTTTGTTGGTTAACGTTAATGACACAGATAGGTATTTAATTAGGAATGCTGTCCCTTTAAGACGGAAGGCATGCATGTAATACTGATACACATTCAGTTTTTACCCACCTGTTTACGTTCACTTAAGCCATAACTGACTGTATTTATGTGAGATACTCTACACAATGGACATTTGGGCTGCTGTGTGTGTATTTGAGCACTGAGAACTGTGTGAGAACTGAAGGAGTGGAGCGTGCGCGAGAGAGAGCGCTTCTATCAGCGCGATTCCGCCTCTCCTGCCTTCACTAACTTTAAGTTAATAGACAAAGAATTGTGACTCCCGGGAAAAACAGGACGTCAGGTCACCCTATCTCTAACCTGAGGCCATTTCAGATCGCTAGTTCGCGTTTTGGTAGGCTGTCCATCCACTGTGGCTGCCATACTGAGACTAGATATGCAAACGCCCCTTATTCCATTGTAATCCAATGACAGGGACCCACATTTTGAAAGACAAGACAGTTAACTTAGCCTATAGGATGTATTTTGAATGTCCGATAGTCCTCAAATAACATTGTAGTCCCGTCTCGTCTCGTTAACGAAGACGCGGCATACATTTCGTCATAGTTTTTATCATCAGATATTAGTTTTAGCTCGTCAACGTCTCGTCTTAGTCACAGAAAAAATGTTCGTTAACGAATATTTTTCGTCATCGTCTTTGTTGACGAAATTAACCCTGATTTGCTTAGTCTGCCACCTACTCTTAGGATTCTGTCTTGTAAAACTGGTGACAACCTGTAGAGAGCGCTACTGCGTTTCACAGTTTTACCTTGCTTGAGGGCTTTGATTTCTTCGGGAAACATGATTGTTTGGCTGTAGTGAATGATCTCTTTCTCAGCATTTTCAATGTCACTTATAGTCAATGTAACACCTGACAGTGAAGCTTTGAAGTTTTCCATTTCCTTTTCAAGTTCAGAATTTACTTATGTATTACATCTTAGAGTGTGGCACAGCACTTTCCTTTTTTTCATCAATATCTTCAGAATGCTTTTAAATTTGAGGAACCATGCAATGGCTCTTCTCAAACGGTACCAATCTGAGTAGTGTGAAAACAACTGAGAAGTATAGTCATAATTATCTGCACACACTGCATTGACTGAGACTTCCTTAACTTCAAGATCATTGTCAGATATCTTAAGAGTGTGACTTGGAAATTTTGGCCACTCTGATGGCCACTCTGACGTGGCACAGTAAAGGATTTTACAGGAGCAACCCTTGCTTTACCCATAGCAAAGGCACAATGTTGGGTACCTCTGTGATTCTCCATGAGCAAGTACGATACCGTGCCATAGGCCACTGGCATCTGCAAAATGATGCAGCTGTGCTGAAGTGACTTCACCAAAGTTAAGTGGCTTTATGCATCTCTCAACCTGAAAGTCATTTAAGTTTTGAAGACTAGCCAACCACGAATTACATTGATGTCTGAGAGGTTTTGGAATACTGTCATCCCTTTCATGTTTTTTTTCTACAAAGCTCTTGCAGTATTTGTTTTGCAGGAAGAATGACTGGAGAAAGTATTCCAAGGGGATCATAAATGGAGCTAACCATGGACAAGATACCTCTCCTTGTAAGAGGCTTTTCCTGTAGGGTTACTTTGAACTGCAAAGTATCAGTCTTTACACACCACTGAACCTCCTAGGGCCCTTTCCAGTGGCAACTTGTCCTTCTCCAGATCTAAGTCCTTCACTGTCTTTGCTTTGCTCTCCTCACTTATGGATGCAAGTACGGTGTGACTATTGGATATCCACTTGGTCAAATTAAATCCTCTTGATGCATACACCTCCCTTAATTCATGCAGTAGAGCAATACACTGCTGTTCATGAGCCACAGACATCAAACAGTCGTCCACATAGAAATTCCTAAGGACTGTCTGAATTACCTCTGATCTGTGCTGTGCACTGTTGTCTTTTGTTCAGCTTTGCAGAGCATAGATTGCACAACTTGGGGAGGATGTGGCACCAAATAAGAGAACAGTCATTCTGTACTCCTCCATTTCCTGAGCAGTGTCCCCTTTAGGCCACCAAACGAATCTCAACAGGTATTTGTCTTTAGCAGGAACTCTGACCTGAAATAAACATCCCTTCTACATCTGCTGCAAGGGCTATTGGCTCATGTCTGAATCTCATCAGCACACTAATGAGAGAATTATTCAATTTGGGTCCTTGTAACAGTTGAGAGTTTAGTAATTTCCCTTGGTAGGTAGCTGCTCAGTCGAACACCAGTCTAAGTTTGTGTTTTTGTGGGTGATACACCCCGTGATGTCGGATGTACCAAATTCTGCCAGGGTTTCCTTCGATTTCACTTGCAGGGACCTTTTCAGCATGACCTTTAAGTAACATGTCCTCCATGAAACTACAGTAGCCCTTGTGGAAATCCGAATTTCTTTTGAATTTCCTTTTCAGAAATTGAGCGTGCAGAGAAGCAACAACATAGATGTTGGGAAATGCTACGTCCTTTTTCTTCAATGGAAGGTCAATGCAGTAATGTCCATCAACAAGCTCTATGGACTGTGATACTGACTCCATAAACTGCCTATCCTCTATGGACATTTCCAATTTTTCAGCTTGCTTAAACTCAGGAAAATCATAACTTATTTGTTGTTGAATTAGGTTCCCCAGGCTTACCACTGAAATCCTGTTTGCCATCACCTGTGGCCATCCTGTGTCTCTTTTAGTTTGGATGTTCTCTCTCTCCAACGGTCCATTTACAATCCAGCCCAGGATGGTCTTGACAGCAAAAGGTCCATCTCCTCTACTGTTGATGACTTTCCAAGGCTCAAGAATCTTGGGTACATTTGTTCCTATTAGTAAGCCAATACCTGCATAAATATGAGGAAGATGCACCTCATCAAGGTATTTCCATTTCTTAGCATCCTTCTGTTGTTGAATGTTTTCTCTTTTAACTGGAATCTACCTTTGTGAGAACACCTGAGGGAGATCCACAAAATTGTTCTCATTCAGTCCGCTTGTTTCCAGTTCGGTGAAAACGTGTACTAACAGACCTTTCCTGTCCCATAGTACACAGCAGGATGTTTGTTTTCCTACCAGTTAGCCTTAGTTCCTTCATTAGCTGTTCTGCGCAAAATGTCGCAGAACTTCCCGGGTCTAAGAAGGTGTAGGTTGTAACCTCATGATTGCCCTTTTTGGACTTAACTCTGACTGGTACAATGGCCAATGAGCACACTAAATTACCAGCCCTTTTGCAGTACAGCCACAAGTTTTGCTGGTTACAGCACATGACTCGTGACAGTTGTGGAGCTTTCTTTCTGGGAGATGAAGGATGGTTGGATGCTTTAGTGAGCATTTCTGACAAGTGATTCTTTGCATACAACCTTTACTCATGTGACCTGGTAACAAGCAACCATAGCACAAGCCCTTGGATTTTAGAAAGTCAAGTTTTTCTTTGTGTGGCTTATGCTTCAGAACGTTGCAAACATCCAATCCATGATCTTTATTATAGCACAAGCAAAGGGTTCCATGGCTTGTTTTTGCTCCATCCTTTTCCTTTGCTCTTTGTTTTTTTTGAGTTCTAGAACAGGTGTCACACTTGTTACAAATGTGGTTTTCTTTGCTTTCATTTGTAAGTTACTTGATTTGTTTGTTTTGAATTTTGAGATTGTCTTTTTACATTTTGCTATCCTGAATATTACCAAACAGTGGATGCGAAACAATCTTTGCCTGTTTGTCTAAAAAACTGACCAAGTCAGATAATCTTGCTCTCAAGCCAGTTGAAGCTCACAGGTAACTACTCTCCACTTTTCCCTCAGTTTGAAAGGAAACTTTGATACAATCGCACTCATGTTGCTTGGACTGTCCATCTCTTCAAACATCTCTTCAACATATTCTACACTGTCAACAGTGTTGCGACAACCAGTAAGGAAAAGAGCAAAATCTGTTAAGGCTTTATTATCCTCAGACTTTAAATCTGTCTCTTAGCCTCTTTGTAGCCCCTTTCAGAAGGCATGTGTTGACAACTGTGTACCAATACCTTTGATTGCTCCGTGGTGAACTGCTCTAAGAAGTACAATCTGCCTTTGTTATTTGTTGTCTTATTCTCTACTCCATGTTCAAAGGCTTGCATGAAGAATGTGAATTCAAGCAGGTCTCCACTAAAGACTGGAATATCCATAGGCGGGAGAGACTGCTGTTTTATGGAAATCTCAGCAATGTCATTTTGACGTTGCATGATGTTGAACAAACTTCCTGTATCAACATGTGCAGGAATGCTCATATCTGTCCTTGGTGGCTGTGATCTAGCAAAATCCTGTTGCCCATCACTGACTGTTGGAACTGTGTTAACATCAGGTGCTAACTCACAAAAATTTTGGACGTACCACTTTATCAGAAGTAGCTTTAAGATTTTCTGCAGTTGTGGCAGCCCTTGCTGCACTACCAGATGCATCAGGAACACTACGAGCTGGTTCATATATGGACAAAACCTGAAGTTTGGTTTCAGCCACAGCAATAGCAGTTTGGAGCTCTAAATTTTCCTTCTTTGCTTTGAGGTCAGCCTCCTCCCTCTCAAGCTCTTGTTTCTGTTTCAAAGCATTAGCTCGCGCCAACAACTCTGCCCTTTCAGCTTCAATTCTCAGCCTAGAAGAAGCTGTAGATGACACGCCTGAGGCCACTTGACTACCAGATTTTTTTGGAAAGAGGGGAAGTTGTGAAGAAGAAATAACCATTGAGGTTATCAGTACATTCAACCTCTGCATCGCATTGCTCTACCTCTTTGGATTGGAGTTTTACTCTTTAAAATCCAGTCTTTGACCTTGTCTACAAAGTGCTTAACTGCTTGAGACTTAGGATCAAACCAGTGTAACTGATCTAAATATGCCTCATCATCTGACATAAGTTCTCTGGTTGCATTATTAATGTCTTGGAATGCAAGAAAGGACTGTGCAAACTCACCATTTATGCATTCATACACAATGTCAACATGACCAGAGTCCTCAAGCAAAGTTTCAATTTCTCTCATTTGCCTTGTTAAATGTCCCAGCTTGGCTTTTCTAGTCCCCATCAAATGGTTAAGCCATTCCTCTTGTGCTTTAGCAGTCAGCTTCGGCACTCTTTTAGAGGCCGTGGTCCCTTCTTCTGTTTCCATAGTAATCTATATTCATGTTCAAAGTGCGCATTGCGTTCATCACGAAAGCAGATGAGATCGCCCTCTTGCGATGTTGTGTGCAGGCGCAAACATGGCGGGTCCATGACGCAGCAAAGTTCAATAATATTCAAAGTCCAATAATATCCCCAAAACATCCAAAAAATGGTAAAAGTTCACCAAAGTCCGATCAGATAATCCGTAGTGTGTGTAATCCAAACACCATCGGAGGATCTCAGCCGCGATAGTCCATTATAATCCAAGTATCATGTCTGATGATGCGTGAATCACTCGATATTGCTCTCGTTAAAATAAATAAATAAATAAAATAAAAAAAAAATAAATAAAAATTCTCGTTTCGGACAAAAAGGAGAAATTTTCTTACATTTTATAGATGCAAAGTCCTGGATTAATTTACACTGGCCAGAAAAATGGGTTCTTACTCATCACAGAAGTCAGTCAAAAATCCGTAAAGAAATGCGAGTTTAATCAAAAAACAAAACTACAAAAATCCAGTTGGTTCTTGTATCCTATGATATTACACTTGTAAACCTTTAAAGGGATAGTTCACCCAAAAATGAAAATTTGATGTTTATCTGCTTCCCCAAGGGCATCCAAGATGTAGGTGACTTTGTTTCTTAAGTAGAACACAAACGAAGATTTTTAACTCAAACCGTTGCAGTCTGTCATTCATATAATGTCACTCAATGGTACTCACGGCTTTGAGAAAAAAAAAAAAAAAAAACATACACAGACAAAACCAAATTAAACCCTGTGGCTCGTGACATTACATTGAGGTCTAAAGACACGAAACGATCGGAACTGTCCTGAGCTCGTTTCATTTTTGGGTGAACTATGCCTTTAACTTATGTTTCCTTAAAGGGGTCATCGGATGCGACATGCACTTTTACAAGCTGTTTGAACTAATATGTGTGTTGGCAGTGTGTGTACACAACCACCCTATAATGATAAAGATCCACCCAGTGGATCATATATATTATACATATATATTATACAACATGTATTATATTAAACATATAATATTTACCACATTTACATTTACATTTAATCATTTAGCAGACGCTTTTATCCAAAGCGACGTACAAATGAGAACAATAGAAGCAATCAGACCATCGAGAGTGCAGCAGTATACAACTGCCATGACAAGTCTCAGTTAGTCTAGCACAGTACATGTAGCTATTTTTTTTTATATATATATATATATAAACAGAATAGGAAAGTGTTAAAATTAGTCGGTCAGGTGCTGGCGAAAAAGATGTGTCTTTAGATGATTTTTGAAAATGGTTAAAGGCTCGAATTGATGTTCGAATTGAGATCGGGAGGTCATTCCACCACCGTAACACATATAACGTATAACACATTTCTTGTAACATTGATGATTAGATAGTGACAAATTCTAGAAGGAGAGGCATTATTTGGTAATAAAATTTAGAAGACAGAAGAAACGATAGGAAAAAAAGCGAAAAAAACAGTAGATCTTTAATGTGATTTTTTTTTTTTTTTTTTTTTGAATAGTTTATAGAAAAGAAAGTTATGCTCAGAGTCCAGAGCCTCGATCATAACATTATAACAGGGCCCAAGTGCGTTTGTCCCCCAAAGCCTGGTTTGTTTGACTAGTGTGATTGCTCCGTGCCGCACTTGGGCGCGGTTCCTTTAGCCATCCCTGGCTCAAAGCATGGTTCAGTTGGGCTCGGCCGCGGTACGCATGTATTGTGAGCGCTGGCGCGGAACTTCTGATACCTGAAGCACGGCCGTGTGTTCTCTGCTGCCTTCACGTGCTATCGGAAACTTCCTATTTTCCACTAATGAAGTTGTGATTATGAGCATGTTGCATTCTTTTCTGTTAAAAATTACAGAGAACAGTGGTTTGTGAATGCTGATGCTTAGCCTAAATAATTTCATTGGTAGCGTTAATGTGAGCGCAGCTGCAGTCTTTAGGCCCACCCTAAATGCTTTCATTGGTTGAGACGCGTCATGACACCCATCCCAAGCCAGTACTGATCAACATCCCACCCCTCCTGTGACCCGTGGTTTGTCTGTATGTGAATTCAGAGCCAGTGAGCAACGGACTTTCAAAATAATAATAATATAAAAACTGTGTTAATGTGCAATAAAATAATTGTCGGCGTTAATTAATTAATGCGTTAACGCGATAATAACGCATTAACTTGCCCAGATCTTATGAATATAAAATGTATTTGACACGAAACACCTGCAATCAGTACAGGTATCTGAAGTTATAACAGTATGAATGTAATCTAACATGAAACCCCTGTGATCAGAACAGGGATCTCAAGGTACTGTATATGAATATAAAAGGTTTTTGACACGAAACACCTGCGATCAGTACAGGTATCTGAAGTTATAACAGTATGAATGTAATCTGACATGAAACACCTGCGATCAGGACAGATATTTGAAGTAAATGGCTTTTCCCAAACTGCGCATGATCATGACCTATGCAGATTCTCAAATAGGCCACACCTGCCTGATGACGCAGTTTTGATTACGCCGTTCTGAAACCCCTGGAAAAAAGTGCATCCCCTCTCCAAAGGCATAGCGCGCAACACCGATAAGCGTCGCACATGAACAAAATACCATAATTAAAGTTCTTACATTAACGCTGAATGACTCGTGTAGGAATTTAATACATAACAATTGTCCTAAACTCCAAGGAAAAATAGTTTTGGGAAGTTCAAACAAAAATATAATAAAATTCATATTTCTCTTCCCAACTGGCTACATTTAACCTGCTGAAACAAAACTAGTCCAATACTAGCGACTAATGGACACTGGGGATGTGATCACACTTTATCAAAACACAGTATCTTCATTCAACATATGTGTTACCCAGCTTGCTGGGAGAGCGACAAAAGAAAGTTGGCCAAACTCACAAGTGTCTGCCCACGAAAAAAGAAGTGCCATAAACACTATTTCAAAGATACTTAAAATGATCACCACTCAAACAGTACACCATATGAATAACGCCAACAGGGAATCATTAACCCTGACTTAAGAAGCTTTCGACCTGAGAAGGCTGAGTGAAGGAGGGTTTTCTGGGTCATAATTTGAATAAGTCTATTAATAGCTGACCTTTCCACTGAGATGACACTTCACAAGAGTCAATGTCCAAGATGTAATGGAAGTCTGGGTCAGGTGGTACTGCGCCCAAACATAATCTTACTGAAAGCTCAATTTTTGAGATATCAACCTCAAATTTGGAACACAAATTTAGATTTATGGCTTTGATTTTCTAGCAGGTTTAGAGTTCAACATGTTTCATAAAATATATATTTTATATAAAATTTTGTTCATAAATCATTTTCATAAATTTTAACCTCTATAACTTTTTTTTTCAGTTTCACTTTTAAACTTGTTTTTACTTCAGCAATAATCTGCCATGGGTCTTCTTTAAAATGAGACCAGTCTGTGCTCCCAAGCTTGCTCCCAAAATGTTTTACTCATCATTTGTAGGTCTTTCACCCCAGTGTATATACACACAACCTGTAACCGGCAGGTTTGTAAAACATTTACAACTGATGAATAGTTTACACTTTAGATTAGGGGATGCAGAAAGTGTTGTAAATGCCTTGTATATACCTACAGATCATTTGTAACAGGTAAGAAAGATCTACAAATGATGTGTAACACATTTACAAGTGATGAGTGGTTTACACTTTAGATTAGGGGATGCAGAAAGCTTTGTAAATGATTTATTCATGTGTTTACACAACAGGTTTTGAATACTTTGTATTGTGTACTGCAATGTAAGGGCTGACCGGTGAGGGTGTAGACAGATGTCTTCTCTGACACACATGGAGTATTTTAATGCTGTGCAACTGTTGTGATCTTCAGTGTCAAGTCAAGTCACCTTTATTTATATAGCGCTTTTAACAATACAGATTGTGTCAAAGCAACTTTCCAATATCAAAATAGGAAAGTGTGTCAATAATGTAAAATGACAAGATTAAACACTCAATTTTCATTTAAAGGCATTTCATTATTGAATTCAGTGATGTCATCGTCCAGCTCAGTTCAGTTTAAATAGTATCTGTGCAATCAAGTCGATGATATCGCTGGAAATGAAGTGTCCCCAACTAAGCAAGCCAGAGGCGACAGTGGCAAGGAACCAAAACTCCATCGGTGACAGAATGGAGAAAAAAAAACCTTGGGAGAAACCAGGCTCGGTCGGGGGGGACAGTTCTCCTCTGGCAAGACGAAACTAGCAGTTCAATTCCAACTGCAGCAAAGTCAGATTGTGTAAAGGACTCATCTGATTCCTGAGGTCTTGTCCCGATGGCCGTCTAGGTGACGAGGTCTTCACTGGGGATTTGTCTCTGGGGCTCATCTAGGTGTCCTGATCTCCGCTGACGTTCAGGACTGTGAAGGTCATCTCTAGGTGCTGATCCACCATCTGATCTGGATACGGCCTGGATCCGGGTGACTGAAGTGACCATCTGATCTGGATACGGACTGGATCGGGTGGCTACGGTGATCTCAGAATAAGAAAGAAACAGACTACTATTAGTGTAGATGCCATTCTTCTTACGATGTAACAAGTACATCGGGTGTTATGGGAAGTGTTCCCGGTTCTGGTTGACCTAATTAATCCAGCCTAACAATCCTTACCGGATTTGAATATTAGGAGCGTATTAGTGTGTTATGTGTACGCCAGGTTAAAGAGATGGGTCTTTAATCTAGATTTAAACTGACAGAGTGTGTCTGCCTCCCGAACAGTGTTAGGTAGATTGTTCCAGATTTTGGGTGCTAAATAGGAAAAGGATCTGCCGCCCGCAGTTGATTTTGATATTCTAGATATTATCAAATGGCCAGAGTTTTGAGAACGCAGTGGACGTGGAGGACTATAATGCGATAAGAGCTCACTCAAGTACTGAGAAGCTAAACCATTCAGGGCTTTATAAGTAATTAACAAGATTTTAAAATCTATACGATGTTTAATAGGGAGCCAGTGCAGTGTTGACAGAACCAGGCTAATGTGGTCATACTTCCTGTAAGGACTCTAGCTGCTGCATTTTGGATCATCTGGAGTTTGTTTATTAAGTGTGCAGAACAACCACCCAATTAAGCATTACAATAATCTAACCTTGAGGTCATAAATGCATGAATTAACATTTCTGCATTTGACTTTGAGAGCATAGGTCTCAATTTAGATATATTTTTAAGATGAAAAAAATCAGTTTTACAAATGCTAGAAACGTGGCTGTCAAAGGAAAGATTGCTATCAAATAGCACACCTAGGTTCCTAACTGATGACAAAGAATTTACAGACCAGCCATCAAGTGTTAGATAGTGTTCTAAGTTAGTACATGCGGGGGTTTTAGGTCCGATAATTAACAACTGTTTTTTTTTTTTCAGAATTTAGCAGTAAGAATTTAGTCTTCATCCAGTTTTTTATATCGACTATGCATTCCGTATCATCAGCATAACAGTGAAAGCTAACACCGTGTTTCCTGATGATATCTCCCAAGGGTAACGTAAAGCGTGAAAAGTAATGGCCCTAGTACTGAGCCTTGAGGTACTACATACTGCACTTGTGATCGATATGATACCTCGTCATTTACTGCTACGAATTGATGGCGGTCAGATAAGTACGATTTGAACCATGCTAATGCACTTCCACTAATGCCAACAAAGTTTTCTAGTCTATTCAAAAGAATGTTGGGGTCGATAGTGTCGAATGCAGCTCTAAGATCCAGTAGCACTAATAGAGAGATACAACCACGATAAGATGATAGGAGCAGGTCATTTGTAACTCTAATGAGAGCAGTCTCAGTACTATGAAACGGTCTAAATCCTGACTGGAAATCCTCACAGATACCTAAGAAGGAATATAATTGTGAGGATACTACCTTTCCTAGTATCTTTGACAGAAAAGGGAGATTTGAGATCGGTCTGTAATTAACTAGATCTTTGGGGTCAAGTTGTGTTTTTTTTTTTTTTTTTTTTTTTTTTTTTTTAAATGAGAGGCTTAATAACAGCCAATCTGAAGGTTTTGGGGACATATCCTAATGACAATGATGAATTAATAATAGCCAAAAGAGGATCTATGACTTCTGGAAGCACCTCTTTTAGTAGTTTAGATGGAATAGGGTCTAACATGCATGTTGTTGGTTTAGATGATTTAACATATTTAAACAATTCTTCCTCTCCTATAGTAGATAATGAGTGGAATTGTTCCTCAGGGGATCTATAGTGCACTCTCTGGTGCGATACTGTAGCTGACGGCTGCATGGTTACAATTTTATCTCTTATAGTATCGATCTTGGAAGTAAACTAGTTCATAAAGTCATTACTGCTGTGCTGTTGGGAAATGTCAACATCTGCATCATCAAATTTTTCTGCACTGTTGGATATGCTGAGGAATTGAGATAAATCAGGAAGATTACTTACAAAGCAGTCTTTTGTGGTAGAAGTGATTGTTCTACCATACTTGTAACAAGGAGTAGAATTTACAGTTTTAGCTATATGGAGTTTACACAAGACTAGATAATGATCTGAGATATCATCACTTTGCTGCAGAATTTCAACACCATTAACATCAATTCCATGTGACAGTATTAAATCTAGAGTATGACTTTGACAATGAGAAGGTCCTAACAAGTGTTGTCTAACCCCAACAGAGTTCAGAATGTCTATGAATGCTGATCCTAATGCATTTTTTTCATTATCTACGTGGATATTAAAACCACCAACAATTAAGACTTTATCTGCAGCCAGCACTAACTCTGATAGAAAATCAGCAAATTCTTTAATAAAATCTGTATGGTGCCCTGGTGGCCTGTATACAGTAGCCAGTACAAACATCACAGGGGATTTATCATTAACACTTTTTTCTCTAGATAATGTTAAATGAAGCACCATTACTTCAAAGGATTTATACTTAAAGCCTGCCCTCTGAGAAATACTGAGAATATTGCTATAAATTGTAGCAACACCTCCCCCTTTGCCTTTTGGACGCGGCTCATTTTTATAACAGTAATCTTGGGGGGTAGACTCGTTTAAAATTATGTATTCATCTGGTTTTAGCCAGGTTTCTGTCAAACAGAGCACATCTTGGTTATGATCAGTGATCATATCATTTACAAAAAAGCGCTTTCGTAGAAAGGGACCTGATGTTCAGTAAGCCAAGCTTTATCATTTGTTTCTCTATGTTATATGGGTCAGTGACAAAAAGGGGTTGACAAGATGACAAATTCAAAAATCTTTTAAAAACTTGTTTTAAAAGCATGCATCAGGTATTTTAAAATGTGCACAGCACATATTGGGGAAAAAGGGGCTCTGTTATATCATGTTAATTATAAAATGTCAGAAATTCAATGAATTGTATTTTACAGATGTAAATTGTAATCTTTGGTTGACATTTTTATCACTGAATTTGTTCAAATGTACTCACCCACTTCCTTCTGCTACATTATTAAATAATTTATGAAAATATTACATTATATTATATGATACTACAGTGGGTACGGAAAGTATTCAGACCCCCTTAAATTTTTCACTCTTTATTATATTGCAGCCATTTGCTAAAATCATTTAAGTTCATTTTTTTTCCTCATTAATGTACACACAGCACCCCATATTGACAGAAAAACACAGAATTGTTGACATTTTTGCAGATTTATTAAAAAAGAAAAACTGAAATATCACATGGTCCTAAGTATTCAGACCCTTTGCTGTGACACTCATATATTTAATGGTGCTGTCCATTTCTTCTGATCATTCTTGAGATGGTTCTGCACCTTCATTTGAGTCCAGCTGTGTTTGATTATACTGATTGGACTTGATTCGGAAAGCCACACACCTGTCTATCACAGCTCCTTACAGCTCACAGTGCATGTCAGAGCAAATGAGAATCATGAGGTCAAAGGAACTGCCTGAAGAGCTCAGAGACAGAATTGTGGCAAGGCACAGATCTGGCCAAGGTTACAAAAAAATTTCTGCTGCACTTAAGGTTCCTAAGAGCACAGTGGCCTCCATAATCCTTAAATGGAAGACGTTTGGGACGACCAGAACCCTTCCTAGAGCTGGCCGTCCGGCCAAACTGAGCTGTCGGGGGAGAAGAGCCTTGGTGAGAGAGGTAAAGAAGAACCCAAAGATCACTGTGGCTGAGCTCCAGAAATGCAGTCGGGAGATGGAAGAAAGTTGTAGAAAGTCAACCATCACTGCAGCCCTCCACCAGTCAGGGCTTTATGGCAGAGTGGCCCGACGGAAGCCTCTCCTCAGTGCAAGACACATGAAAGCCCGCATGAAGGACTCCAAGATGGTGAGAAATAAGATGGTATTATTTCTGGTCTGATGAGACCAAGATATAACTTTTTGGCCTTAATTCTAAGCTGTATGTGTGGAGAAAACCAGGCACTGCTCATCACCTGTCCAATACAGTCCCAACAGTGAAGCATGGTGGTGGCAGCATCATGCTGTGGGGGTGTTTTTCAGCTGCAGGGACAGGACGACTGGTTGCAATCGAGGGAAAGATGAATGCTGCCAAGTACAGGGATATCCTGGACGAAAACCTTCTCCAGAGTGCTCAGGACCTCAGACTGGGCCGAAGGTTTACCTTCCAACAAGACAATGACCCTAAGCACACAGCTAAAATAACGAAGGAGTGGCTTCACAACAACTCTGTGACTGTTCTTGAATGGCCCAGCCAGAGCCCTGACTTAATCCCAATTGAGCATCTCTGGAGAGAACTAAAAATGGCTGTCCACCAACGTTTACCATCCAACCTGACAGAACTGGAGAGGATCTGCAAGGAGGAATGGCAGAGGATCCCCAAATCCAGGTGTGAAAAACTTGTTGCATCTTTCCCAAAAAGACTCATGGCTGTATTAGATCAAAAGGGTGCTTCTACTAAATACTGAGCAAAGGGTCTGAATACTTAGGACCATGTGATATTTCAGTTTTTCTTTTTTAATAAATCTGCAAAAATGTCAACAATTCTGTGTTTTTCTGTCAATATGGGGTGCTGTGTGTACATTAATGAGGAAAAAAAATGAACTTAAATGATTTTAGCAAATGGCTGCAATATAACAAAGAGTGAAAAATTTAAGGGGGTCTGAATACTTTCCGTACCCACTGTATATATTGCTTAAAGGGATAGTTCACCCAAAAATGAAAATTATCCACCCCCCCACTTTTGAAAGAAAAATATCCATATTTAAAACTTTGTAAACCGTAATAGCTTCTGCTATCTGTCATACTTGCGTTCACGAGAGAGTGGCATTCCAGCGGATGATGTACGACATAGACGTAGCGTAAGCCAAGCTTTATCATTCGTTTGAAAGACGCGTCTATCAGCGCAGATCCGTTTACATGCAGATACATTAGGGATCCGCTGATAGACGCGGCTTTCAAACACTCCCATGTGCTTTTGTGTAAGCGCTCGGTGAAGAGTGTGAAGCGATGATCACTGTAGCCAATCCCAGTCATATTTGTTGAGGGCGTGAACACTATGGCCAATCAGCTGTGTTTAAGAATCCGCTCAACAGCACTCAAATGTTAGCGGGAAATCGACGTTTTTAAAATGACAGTGCCGAATGGTACCGAAGTCGGTACTTTTGACAACACTATTTTGCTGTTAACAAAACTTTAAAAATGAGATGAGAGAAGTGCGGATCCATATGCAAGCTTTTATTAATAGACATGGTCAAAACACAGGCAGGGTCGAACAAATGGCAAACAGGTATCTTGAGGGCAAGACAGATGAGTACTCAAGTAAACAGGCATGGTCTTCGATTGGCGAACAATATTCAGAGGGCTTGACAAGAGGGGTAATCTAGGTACACGAGCAATGGTCCAGGCAGGGGCAAACAGAGTCCAAACAACGAGACGAGAGAGATATATATCCAAGGCAGGCTATAAACTTCAGGGCAGGCAGAGAACAGACAAGAAACGAGATACACAGGCTAGGATCAGAACACGAATGACTCAGGTAATAACCAGAATAAACTAGACTAAGACTAAGGAAACACGGAAAGGCTCCGTATTGCAGCTATCACTAGGAGAGCGATAAATACAGAACAATACTCGGCGATTAGAATGAGGAATTCCAAAGCTTATGTAGGATGTGTGATTGTGTGATGGGTCTCAGGTGTGAGCGTGTAATTATTGAAATGGCTGCTGGGAAATGTAGTCCAGAGTGACATGTAACAGTCCGTGTAGTGTGAGAGTCAATGTAACGGAAGAGTGACCTCTGGTGGCAGGCAGATGTAAGTCCATGGACCAGATTCATGACAAGTATCTAGAGCCCTCACATTCTTACTATCCTCAACTAAAATTTGGATGCGTGTCTCTAGTTCTAAAATCTTCTCTGTCAGCCTAACAATTTCCCTGCATTTATTACACGTGAATCCCTCGTCGCCGACAGAGTGAGATAAACTATACATGTGGCAAGTGGTGCAAACAACAATAGCAGGAGAAGAAGCCATTACTCACCGTGATTGATGAATGATTCACTTATCACTGTTGTTTGATGAAGTGAGAGAGAAATGAAACAGAGCGAGAAAAAAGAAAACAATAATAGGCGCGAATAGAAACGTGAATGGAACCGCGAATGACAAGCTAACTGGCTAACGAATGCTAATGCGCTGCACACGCAGTTTTAGATTAAAAGCAAATGATCAAATTAGTTAGATTAGTTTGATAGATAATATCGGAAATATGGTGGGAATTAAGTTATATTTTATCACTTTAAACAAAAGAGAGTGAAAGTAATCTGCACGGAGATACAGTCGCAAAATTCTCAGCAGTACAGCAGACAGGAACCGGAAGTTCAGAGTCTGTATCAGTGGAGGGTAAAACCGGTTCACATTATCACTAGGTCCTGTAGGTGTTCGTGCAATTAAATGAGTGGAGACGACATGTGAGCTGGATGCTGAAGCCGTGAACTGGCTAACTTTTATTTACCGAACAACCCACCAGACCAAACTCTGATCTCTTAAAGGGGAAAACACACACTGCCGCCAACTAACATTCTTAAAGGGGAAAACCTTACAAGCACCATATGTGAATTCTGTCACATCTTTAAACATAAGTCGCCACACAAGCCCCCCCAGAATTCACATAAATCTACATATTCAGTTTGTCGGGAGCACGAATGCTGCGTCCCACTCTTGTGCGGGTCACCTGCAGGGAGCTATCAGCAGGAGAAGCTCGAGCAACGAACTTCCCAGACGGGTTGGCAAAGGCAGGCCGTCCACGTCGGGGTGCCACGGCCACCTCAGCTGGCCGATCCAGGTCTCTGCGAGCTGGTTTAAGGCAATCAATTGAGACACATTCTGACCTCCCTCCTACATCAATAACGAACGTCTTGTCTGAGGCTTCCAGAATCCGGAACGGTCCATCATATGGAGGTTTCAATGGCCCCCTGTGTGTGTCATGTCGAACGAACACAAATTCTGCAGACAACAGATCGCTGGGAATCCAAGTCTTGTGAAGGCCGTGCTGAGAGGTGGGCACTGGGATGAAAACGGAGACATGGCTGCGCAGGGTGGGACGGATAGGTGGGCCAGACCACGGGTTGTCGGTATCAGGCACAAAGTCACCAGGCACCCTCAGTATCTGGCCATAAACCAGTTCCGCTGATCAAACAAGCAAATCCTCCTTAGGTCCCATACGAAGTCCCAGCAACACCCATGGGAGCCGGTCATACCAGTTGTCATCTTTCAAGGCAGCTCGCAGTGCAGACTTCATGGATCGGTGAAAACATTCACACAGACCATTCGCTTGTGGGTGATAAGCTGTAGTGTGATGAAGCTTAATGCCCAGACTATGCGCGACTGCAGCCCAAAGCTCAGATGTGAACTGGGAACCACGGTCTGAGGAGATGTCCAAAGGGGTGCCAAATCTGGCAATCCAGGTGCCAGTAAAAGCTCGAGCGATGTCTGCAGTTGACTTTGACACCAAGGGCACCACTTCTGGCCACCTAGTAGCCTGACCCACCATCGTGAGCAGGTGAGTGTACCCCCGAGACAGCGGAAGAGGACCAACAAGGTCAATGTTCACATGATCGAAACGATGCTCCGGCACCTCGAAACGTGCTAACGGTGCTATAACATGATGCTGCACTTTCGCTCTTTGACAGGCAATGCATGAAGTGGACCATGCTCTCACATCTTTCTTTAGGCCGCGCCAGACAAATTTAGAAGCCATCAACTTTTGGGAAGCTTTCGTACCCGGATGCGACAAACCGTGGATGACGTCAAAAATGTGCCGTCTCCAGTTCTTGGGTACTACGGGACGAGGACATCCCAATGAAACATCACACTGCCGCCAACTAACATTCTTAAAGGGGAAAACCTTACAAGCACCGTATGTGAATTCTGTCACATCTTTAAACATAAGTCGCCACAATCCCACACACTCCACACAGAACACAAGTCTGTGCTGATGAGAGAAAGGGTTTAACATAACCCACTGAAATACCTTGACTCAGTCATTTACACATTTATTCACTTGACAGCAAATAATTTATTATTCTTTAAAAAAAAAAAAAAAAAAGGTTTAGCATAATTGCATTTTTGGGCTTTTTAACAGACCAGCTTACAACATTAACGAAACATACATAAATTATACACTGACCATTTACTAATGGTTTAATCATCATTTGTTCATGATTAACAAATGTTTATTGAGATAATAGTACAAAGTTGACATTTCAGTGATTTCTATGTGATTAATAATACAGTATATTAACTAGTAACTATTAACCATTTACTAAGGATCTGTCTGATTATTTCATGATGCTATTCTTTTAAGATAACAGGACAGATTTGTAAATCATTAGCATATTACTTAATCATCATTTGTGAAGGTATAGTCATGTTTTTTAAATGATTAGTTAATGATCATCTAATCAATTGTAAATTATTTATAACTTAATCTACAAAACATAGATAAAAATATTAACATCACTTAATCATTTATGAATGCATAGTCATGTTTTGTAAATGATTAGTTCATCATTAACTAATTACTTGTAAATGACTTGTAAATGAATTAACAAAACATACAAATTAGCATATCACTTATTAATCGCTTATGAATGTTTTGTAAATGATTAGTTCATCATTAACTAATCACTTATAAATGACTTACAACTGAACATTATTATAAAGTGTTGCCAGTGTTTTTAAAAAAGAAATGTCTAAAGGCAATATGACCAACTCAAATAACTAATTCAATCCCTCCTACATCAATAACGAACGTCTTGTCTGAGGCTTCCAGAATCCGGAACGGTCCATCATATGGAGGTTTCAATGGCCCCCTGTGTGTGTCATGTCGAACGAACACAAATTCTGCAGACAACAGATCGCTGGGAATCCAAGTCTTGTGAAGGCCGTGCTGAGAGGTGGGCACTGGGATGAAAACGGAGACATGGCTGCGCAGGGTGGGACGGATAGGTGGGCCAGACCACGGGTTGTCGGTATCAGGCACAAAGTCACCAGGCACCCTCAGTATCTGGCCATAAACCAGTTCCGCTGATCAAACAAGCAAATCCTCCTTAGGTCCCGTACGAAGTCCCAGCAACACCCATGGGAGCCGGTCATACCAGTTGTCATCTTTCAAGGCAGCTCGCAGTGCAGACTTCATGGATCGGTGAAAACATTCACACAGACCATTCGCTTGTGGGTGATAAGCTGTAGTGTGATGAAGCTTAATGCCCAGACTATGCGCGACTGCAGCCCAAAGCTCAGATGTGAACTGGGAACCACGGTCTGAGGAGATGTCCAAAGGGGTGCCAAATCTGGCAATCCAGGTGCCAGTAAAAGCTCGAGCGATGTCTGCAGTTGACTTTGACACCAAGGGCACCACTTCTGGCCACCTAGTAGCCTGACCCACCATCGTGAGCAGGTGAGTGTACCCCCGAGACAGCGGAAGAGGACCAACAAGGTCAATGTTCACATGATCGAAACGACGCTCCGGCACCTCGAAACGTGCTAACGGTGCTATAACATGATGCTGCACTTTCGCTCTTTGACAGGCAATGCATGAAGTGGACCATGCTCTCACATCTTTCTTTAGGCCGCGCCAGACAAATTTAGAAGCCATCAACTTTTGGGAAGCTTTCGTACCCGGATGCGACAAACCGTGGATGACGTCAAAAATGTGCCGTCTCCAGTTCTTGGGTACTACGGGACGAGGACATCCCAATGAAACATCACACTGCCGCCAACTAACATTCTTAAAGGGGAAAACCTTACAAGCACCGTATGTGAATTCTGTCACATCTTTAAACATAAGTCGCCACAATCCCACACACTCCACACAGAACACAAGTCTGTGCTGATGAGAGAAAGGGTTTAACATAACCCACTGAAATACCTTGACTCAGTCATTTACACATTTATTCACTTGACAGCAAATAATTTATTATTCTTTAAAAAAAAAAAAAAAAAAGGTTTAGCATAATTGCATTTTTGGGCTTTTTAACAGACCAGCTTACAACATTAACGAAACATACATAAATTATACACTGACCATTTACTAATGGTTTAATCATCATTTGTTCATGATTAACAAATGTTTATTGAGATAATAGTACAAAGTTGACATTTCAGTGATTTCTAAGTGATTAATAATACAGTATATTAACTAGTAACTATTAACCATTTACTAAGGATCTGTCTGATTATTTCATGATGCTATTCTTTTAAGATAACAGGACAGATTTGTAAATCATTAGCATATTACTTAATCATCATTTGTGAAGGTATAGTCATGTTTTTTAAATGATTAGTTAATGATCATCTAATCAATTGTAAATTATTTATAACTTAATCTACAAAACATAGATAAAAATATTAACATCACTTAATCATTTATGAATGCATAGTCATGTTTTGTAAATGATTAGTTCATCATTAACTAATTACTTGTAAATGACTTGTAAATGAATTAACAAAACATACAAATTAGCATATCACTTATTAATCGCTTATGAATGTTTTGTAAATGATTAGTTCATCATTAACTAATCACTTATAAATGACTTACAACTGAACATTATTATAAAGTGTTGCCAGTGTTTTTAAAAAAGAAATGTCTAAAGGCAATATGACCAACTCAAATAACTAATTCAATATCGAAAATTGCGTTTGAGCATGAAACTAAACAGTGGTAATATGCAGCTCATTCAGCATGTTAATAAATGTTAATATCCCAACGCACCCTATATTACATTAATCAGATATGTATGTAGCTAACCCAGACATCACTACGTGACTTCGAAGCCATACTTCTCTCTCTTCTCACATCTATACTTTGGACTGCATGCTTTGGCCAGCTAAACAATCAGAGCTCAGGGTGTTGCCCAAAGTGCTGCTATAACCAATCGGAATGTTTTTATTTTCATGATCGATCGTCACTGTCACAACCAAGTACTATATTGCTGTTGCAGATCCCAAGTGTAGGTACACTGACTTCATATTCGTACACACTCATCTTCAGCTGGTACATACACTTCGGTACAATCTGAACTTCACCACATCCAACCATTCACCACATCCAACCAGCATAACATTGACTTGCATCTCACACTGATCCAGAGACAATCCTGCATAAAGTAGATGGGACTCTGCAACTTCACTGGTGGTGGAAGCCATAGAGCCACTGTCTAACAAAGCTCTTAGAGGAACGCTGTCATTGACTAAAATGTCAGTATAGAACAGACTGTCCGCCCGTGCCAGTTGGGTCACATTCTGAAACAGAATCACATTATCACTTTTCACTGAACTGCAAGTCGACTCATATATGCTTGACACATCATCTTGGAGGGTCTGAACTTTTTCACCTGCACTACCCCTTCCCCAGTACAGGTGTGTCAGTTTCCCTGAATCTGGGAGTGGCTCCCGGACTCCACACACCTTCTAGGACAGGTTCTGCACTGATGACCAACTTCTAAACAAATCAAACATCTTTTTCTCTGACATGCAATGTGACCGTGTGGAATGGGATCTCTCACCACAGACACGACATCTGGATGGGCGAGACCAAGGGGGCAACTGTGATTATCATGAGCAGACTGTACATTAGTGCGCTCAAGCACACTCTCCAGCATGCTGAGCACCCGCTCTAACGTACCCGTGTCAGTCAAGGCCGTGTGTGGAGGCGCTGTGGTGGTCTCAGGCTTTGTGGTCTGGGTAGTGGGGATGCACGCTGCTGCATTCACTGCCGTGTTTGCTGCTGCATTCACTGCGGCAGTCGCTACTTGAAACGAGCGGTCAGGAAGAGAGTGAGAGTGCAGTTTCTTTGTTCTCGACCCCCTTTGATGCTCATCAGTGGCTTCTTGCACCTCTTGCTGATGACTAGGGCTGTGCGATATGGACAAAAAAAAAACTATCGCAATTTCTTTGATCAATTTTGCGATTTCGATTTTAATCACAATTGACACACACAGACATGCTTTACAGTTATTCAGTGTGAATTTGAAACATATTTCCAAAAGAAAACCAATTAGAGTTTTATCAAAAAGCTGTAACATGTCTCTAGAGCAGACATAAAGTAAAATAATCACTAAGTAAAGGTGTAACAAAATGTCTCTAGAACAGACATATGGCAAATATTACGGCTGTTTATCACAAACACAACATTTATCCATTATTTTGATTTCACATTCAAACGTTGTTACTGAAAATGCTTTTCAGCATTGTAATTCTCTTTTATCACAGTACAGTAATACAATCTTTCATAGACTTATTCATGTTTAAACTCAATAAATATAGGCTAACTTTGTTTTCCTACCTCCACGAATGCCATCTATTATTGCCTTGTTTATCTAAAAGTGCACTTTTGCTTGTTTTAAATAGCCAAAATAGCCAAAAAGTCATGTGTTGACTGTGAAACAGTGGACTTTAATTATATGCATCTATGGTGTAATTACTACATTTCCATGTCAAACCATGTTCATTTTTACCGTGAATAATGCGCTGTCACTTTAATTCAAAACGTGCAGCACAGCAAAAAATAGACTCTGTGTGGAAACGATCTTTGCACTGCTCCAGACGCACCGCTCCTGGAGCCCACTGCTGGACCGCTACAGTGTGAACACTTTAAACCATTAACATGGGCGCAGAAAAAAAAATACACGCCACATACGCACCACAGACGGAGTATGGCATTACATCTGTCTGTATGTCTGGTCTGTTCTGTTCTCGCGCTCCATTTGGGCGCACTACATTCTGATTGGTTCGGATAGTGTACTGCGGGAGGTCGGGGACGCTATAAAATCGTGCTATAAAGCGATTTAGAAATCGCGCAAGCTCAAATCGTGATTTTTAATCGAAATTGTCATATCGCACAGCCTTACTGATGACCACTAGGTAACAGGCTTGTGTCTAAACACATTAGAAAGTCCATCATCTGAGCAATTTCTAACAAACATCATCACGACTTCCTTTGAAATGTTCTTCATTTGACCACCCTGTTTCTGAAGGTTATTATCAGCGATTTTGGCTGCATTACTGAGACGAACGTAGTCGAAGGGGCTTTCTTTAGCATTTTGCAGTGTAGAATAGAAGTATGCTAATGAAAGACAAGACTCTGGGCTCTCACTAAAATAGCGTAGAAAAATTTTGTAAATAACTTCAGGGGTAACAACCTTGTCAGGCGAGGGATTACTTTTTAGCCCTACTTTGACAATGTTTTTTGCTCTACCTAAAAGGTAGCTCAGAACCTCACTAGAATGCTCTGCTTTTGGACAATCACACTTTTGTAAGTATACTTCCATTAACTCTATCCATGCATGAACAGAGTGTTTGTCTGTACCATCACCACGGAAAATGGGAGGTTTTCTATTGTCAGATCGTACAATCAGGTTCAACCTGGATAGGTCAAGAGTAGTGCTAGCATGCCCACTTTTAACTGTCGAGGGGTTAGTCTGATGCCCCAGAGAAGGACTACGATCAGCTAAAAGCCTGTCCAAAATACTATTACCAATTTGGCTACCCAGCTCTTCAATGAGCTCTGAAATCTGCAGCCGAGAATCATCAATGATAGGAGCAGGTGTGAAAGAAGCATCATACATCTCACAACACCATCTGTACTGATTAATCCTCTACCCCTCCCCAAGACTGGTGTAGACATGTTGTACATCTTACTGTCCGTACTGATCACTTGTATAAAATCCAATTAATTGATTCAGTGTCTGAATGATTCAATGTCTGATTCAAAAGTCAATGTCTTAAAATGTCAGGAAAAATTGATTGTAACTGAAAGGAGCGAAGTTCATTATCTGACACTGGAAGGCAGGATGCAGTCCTTGACTTGACACCTAGCAGGCAACTGTGGCTGGCTTGCTGAATCCAGGGAAGCTATAATTCCATGTAGACTGTCAACCCCCGGTGATCGGCTGCGGTTGATCGGTTATATCCTAGAAGTTCACGGCACCAGTTTTATGTAGCAGTTCCAGTACTGCAGGCTTTTTACAGTACTGTTTACAACTACATGGTAATTTTTGATATAGCTTCATTACTTTTGTGGTGTAGTGAACTGATAAACAGAAGGTTGCTGGTTCGATCTCTGCAGTCGTCACCACCGGTGTCTTTACTCCAGGTAACTGCAGGGGGATTGGAGGTCCCTGTAATAAGAGTACTGTAAGTCACTTCGGATAAAAGTCTGCCAAAATGCGTAAATGTGATTTTTGTAAATGCTTTTTTGTGTCTTGGGCACAAACGCTCAATAAAGCTGCTTATTTCTTTAAGTTTATTTCTTCAAGGTACTACTATAATATAAATGCTTACATATATTTCATACAATTTCTATTTGGGGCTTTAAAGGGTTAGTTCATCTAGTTAGTTAGTTGAGGGGGGGTTCTGCTCACAAAAGGTGAATTGTGGTCAAGTTTGTCCTGCTGGTTTCTGTTCATACAATATCTAAATAGAAATTTTTGTTCATTTTTATTTAATTTTTTTTTAATGTGTGTATATATTATTTATAAAGTTTTAGCTTTTAGTTTTGGATCAGTTTTAGTTGTTTTAATACTACAATTGATTGTTTCTGTTGTCCTCATTTGTAAGTCACTTTGGATAAAAGCGTCTGCTAAATGACTAAAAGTAAAGTCTGCTAAATGACATGGCGGATGTGTTCGACCGATGGTTAGGTAGAGAGACTTAGAAAAAGGGGTTTGAGTTACTAATAATCAATGTTGGGCACATTACTTTAAAGAAGTAATTAATTATAGTTACTAGTTACTTCTCACAAATAGTAACTGAGTTAGTAACTGAGTTACATCATTATAAAAGTAACTAATTACCAGGGAAAGTAACTATTGCGTTACTTTTTAAAAAAAATGTTCAAATGTCAAATAACTTGGATGCCCCCAATATTAAATATGTTAAATTAATGAAACGGACTCTAAATAGAATAAATTATTATAATGAAACATTGTACATTAATCTACACTATTAGCATCAGTCAGTCAAGCATTATAATATGATATTATGATAATTTAGCATTATATGATGATAGAACTTTAGTAATTAGAATAACCAAGTGTGAATGCATATTTGTCATGTTGACTGAACTTGGGACTGGTGGTGGTGCTTAAGATGTTGTTTGTCATTTAGAGTTTCTATAAAAAAAAGGGGGGGAAAAACTGATAAGATAACAAAACTACTACAAATTCTACTACTAATAACAATATAAAATGCGCTAAGGATTAATGAGCTGCTGGGTTCATGAATATTAATCACGTAGTCTGCGTACGCTCGAATTGATTTGCTGAAATCAAAACAGGGACGATAATAGGTGAGCGCCAGCCAATGAGATTGTCGTTTGCGCATTAGTTCCACCCACCACTGGAGAACCCGGCAGTTCTTAAAAGCTAAAGAATTCCAAAGTAACTCCATTATTTTGACAGGAAAATACAGCAAAGAATATCGTTTACATGTAGTGCGTCAATTCTGCGTGTTATGAAAGACTCTCTTGCTCTGTATCTTTCTTTGCGGGTATGTGAGACAAAGCGACGGCGAGCCGTGCACCTTCACACTAGAGTTTACGGTACGTCAAATACAGCTACACTGCGCATCCATTCAGATGAACTGAAAAATACAAATATAGTAATATTATAATAAATTATAGTAACGCCGTATTTTATTGTCAGTAACGGTAACGGCGTTGTAACGGGGGAAACAGTAATTTGTTTGATTACTCGTTACTGAAAAAAATAGTGCCGTTAGTAACGCCGTTTATTTATAACGCCGTTATTCCCATCACTGCTAATAATAAACATTTAACCTGGGGTTACATCTCCGGCTTGCCGGAAAATGTGTATGTATTTCTGAGTGTGTCTGTGCAGGAGAAGGTGTGGTCTGCATTCATCCTGATTGGAGATCACGAGATCTGGAGATCCTGATTGGCTGCCTTCTAATTGGTCTAGTTCCGGTTCCAGTGAAAAGGACCTCCTCAAACATTCTAGGGGGGCCGAATGTGTGCCATTTGTTTTGGGTTCCTTTGTGATTATGTGTGAGTGCTTTGAGAAATCTGTTTTTGTTCTAGTTAACTTCTGATTATGTTGTAAATATTTAGTTTAGGGGAAGTAGGGAGTGTGACGCCCTTTTCTTTTATATATTGTTTGTTCTATGTTTTGAGTTAAGGGAGTTAGGGAAGTTGTGTTGTATATTTTTCTTTTGTGTGATTTATTTTGATTAGGGAATTTAGGGTTTATTAAAACTAGTTCTTTTTTCTGTTTGTTATTTTGGCCTTGTCCACTCCTGAATTTGTCCCCTTTTGTTACTATTGTTTTCATTATAAATTTGTTAATAAATTTACTTTTGGCTGCTATCTTGGTAGTGAGCGCACATTTAATTTATGTTATGGCTTTCCCTAGACGGTCGCAACACTGGTAAAAAAAAAAAATATTTATTTAATGTTATCTGTGTTATATTTAATCTGCAAAAGCAATGTGAACTTTTATAAACAACGTTAACTTTTTTAAATGCATCATTATGCAGAAAATATGAACAAAGTTCTCGGCATGAAAGACACGCGACTGGAAGATCAACGTTCTACTACTTTCTCTCCAATATAGTAGGAAGTTCAATGAAATGTGGAGGATGTTAACTGTGACAGGATGATTTACAGGCCAGTTTACAGTGACAGGGTGTGTGTAACAGGTGCGACAGAGCGGTCCATTAAAGACGCAGTTGTGTGACGTGATAGTATGTCCCAAAGTATGCCTACTCTTCTACTAAACACTCAAAAGTGTGTACTTTTTCTTCACCAAAAACATACATACTTTAAGGACGTAGTATAAGTAGGCACATTGGGAAGCAGCACCACACTCCCCAAAGGCATAGCGCGCAACCCCGATAAGCGTCCCACATGAACAAAACGCCATAATTAAAGTTCCTACACACATTAACGCTGAATGTCTCATGCAGGAATTTAATAACAATTGTCCTTAACTCCATGGAAAAATTCTTTTGGGAAGTTCATCAAACAAAAATATAATAAAATTCATATTTCTCTTCCCAACTGTCTACATAAGCATCCTCAATTTAATGGAATAAAAGAGAGCAAAGGACTGGTGTTTCTTCCAGTGTTTTAATCAGACACGCCACCAAGTTTCTATAACTTTAATGAACTTTGGATATTTTAACAAGTATATCGCTGCAAAAGTAACTCTAAAAGTAACTTCTTTTTACCCTTAAATGAAGAATGAAAAAGAATCTTGCTGTGAGTATACTGAGGCCTTAACGTTCTCTTCCATTTATGCAGTTTTTCTCTAGCAACTATGTGAATCAACGCACCCTGGGCATTGTTGTCATCTTCTTAAAAAAATAATAACAAAAATAAATTACAAAAATAAATATACAAAAATAGTTACAAAATTCAGGAAGTGTACGTACAGTATGTCCAGATATAAAAAAGTATACTTTGGGCTTAAGAGGAAAAATCCTAGATTCAATCTGCTGCCTATTTAAGGGAATGTGGCCCACAGACCCCAATTTTCACCTCCGTATCATTCCTTTTACAAGAGCTCACACTCTTTGTCAGATGTGTGATCTTGTCATAGGGGGATGGGTGTAAGTTCAAATCTACATGTGCTAAGTGCTACTAGAGTGTTTTGTTGACATTTCAGTTGTATAGACCACCAAATGGTTTTAGCAGTTCTTACTTAAGTAAACCAATCCTTTAGATGTCTTGGAGGGATAAAGAGTTTTGGTTATCACTGACCTTCACTGCATGTATTTTTAAAAATATATCTTATGTGTGTGTATGAGATTTTCAGTTCCAATTAAAGTGAAAACATAGCAGACTGATGGCCCACTTTGGTTGGTCAGGCACGGATGTGGAAATAAGGTGCAGTAAAACTTTAATGAGAGCCTGTCATCTTTTAAAGTGTCCTTTTCTCATCCACTGACCTGCTCAATTCTTTCACACAAGACCGATGAAAAACCAGCTCTTATTCTTCACCAAAAAAAAGCAGCTCAAAAGCCTCAAATCTGGTTGATATCAATTATCAGGCTAGTAGGCCTGTGAGCTCTTCAATTTTTTGTAGTTTTGCCACAAAAGTTTACTATGCCTCTACTATGCCTCTGACATAGTTTTCCCATTTTCTGAGTGCTAGATTAGTCACAGAAACAGAGACTGTGGGAGGTAGGGAGGAGGAAAGTGAGGGAGGGGGAGAGGTGGGGTCTTGAGCAAAATAACAGATCACTGCTTTTCATCCCTTTGTGTTGACAGTAATAATCTATTTCAATAATCCCCTGCATTAATCGCTGCAATAATCATATGAACAAATCTCAAGCATCCCAACTCCATTCTGTTTTCTGTGTGACTGGTTATATCTATCTATCTATCTATCTGTCTGTCTGTCTGTCTATCTATCTATCTATCTATATGTCTATCTATCTATCTATCTATCTATCTATCTGTCTGTCTGTCTAACCATGTCGTTTATTTCATAATGTGACTTTTAAGGCTTGGCTTTTTCACTGTGTTGTTTACTGGTTGAGGACACTGGGAGTGGTGCTTGCAGTTGTAAAGCCAAGGGGCTGAGTCTAATGAAGTCACACCCTGGACACCGACCCCTCCCACTGTGCCATGACTGACACGTGTTTTCCTGCCCCTTTTACTACAGCCCACCAACAATAGCAGAGCTGCAGAGGAGCTGTCCTTGGTACTGAGAGCTGGAAACGGTGTGTGCAAGAGCATTTGAGGGGGAGAGAGGAGGAGGGTGGAGGCGTGTTCTTTGTGTTGTGCAGCCCGAGTTAATCTGCTGTGGCATCTACTCAGAGAGGAGCCATACATCCGAGAACCAGCACTACTGTGAGGTGCCCCGCACAGCTCCTGCTTAAGTGTGTCCTTCAAAAAGAAAAACAAGCATTCACTTCTCCTGAGCCTGTGTGGTACATCTTGGAAGACTCGAGGAGCTTTTTGCTTTTTGCTATAGTAAGACTTTTAAAAGTGCATGTGGATGGGAGTTAGAAAGGATGTTTTTCTCAGGTTGTTCCCAAAATGATGTTGCATTCTAGCAGGTGTAGCATGTACAGATGAAGAGGAGAGCATCTTTTAGACTAGAGTTACGTGTGTACCCAGAGGGCTGAAGGTTCTTCAGCTACAAGGAGCTGCAGACAACTACTGTCACAGGAATTTGAGTTTATGGACTGGAGCTTGACTTTGAAATGGCTTGAATCTTTCCTGTTGGACTGGAGTTGGAATGTCAGGATATCAGTCCCAGGCACTTTTGGGAGTCTAATGGAGATACCTGAACTGGGTGACATTGTAGCCTGCAGGGACCTAGTTCCTCTGTAAGTACAAAACTCCTCTGAGCTCTCATCCCTTTCTTCAAACTTTACATTTATTCTTATATTACAGACTTGTGATTTTAGATGTAACCTTCTGGATAAACGTTCTCTTTTGATTTGAAACTACAACTGCATATTCATACACATACACAGTGTGCTGTATAATAGCATCATGCACAGATGCACAAAAAGTACAAATGATCTTAAATATCCTTAAAACAACATTAAATTACCGGTGAATCATGGATATTACATTTTGTTTGCAAAGAATATGTTAAGATTTTCTTATGTCATTATTAACCCCCCCCAAATTAATTCTACTGACTAATTCAGCAAGGTCATGTGACATTGAGCAGGTTCAAATGCAATAAGATGAAAGTGAATTTCAAATGAACACAACTGAACATCTGCTCTGAAAACAAGTTTCTCAAAGGTCAACTGTAGATGATGCAGAGGATGCTGAACAATGGTGGTGGGTCTCTGTGCATTACTCATTTGGCTGCTTTAAACCCCCCTTCCCCCACCAACCTCCCTCCTCACACACAAATACTGCCTCTTACATATAAACAAGCTTGCCCATATTCTTGGATCACTCTGAAAATACTGACCTACATAACACAGAGTGCTGTCTCCTCCTCGTAGACCTCTGCAGATGTACATTACAATAGACTCCACACTAATTTCTGCATTAATATGATTTTATGTGCACTTTACACACCACATATTTTGTAGAAAATATGGTTATTCAAGGGTTACTCAAGCTTAAAAAATAGTCACACAACGTTGTGTCTCACTAAATGCAGCCCAATACTCCACTAACATACAGTCCTGTCACTGTATGCTTCATAATCCAGGCTGATAAATGCTGTTTTCATGAGAACATGGCTGTTAACAATGCTACGGATTACTTGAACTAATAAACAATTTCTTTGTATGTGTGCTCCTGATGCTTAACACTCAGCTATCTCTCTTCTGCGTTTACTGATGGTGGGAGAATCTCATTGACCCAGAATCCTTGTTTACACAATAACCCATTAATATAGCACTACTGTATGAATTTAACAGTTATCTATCTATCTATCTATCTATCTATCTATCTATCTATCTATCTAAAAGCAATATGATAATAATACCAATAATTTCAAGAATTCAAACGATCACAGTTATAACTTAATAATAACAATAATTTCAAGAATTCAAATTATCACAATTATAACTTAATCTGTTTTTATTTTCAGAATGTCCTGTTGAAATACCTGTAAGCAATGATTAGCTCAAAAGAGGAAGATTCACTAACATTTCTGCAGTATGTTGAAGATTGTGGACTAAGAGCATATGACAGATTGGTCTCACAGAACGTCAGCCACGTGTGGAATGAGAAAAACTGGATTAACTTTCGGGGGAAACTCAAAAAGAAGCAAAAACAGGAAGAAGCCATTAAAAGGTAAGAAGGACAATATGTTAGCAATGAATGAATGAATGAATGAATAAATAAATAAATAAAAGATTGCACTTATTGTAAACACCCTCATTTAAGACTGTGGAGATAGCTCACTTGACTCAAGCTCACATTAAACATTATGAGCATTCACTCATTGGCACACACTCCAATTACATATATGTAAATGACAGCCACAAAAAGAAACAAACCTTAATATTGTTTCCCAGGGTGCTCCCTCACACTGAATCCCTCTGGCAATAACAGAAATGACCATGTCCCTGTCACAAGTTCACCAGCTAGTCACCAGCTCAGGACTCCATTTCCCAGAATCCTCCCCGGCTCACACCTGCTCTCAGTCCACGATCATCATCACCTGGAGTCTAATTCCCCACACCCGTCACCGCTAATCTAGCTCCCTATATCATTACACTCTCCCCACTGTCACATTGTCTGGTCTCACAGTTGTCTATGCTTATATACCTGACTCTCACCTGCTATTACCTACCTGCTAGCTGCTCCAGCATTCTGCTCCCTGTTCTCCTCAGCTCCTGTGCTCCATCGTCTCCACGCTCTGCCGTTCCCCTCGAATCTCCTGGAAAAGGAAAAGGACTCATCCAATCCCAGATAAGAACCAAGAACCCTTGCCATTCCCCGTATATTCACCTGGACTCGTAGTCTTGCTTTCCTCCACCTGCCTGTTTCAATAAACCTGCTGTTGTTTGCACTTACCTCTGTGTCCCCCTGTGTATTTGCTGACAGAAGACCAGACCATCATGTCTTAAAGAGAATTGGAGAACCATAGACCACCCTCTATATTCCCTCGTTCAGAATGGCCAGCCAGTGGTGGACTTTGTGTCGGAGTTCAGAGAGCTGGCCAAATCTTCCACAATGGGCGACTCCGAGCTGATAGCTTGGTTTCGAGGAGACTTAGACGATCTGTGGTACTCTAGAATGCCCAAAAACCTTCTCACGGGCTCGCTTGCGGAATGCATGTACTATGCCCTGCAGCTGAGTCGATCCACTCCATCTGATCCTTTGTCTAAGACGTTACCAATCATGGCCACCAGTCCTGAGTCTGCTTTAGGGAGTAATGTTCCTGAGCCTGTTCCAGTTTTCGACCTAGAGCCCGTTCCTGAGCCAATTGTCCCCATAACCTCTGCCAAGAGAAGGAGGCAGAGAAAGGATTTCTGTGTCGGCTCCCTGCTCCTGAGTCTGCTCCAGTGTCGGCTCCAGCCCCTGAGTCTGCTCCAGTGTCGGCTCTAGCCCCTGACCAGAGTCGAGAGAAGGCTCTAGCCCCTGACCAAAGTCGAGAGATGGCTCTAGCCCCTGACCAGAGACAAGAAATGGCTCTAGCCCCAGACCAGAGTTGAGAGAGGGCTTCTATTCCTGTGTCCAGCCCAGAGAAGGCTTCTGTTCCTGCGTCCAGCCCAGAGAGGGCTTCTGTTCCTAAGTCCAGCCCAGAGAGGGCTTCTGTTCCTAAGTCCAGCCCAGAGAGGGCTCCTGTTCCCACGTCCAGCCCAGAGAGGGCTGCGGTTCCCGCGCCCGGCCCAGGGAGGGCCTCAGATCCCGAGTCAAGCCCAAAGAGGGCTCCTGTTTCCACATCAAACCCAGAAAGGGTTCCTGCCCCCACATCCAGCCCCGAGAGGGCTGTTGTTCCCACGTCAGGCCCACAGAGGGCTTCTGTTCCCGAGTATAGCCCAGAGTGGGCTTCTGTTCCCGAGGGAAGCCCAGGGAGGCCTTCGGTTCCAAAATGCAGCCCGGAGTGGACTTCGGAGCCCAGCCCAGAGCCGGTTCCATCCAGAGGACCCGAAGTCTCCCCCAGTAAATTTTTTGGGGGGGACTATACGCCTCCGGCTGTAGTGGCCGGTCCGAGTGCCGAGGCCAAGGCCATGGGGGCCATCCAGCCATGGCCCCCTGAACTGCTTGTTACGTCATGGCTACCCGATCTGTCTGTTCTGCCATGGTCCCCTGTACCGATACCGCCCTGGAGGCTTCCCGTTCGGGGCAAGCCGAGCCTGAGAGGCCTCCAGGGCGCCCACCCTCCCCTCCCCGCGGGAAGTTAAATGGTACGAGGACGCGCCTTCCGGGAGAGGGAGGTAATGTCACAAGTTCACCAGCTCAGGACTCCATTTCCCAGAATCCTCCCCAGCTCACACCTGCTCTCAGTCCACGATCACCATCACTTGGAGTCTAATTCCCTGCACTCGTCATCTATATCCTTGCACTCTCCCCGCTGTCACAATGTTTGGTCTCACAGTTGGCTATGCTTACGTACCTGACTCTCACCTGCTATTACCTACCTGCTAGCTGCTCCAGCATTCTGCTCCCCGTTCTCCTCAGCTCCTGTGCTCCATCGTCTCCACGCTCTGCCATTCGTGGGGAAGTCGTGTCCTAATGATTAGGGAGTTGGGCTTGTAACCTGAAGGTTGCCGGTTCGGTTCTCGCACCGGCAGGAATTGAAGGTGGGGATTGTGAATGAACAGCACCCTCTCTGCCTTCGATACCATGACTGAGGTGCCCTTGAGCAAGGCACCGAACCCCCAATTGCTCCCCGGGTGCTGGAGCAATGGCTGCCCACTGCTCCGGGTGTGTGTTCACGGTGTGTGTGTGTGTTCGTTTGTGCGTTTGTTCACTATTCACTGCTGTGTGTGTGCACTTGGAGCACCAATTTCGAGTATGGGTCACCATACTTACGTGACAATACGTCACGACTTTTCCCCTCGAATCTCCTGTAAAAGGACTCATTCAATCTCAGATAAGAACCAAGAACCCTTTCCATTCCCCATATATTCACCTGGACTCAAATACACTCTGTGTATTTGCTGACAGTACCCTTCTACATCTGGATGTTGATTAATTGTTTAATTTTTACATACTTGGGGCTTGGACGTTTTAATAATGTCTGTCATCCTTGTGACTTGAAAGGTTATGTGCAAGACACATGCCCAAAGATAATTTTGGATAATCTTGCACAACATTTGTATCAGTTTCATACTAGTCATTAAATATAGTCTAGTTTTGCATGTTAATGTAGTTTCAGTTATACAAAAGTGATTGTAGTCGTGAGCAAAGGTGGATAGATGGATCAGATGGATATTGACTTGGATGGATATTTTATTTATTTTATTTATTTATTTATTTTTTTAAACAGTGGCCTTGCTATAACATAAATGCAGCTGTAATTGTGTTGGTGGGCAATTTACTGTTGAGTGCTGCCCTAGACCCATTGGCATAGATTGTATTGATCACATTTGGCACAGTCTTCTAAGTGCAATAAAAGCTAAATGCTCTCAGAGACCTCTTTCATGCATATGGCTCAGGCTTCAACTACTTAAAAAAATAAATAAAGAAAAAAATATATATATTTCTGTTTGACGATGTAAATTTGTGCTTAAGAGGAATGCTGGCTAATCTTAATACACCAGTTACTGGAAGGAATAACATAGTAAAGAATGCACAGCAGTCACTTTTGTTTACCTTTGCGCATTTAGGAATACATCTTTTAATTATTTATGCTTTAAAGCACCATTCAATCTAATGATACAAAGATGAGTTTGGTTCAGACATTTTAATACTTTACAAACCAGAAAAAAATAAATAAATAAATAAAAAAAAATAAAAAAACTGTTTATAATAAATACATTTGTGGTGAATTAGAACAGTTTATTGTGGTTGTCATCCAAACAAATATAGTCTCCAAAAGAGCTCAGGTGTCTACCTAATGTCCCAGGTGTTACCTAATGTCCCAGATTAGCATTCACTTTTTAGGTCATCACTGAATCTTCATTTTGCTAACTGTCAGATAGCAGATAGCAGTGTTTGACCAAACAGTCTTCAATGAGACCCTGATTTAAATAAGACGCCTCTGGCTTGCTTAGTTGGGGACACTTAATTTCCAGCGATATCGTCAACTTGATCGCACAGGTACTATTTGAACTGAACTGAACTGGACAATGACATCACTGAATCAATAGCTATGTTTACATGGACACTTTTTGCTTCCATTGCAATGAATTCATTCTGATTGACGAATCCGAACGTAGTGTTTACATGAATGCTAAATAAAGTGATTGGGTTGATATGTGCATTTATATCTCACAAGCTCCTGATCAGATTTAATCTTTTGACATGCACACACTGCATGAATATACGCAGTTTCCCGCTGTTGTCGCATACTGTTTTAAAAAGCACACTTGCTATTTATCTACTTCGGGTCCTAATTAGGTGATGACCAGCACATGAACTGTTGTGCTGTGCTGCTTACTTTTGAAAGCAGTTAAAATGCTCCTTCCCTCACCCAGGGGCAGATCTAGAAAATAATTTTTAGGGTGGCAAAGGGGTGGCATGGGGTCTACGAGGGGTGGCAACACCAAAACAACCCATGCATAGTTTTTGGGGATTTATTGTCTGACATGCACAGTTGTGTTCACAAATATTGCCTTACCATTAAGTAATCATCCATACTGTTATAATAAAAAATAAAATACATAAATAAATAACAACATTTCAATATCCATCATGGCACCAAGTCAATACTATATAAAAAACTTCAACAGGTTATAAATGTTTCTGAGCTTGTATCATTAAAGAAGACATGCGGTTCTATTAATATTACATAGGCTACTTAGATGGTATAAATCACGTTTTAGTGCAAGTTTAAGAGCAATTTTAAGAGTATCACTTTTGAATTTACATTAGAAAGAAATACAATAATATCAAAGTATTGAAACTGGATCAGTTTTGAAAACAATGTTTCATTTTCTGTTATTACCAGAGGTAAGAATGTCTGTAATCACTCAGAACACACTATCAATAATCTAGCAACACCCCAGCAACTGCATAGCAAGAGCCTAGCAACCACCCAGAATATCCTAGCACCCAACTAGCAACAATTTAGCAAACATCTAGAACATCTAACTGACCAAACTATTTATGTTTCTTAAACAAGACGGTAACACTTTAGAATACTGTTCCATCATTAATGAATAACTACACAAGAACACATGAGTAACGCAATATTAGCACTCTAGTAACACCTAGTAACTATTATTTTTTCATACCTCTCTAAGAACTACTGTATACAGGTTCATAATTAATATGAATAATACATAATGTACAATTACTTCTAAAGTAAAGGTCATGGTAACCCACTAGTAATGACTCAAGTATTATGAAATTCCTCAGAAGGAATTAATAATTATTTGGATCAGTATTCTAAAATGAAGATCATGATAACTCCCTAGTAATGACTGAAATCATTGTAAGCTTTTGAGAGTTTTGTAAAGTATTGGATAGTAACTATACAGGTGGTATTTCATCCTTCTAAAGGAATTACTCATTTTTTGGATCAGTATTCTAAAGTGAAGATTGTGATAACTCTCTAGTAATTACTGAAGTCATTGTAAACTTTTGAGGTTTTTGTAAGGTTTTGGTTGGTAATCCATTTTGTTAGAATTGGTAACACTTAAATCATTACTAGTGGGTTACCGTGATCTTCACTTTAGAATACTGATCCAAATAATTAGTAATTTCTTCAGAAGGATGTAGTAACACTTGAGTCATTACTATCCAAAACCTTACATATACCTCAAAAGCTTACAAGGACGTCAATCAATATTAGGAAGTTATGATGCTTTTCACTTTAGAATACTGATCCAAGTAATTAGTAGTTCCTTTAGAAGGATTTGGTAATTCTTGAGTCATTACTAGTGGGTTACCATGATCTTCATTTTAGAATTAATTGTACATCATGCATAATTCACATTAATAAAGAACCTGTATACAGTAGTTCTTAGTAGCTCTCCAGGATATATATATATATACATATATATATATATATATATATATATATATATATATATATATATATATATATATATATACATATATATATATATATATATATATATATATATATATATATATATATATATATATATATATATAGTAGTTATTGATTAGATAATAGTGAACTACCAGTTTCAGCTGAGTGCTATTACATACTAAATCATTAATCAGAGTTTCTTGTTAGGTAATAGTAGTTACTACAGTGTTAATAGTGCATTAGTCACTTGTTCCTGTAGTTATTCATTAATGAAGGAACAGTGTTCTAAAGTGCTACCAACAAGACTTTAAGACAAGCCAGCATAAATTTGTCTTTCAAACTTTTCAATCTAGATATTACAGGTATTCTTAAATGCTTACACACAATTCAAATATACAGATGACTTTCCTGCCCAGTGAAAACTCATGAGATCAATAACACTTAACAAAAAACTCTTGTTAGGATTCAGGAATTATTTTTGCAGCTCAATGTCTATTACCGTATACAACATAAATTAAATTACAGATAATAATAATAATTCCGCAATGAACTTTTGGGAACAGATAATTTTTCATTTTACTACTGTAAAGTAATCTTGCAGTAGATGAAAAACACTAGAAAAGTTCAAATACCAAAGAATTGTATATGAACTTGTATGCACCACAATATAGTACAGTAAAAAAAATTTAAATAAAATTTTTTTAAAAACGGTAAATTCAGCATCCTCTGCACATTTGGTCAAATTTCATTACGTTATACAGTACTATAGCAGTTTCCTGGTCTCCTGACACAAGACTAGCTATGTCTCTAGGCAGTCATTTCTCTGTTGTGCAAACATGCAGTACACATAAAAAATTGTTACAAACAAAATTTGACAGTCTCACGTTTGAAGGTGTACAACATGTGCTACAGTTTACTGTACATATAGAATAGTGAAATTCCCATCATCTAATGTACTGTTACTGTACTGTAATTATACTGAATATGTAAGTATAAAACCCATGTATATTATTTGTTCAGCTCTCTCCTCTCTCTGTTGTTAGGATGCAGAGATTCTGATCGGTGTAATCAGTTTTGCTACCTAATGTTTCACTTACTTATTCTTAAACTTTTTGAGAAATGTGTTTTGAGAACTGAATTAATGGTTTGGGAAAATGGGCCAACTAAAATCAGCTATATTATGTTAACAATCCAGAAAACTGCAATACAAGATTCTTACCTAACTCTGCTACTAGTTTTCGTGGTCGACATCTTCTTATTGGTTTCATGTTATTGTTTCGTCCGATATGGCAGAAAGGCCTATATCTATGATGAAAGTGGAGCGAGCGGTCGGAGAATCGGATCCCAAACAATTACGGGATGAATCTCAGACATATCCAGACGGGATTAGATTTCTCAGAGGACTTCTGAATAAACCGAGAAGCAGTATCTGATTCACAAACAAATGTAAAAACAATTCGTTAGTGAACAGGCTGCGCTTTGTGGTTTTAACTCAAAAAGAACCGGTTCATAAGAGTCATTTGTTAATGAAGGCGACTACACTGGGCGCGCCGCGTGCGCGTGCAACCATCGTGCACAGTTTAGTGAAAGTCTTGTTTTTTTTCCTCCATTATTTTCCGTTACGCTGTCATCGCCGCAGCTGAAAAGTAGCACATGAAACACTGCTTACATTTATATTTTATTCTGTGATAATTCTGGGGTGGCAGGTGGGGTGGCACAGCTTTTTCTTAGGGTGGCAGTTGCCACCCCGGTAGATCCGCCCCTGCCCTCACCCAAAACCAGTTGTCTGTGGAAGAGAGTCTTAAACAAGGACTGGTGGGACATTGTCCTGCTCCACTTCACAGACGCTGAGTGAAAGAATTTTAGAATGACCAAAACCCATTTATGACACTTTATTCACCAGGAAGACACATCTTGTTCTGTGTCATACATCATTACGCTATTTTTACGTCACTGTACATGCGCAGTACTTTCCAGTTTCGGTTTTCAATCCAATCAAGTGTTTGCATGTCGTCTTGCTCGGATTTCAAAAGGAATAAACCACCATTTATAATACGATCGAAATTTTAATCAGATCTGGCCAATTCAATCTGACTGACGTGGTGACGTGATTTATTTATTCCGATTGTGCTTCTAGTTTTATTACAATCAGATTATTAGGGTCCATGTAAACGCAGCTAAACTGACTTTAACTGAAAATTGAGTGTTTACTGTTGTCCTTTTGCATTATTACACACTATTTTCCTATTTAATACTGTAAAGCTGCTTTGACACAATCTGTATTGTTAAAAGAGCTATATAAATAAAGGTGATAAGACACTTCACTGTTGCAGCTACTTGAAGCTGAAGAGCTTTCACCAAAATATTACCACAAGTTACATTCTTGACCATTAAGGGTACAGAAAAGTATTAACCCTCTGTTATTGGTCTGCTTATCAGCTGTTGCTTATATAAAACATTCAAACTCAGTGGCTGGAGGATGAGGGCTATATATATATATAAAAAAAAGAATAGCTGGATTTTTCATGAAGTATATAAGTGGGTCAATGAGACAACCCATTTTTACAGGAACTGATTGGAAGAGAGAGAGAGAGATCTGGTAGAAAGAGATTAAGTGTGAAGAGTGTGCTAGCAGGAGTTGTGTTCTGCCTGGTGACAGCTGGAGCAGTCACCAAGCAAACAGATTGCTCTGAGTGAAGCGGGTCTTCTTTCTTTCTTTCTTTCTTTCTTTCTTTCTTTCTTTCTTTCTTTCTCTGCCATTCTGTTGGAGCTTTCACTGTCTCTGGGAGTGCACAGAAACTTTGTCCATACACAGCCTCACGTGCTTATTTGCTTACAGGAACTATGCTGTAAACATTGAAGAGCATGGACAGACAAAAAAGGAAATAATGAAGTTTATGTGATACTATGCAGGGCTGAAAAATAATTTAATGTTTTAGATTGTTCTGTGTGTGACATTTTAATGTAAAGAATTACTTTGTTTTTGTTTTTGTTTTTTATATATATATTTTGAAAAGGTTGTAGTGATACTGTCCAGCAGCTTCAATACATTGTCAGTAATGACATTAACACTTTTACTGGGCAAGGGCAATGTAATAAATAATAGACCTGTTTTCAGATACAGTCTGTTTAATTGGCCGTATTTAAAGGTGATGTAATCTCTATCACCAAATGGAATTTTAAAAATAATGACTATACTATTTTTAATCAGGTTTTCTGAATATGTCATTTTAAGATAAATAAATAAAAACATTGGCAGCCTAATAGTAATAGAAATAGTAATTCTTGTTTTGTGGTTGCTTTATTCAGAATTTCAAAAAAGATTGTGTTACACTGCACTGAATGCTATGCTAAGGAGAAGTATGGTGTCAGTTACATTTAACAGTAGGAAACATGTCTGCGCCAAGCCGGAACAGGCACATGCAGTGCAGACAGCTGCTCCAACATCACCGTTTCTATTCCTAATGAGAGCTTAATGCCTGATCTGTCACATGGGTGTGTGTTTTTAGATGTTTTCATGTATGCAAGTGTGTGTGAGGAGACTGGTTACACAGAGCAGCAGCAGCAGATATTGTGTTTGGTTTCTGTGTGTACCCTGTTGCTAGGCAAACTTAAGCCCTTGACCAATGAACTCTTCTCTCAAGACTCCTGCTGTTTAGCAGCTGTGTGTGCAGGAGTTACCAAGTTATACAAACATATACACACACTCAGGTAATTGATGAACACACCTTGAACGTTGGAAACACAAACAGCAATTGCATCTTTAACTCAAACATCTGATGGCTAGTGCAGTCACTCTCATTTGTGAGACAGATATCTTTAGAGGGAGAGAGAGATACAGAGAGAGAAAAACAGAGAGAGAGAGAGATTAACATAAATCTTTGATCTAGTACATCAAAAGAACCAAAGTAGATTATGACTACTAGAAACATAGATATAGTAGCAAATAAATGGCAAGCGTGGTTTTAGCAGTTTATGAGAGACAAAGAAAGATCAAGGATATTTTCCAGTGTAGTCCATAGAACATGATGTCATATTTTCATAATACTAAATCACTGTTATTGCATCAAACCCAGGAAAATAAGCTCCTTGTTATTTAAGCTTGTATTTCTCCATATATACTATACCAGTCAAAAGTATTTTAACAGTAAGATTTTTAATATATTTTTAAAGAATACTCTTTCGTTCAACAAGCCAACATTTATTTGATCCAAAATACAGCAAAAGCAGTAATATTGTGAAATATTTTTACTATTTAAAATAACTGCTTTCTATTCGAATATATTTTAAAATGTAATTTATTCCTGTGATCAAAGCTAAATTTTCAGCATCACTACTCCAGTCTTTAATGTCACATGGCCCTTCAGAAAACATTCTAATATGCTGATTTTATTATTATTATTACTATTTAATTATTTTTACTATTTGAAATAACTGCTTTCTATTCAAATATATTTTAAAATGTAATTTATTCCTGTGATCAAAGCTAAATTTTCAGCATCATTACTCCAGTCTTTAATGTCACATGGCCCTTCAGAAAACATTCTAATATGCTGATTTTATTATTATTATTATTATTATTATTATTATTATTATTATTATTATCATCATCATTATTATCAATATTTAAAACAGTTGAGAACATTTTTATTCAGGATTCTTTGATGAATAGAAAGATCCAATGATCAACATTTATCTGAAATAAAAACGTTCCCTTTTGAATGGGAACCCCACGCTGCGTCCCCTAGAGGGCGCTTGGGAATGTCATTGGCATAACCAGTGTCTGAACTATGAGTCTAAACACAACAATGAACTTGACTTTGGCAGATGGCAGCCCATGACGTCACGACAGGTGTGCCCGAGAGTATAAAAGGGCACCTGTAAAAAGCGCTGAATGGCAGAGCATATGCGGCAGTGAGTCAGACTGGAGTGGCTTTGCACACAATGGCCGTGTTGGAAGCCTACCAGGCTGACTTGCTGAAGGACCTGGACCAGGGCCAGGCATTCCCCCTGGAGGCGGTGGAGGAGCTACACCGTACCACAGATTTGGCTCTTCGTGCCACTAAGCAAACAGCCACCGCTATCGGTCATGCGATGGTGGCGATGGTGGCTAAGGAGAGATATCTGTGGCTAAACCTGGCAGATATTGGGGAAAAAGAGAAAAACGTTCTCCTCGATGAGCCGGTTTTGACTTCTGAGCTTTTCGGTACATCCGTTGAGACGGTGACTGGGAAGTTTTGGGAGGTGAAGGCGTGCTCCGCTGCTTTTAAAACCTTTATGCCATACCAGTCCAGGTCCAAGCCTCAAGCCACAAAGGGCACTGGCTCATCTCAGTCTGAGGACCGGAGGCAAGAACAGAAGGCTAGCATCGCTTCTCGTGCTTTCCCCCTCCTTTGAGAAGGAAAGATCTCAGGGAAGTGAACCAGAGTAATCGCTCTGAGCACTCTAGGATCCCAGAGGCTAATTAACATCTGCCTCCTTCCCCCTCCCCCTCCCCTTCAATCCCCTAACTATGGTTAGGTGGAGGCTATGATGCACTTTTACATCTGGCCCTGAAGCTGAACCTATGATGTTTTTTAGCAGAATGTTTCTTTCCATCATCTGCCTTACTGATGGTTCGGCATTAGAGGTTCGTTGTAAACGCGTCATATATTTGAGCCCGCTCCAAGAGCCTGGCTAGCAGCTTGCTAAGTTGTTAGGCTCCATTTGGGCCTCCTTGGCTACTGTGACTTCCTTATAGGATGCCCTGAGTTTTTACCATTTTCTGTGAGCGGTAGTTAGGCCTCCTCTCGCTGAGAGTTATTTTTCTTTGAGGAGTTGTATGCTCTCTGTGAGCTTCCTTAAAAGATGTCCTGAGTGTCGATCGTAGTTAGACCCATTCTCATTTTGAGAATCGTCATTTGATGCCTCCGCTCCTAGATCTCGGCCATTTACTGCGAGCGTCGTCAGGCCTCCGTACAGGAAGTTATTTTCTTTGAGGCCTCCATTGGCCTACGGCTCCACTAATACAGCATCTGTGAGTCATGGGTTCTCTGTGAGCCTCCTTACAAGATGTCCTGAGTGCAGGGTGTAGTTAGGCCTCCTCTCATTTTAGAGAGTTGTCATGTTGAGGCCTCCACTCCTAGAGCTTGGGAAAATAACATCTACTGCGAGAATCGTCAGGTCTCCTCTCGCTATATAGAGTTTTTTTTTCTTTGAGGCCTCTGCTTGCCAGACAGCCTCTGTGAGTTGTAGGCTCTCTTGAGCCTCCTTACGAGATATCCTGAGTGTGGAATATAGTTAGGCCTCCTCTCGTTTTAGAGAGTCGTCATGCTGGTGCAGGGATGAGGACTCCTCTGAGTCTTTGACTTGGTTCAGCCATTTAGGCACTCATCCCTTCAGCATGGCAGCGTTGGTATTCCGTTCCCCAAAAGCACCCTCTAGGGGACACAGCATGGAGTTCCCATTTGAAAGGGAACGTCTCAGGTTACACGTTACCATGGTTCCCTGAGAAGGGGAACGAGATGCTGTGTCTCTTTGCAATGTTTCAGGAATTCCTGCATGTCTTTTTTCAGACAAGAAGTGGATGACATTTTTTACAGGTACCCTTTTATACTCTCGGGCGCACCTATCGTGACGTCATGGATATATGGTTAAACAACGTATAGCTATTATCACTTAGGGTGTACTCACTTTTGTTGCCAGCTATTTTGACAATAATGGCTATATGTTGAGTTATTTTCAGATGACAGTAAATCTACACTGCTATACATGTTGCACATTGACTACTCTAAAATAAATCCAAGTTTCATTTTTATAGCATTGTCCCTTGAGAAGTTATAATAAAATAGTTGCTGAAATGTGAGGGGTGTACTCACTTTTGTGAGATACTGTATATAGATATGTATAAGGATTTACTATCATAACAAAATTAACAATTTATCTAACTCTCGCATGCTCTTTAAAACATTTTTCTCCTTCCTTTGTCCTCCTCCTCCCCCTCCCCCTCCTTCATCTACTCTAACAGCTGACGACTTTGCCACATTCTTCATTAATAAAATTAAAACCATCAGTGCACAATTTTCCTCACCACAATCTGTCAAGCACATCTTACTAGCAAACATACACTCGTTCACATCCTTCTCTTCACTCTCTGAGGCAGAAGTCTACAAACTCATCCTATCTAATCATCCCAATACTTGTCCGCTTGATCCTATTCCATCTCATCTCCTTCAAGCCATTTCTCCTGCAGTTGTACCTGCACTCACTCATATCATTAATACATCCCTTCAGACTGGTGTTTTTCCTTCAGGATTTAGACAGGCTTGTATAACCCCACTACTTAAGAAACCCACCCTTAACCCATCTCTTTCAGAGAACTACAGACCGGTTTCTCTTCTTCCTTTCATTGCAAATACACTTAAAAGAACTGCGTTCAACCAAGACTCTGCCTTTCTCACACAGAACAACCTCCTCGACAGCAACCAGTCTGGTTTCAGAAGTGGATATTCAACCGAGACTGCCTTGCTCTCAGTTGTTGAAGCCCTAAGACTTGCAAGAGTGGATTCCAAATCTTCAGTACTTATCTTGCTGGATCTGTCCGCTGCTTTTGACACGGTTAACCACCAGATCCTCCTGTCAATCCTATTTGCAAAGGGCATCTCAGGAACCGCACTCCAGTGGTTTGAGTCTTACCTATCAGATAGGTCCTTCAAGGTATCTTGGAGAGGTGAGGTGTCCAAGTCGCAACATCTAACTACTGGAGTGCCTCAGGGCTCAGTTATTGGATCACTTCTCTTCTCTGTCTATATGGCATCACTAGGTTCTGTCATTCAGAAACATGACTTTTCATATCACTGCTATGCTGATGACACTCAACTCTACCTCTCATTTCATCCTGATGATCCGACAATAGCTGCTCACATCTCAACTTGTCTAACAGACATTTCTTGCTGGATGAAGGACCATCACCTTCAGCTCAACCTTGCCAAGACAGAAATGCTTGTGGTTCCATCAAACCCATCGTTTCATCACAATTTCACCATCCAGTTAGGCACGTCAACCATAACTCCTTCAAAAACAGCCAAAAATCTTGGAGTTAAGATTGATGATCAGCTGACTTTCTCAGACCACGTTGCCAAAACTGCCCGGTGTCCTAAAAATTTTATCCTACCCATCAGATTTTCCTACCAGGGCTTACTGCGCAAGAGCACATCAATATTGTGTCCTTTTTCTCATGCTGAACAACAATATTTAATGTATCTGCATTACTGTAAGGGTAGGTTTAGGGTTGGGGTAGGTGTAGACGTTAATAAAACACAATCTAATAGGTAGAAAAAATTATTTATTGTTGGTTTCCGGTAGCTGTATCCCATCTAGCCACAAGCGCGAATATAACACAATTACGGTATTTGCATTAATGTAAGGGTAGGTTTAGGGTTGTGGTAGGTGTAGACATTGATAAACCATAATTTGACAGGTAGCATTTTTCGTGGTCGAATTGTACTACCTACTGTTTTAAAGGGAGGTAGCAAAATCTGACAGGGTAGCACAAATCGACAGAACACCGGTCCTGCAGATTTGCTTTATTTAACATCATGAAGATCAGGCCCTTTCTTTCGGAACATGCTTCACAACTCCTTGTTCAGGCTCTTGTTCTGTCCAGGCTGGACTATTGCAATGTTCTCTTGGCAGGTCTTCCAGCCAGTTCTATCAAACCTTTACAATTAATCCAGAAGATGGCAGCAAGATTCATTTTTAATGAGCCGAAAAGAATGCACGTCATACCTCTGTTTATCAATTTGCACTGGCTACCAATAGCTGCTCGCATAAAATTCAAAGCATTAATGTTTGCCTACAAAACCACCACTGGCTCTGCACCCCTTTACCCAAATTCATTACTTCAGACTTATGTACCCTCTAGAAGCTTGCGTTCTGCAAATGAACGTCGCTTTATTGTACCATCCCAAAGAGGCACAAAATCACTTTCACAGACTTTTAAATTAAATGTTCCCTCCTGGTGGAATGACCTGCCCAACTCAATCCGAGCAGTCCTTAGCCATCTTCAAGAATCGGCTAAAAATACATTTCTTCCATCTTTATTTGACCCTCTAACTCTAGCACTCTCTTTTCTAATTCTATTCTTAAAAAAAAATAAAAAATAAAAATAAAAAATAACACTAGCGTTTCTAATCTTTTTATATTTTATCTATTTGCTTTCTTTTTTATTTATTATACAGTTAACAAAAGCAAAAAAAGGCCTCTAACATTAGCTTGCTCTATTCTTTTTCTAAAAAAAAAAAAAAAAACCTTGCTACGAATACTGCATTAAGCTATTTGTGACTTGTTGTAGCACTTGCATATCATTGCTCTTTTGTATTTGTAAGTCGCTTAAATGTAAATATATATATATATATATATATATATATATATTAGTGCTGTCAAATGATTAATTAATCGCATCCAAAATAAAAGTTTTGGTTTACATAATATATATGTATACTGTGTACTGTGCACTATGTATATATATAAATATGTAATACATGCGTGTATATATTTAAGAAAAATGTGTTATTTTTATATATTAAATATACTTATATATAATATAAAATTTAAGAATATAAATATATAAATGTATATACATGTAAATATTTTCAAAATATATACTGTATGTGTGTGCATTTATATATACAGTGCCATGAAAAGGTTTTTGCCAGTTCCTGTTTTTATTTTTTTTGTGCATATTTGTCACACTTAAAAGTTTCAGATCATCAAATAAATTTTAATATTACACAAAGATAATGCAAGTAAATACAAAATGCAGTTTTAAATGATGATTTCATTTATTAAGGCAAAAAAGCTGTCCAAACAAAAATTAATTGCCCCCTCCTGTTAAATCATGAAAGAACTGTGATTAACCACATTATTTTAGAAAGCTGAGTTAAATTTCACTAGCCACACCTAGGCCTGATTACTGCTAGACCTGTTGAATCAAGAAATCACTTAAATATAACCTGTCTGAAAAAGTGAAGCATGCTTAAAGAGCAACACAACATGCCACGATCTAAAGAAATTCAAGAACAGATGAGAAACAAAATAGTAGACACATATCAGTCTGGAAAGGGTTATAAAGCCATTTCTAAGGCTTTGGGACTCCAGCAAACCATGGTCAGAGCCATTATCCACAAATGGAGAAAACTTGGAACAGTGGAGAACCTTCCCAGGAGTGGCCGGCCTACCAAAATTACTCCAAGAGCGCCACGACGACTCATCCAGGAGGTCATAAAAGAACCCAGAACAACATCTAAAGAACTGCAGGCCTCACTTGCCTCAATTAAGGTCAGTGTTCATGAATCAACAATAAGAAAGAGACTGGGCAAAAACGGCATCCATGGGAGAGTTCCAAGGCAAAAGCCACTGCTGACCAAAAAGAACACAAAGGCTTGTCTCACATTTGCCAAAAATATATTGATCCCCAAAGACTTTTGGGAAAATATTCTGTGGACTGATGAGACAAAAGTTTAACTTTTTGGAAGGCGCATGTCCCGTTACATCTGGCGTAAAGCCAACACAGCATTTCATAAAAAGAACATCATACCAACAGTCAAACATGGTGGTTTGCAGCTTCAGGACCTGAATGACTTGCCATAACTGATGGAACCATGAATTCTGCGCTCTATCAGAAAATCCTGAAGGAGAATGTCTGGCCATCAGTTTGAGACCTCAAGCTAAAGCACACTTGGGTTATGCAGCAGGACAATGATCCCAAACACACCAGCAAGTCCACCTCTGAATGGCTCAAGAAAAACAAATTAAGGTTTTGGAGTGGCCAAGTCAAAGTCCAGAATTAAATCCAATTGAGATGCTGTGGCATGACCTGAAACAGTCCAATTCTGCAAAGAAGAGTGGGCCAAAATTCCTCCACAGCGATGTGAAAGACTCATTGCCAGTTATCAAGCAAACGCTTGATTGCAGTTGTTGCAGGGTGGCACAACCAGTTATTAGATTTAGGGCACAATTACTTTTTCACGTAGGGCCAAGCAGGTTTGGACAGATTTTTTTCCCTTATTAAATTAAATTATTATTTCAAAACAGCATTTTGTATTTACTCTGGTTATCTTTGTGTAATATTAGAATTTGTTTGATGATCTGAATCATTCAAGTGTGAGAAATATGCAAAAAATAAAAATAAAAACTAAAAACAGGAAGGGTGCAAAAACTTTTTCACACAACTGTACATAATACATATACACAGTACATATATTATGTAAAGAAAAACTTTTATTTTGGATGTGATTAATCGCGATTAATCATTTGACAGCACTAATATATATATATATATATATATATATATATATATATATATGGGTAGTTGACAAATAGGCAGTAAAAAATGCTTTTTTTGAAAAAGAAATGCATATATTTATGTAGTGTGAAATCTGATCTTTGAGAAAATATAAAAGGTCACTAACTTTGTCAATTCTTTCACTGCTTTTTTAACATTTAAACTGAACTGTACCATAAATTCATCCTATGGTGTGACATAGCAAACATTAAGGGGGAAAAAAAATAGCTCTTAATAATACATAAATAGCATGAGAGCGATTTATCTTCATTGTTAGACACTTATTTTCATATAATGTTATTTATCTAATATGAAATAATTAAAATAATTTTATTTCCCCATGACTTGTTGGACAATTTCAAGACAAACTTTGACAAGAAGACAAACTTTGCTGTCATCTGTTCAAAACTGCTGAAAATTATACCATTTTAAGTTGAGTGATATTTTAATCTTCCCTATTGCAATACTCAACTGATGTTTTGAGATAAAAAGAAATCTGTGTTTCTTTTAAGTGTGTCACACCATAGGACATTACATCACACCATAGGACATCACGTCACACCATAGGACATCACGTCACACTAAAGGACAGACATGGTAGTTACTAATTTATTTCTATTTCATTTTGAACATATCAAAGGAGAAAGAAAGTTTAACTTTGATACAAACAATATCAACGTTTTTTAAACAAAACAAAAAATAATTTATAAACAAAATTCAGTCTCTTAGTTAATCAGTATGTTACTTAAACTCTTCTAGCCCCCCGCTGCATGTGCAGCACAGCTAAAAATGATTGATATTCAAACTATATTCATTAAGATGTGAATTAAGTTTTTTAAAACTATATGGCTACTCTTTTTAAGGCATCATTTTGATTCTAGTTACTTTCTGCATTGTTTTCTTAGGATCTCCTCCCTTCTGTATGGATCCCTGTTAATTTTCTCTATATATTTCTGTGTCCTCTCTCTTCCACTAATTTCTCTCCCTCAATTCTTTCTTTTTCAAAAACAAAGTATCACATTTTATACTTATTTTCACGACACTTTGTAACGGTACAAGTTTTCTGTAAAAACATCAGAAAATAATTTAATGTAATTATTGCATTTAAGAACACTGAAAATGATCAAAAAAGAATAAAAAAGTAGTTGAATAAATATTATTTAATTATTTAAAAAGCTTTTTAAAGAGACCTTGTCCTCTGGTGTGACATCTTTGTCCTGTGGTGTGACAGTACAGGCGTCACACCAGATGACATTTTCTGTCACACCATTGGATGTTTCAGCCTTTTTCTGTCAATTAATGACCTTGCTATTCAAAGCTAACCTGTCATTAGCGGTAAGCAAGTCACATTTGCATAATTTTCCATGTAACATGCAGTTTTTCTATTTAAAAAATATAATTTAGGGGTGTCACAGGACAACAAATGTAACACTTTTGTAGTGGTTCCAAAAAAGTTAAATATTTGAACAATTCTGAGACAAAATTGACCATGTGCACATGTCATGGGCTTCACAGGGGGCTTCAGTAAGAGGGCCATGAATGGAGTCCTTCAACTAATTATAGTTTTATTTGGAATTGGCCAATTTAAAATCAGGATATGGTGTCACACCATAGGACATGGTTTTAAGAGACAAAATGTATCAAGTCCCTATGCTTTCAGAAATATATGAATGAAAAAAATGATTGCCATTTACTTACTGCCATTATGCCAGAGGTATTTTTTATTTATTTATTTATTTATTTTTAAACATTTTTATGCTTTTCTTTGTTCATTTATAAAAGTTGTAATTTATTGAACCGTGCTTGGGACAGTCACACCATAGGACAATTTTGAGATTTAGCTCAAAATTAAAAAAATAAATAAAAATCTAATAACACTGCAGCTTTTATAACAACAGATCCATGTAGGACAAATAAATGTTTAACCATTTACTGCATTTTAAGTAACGACAATATTAATTATATTCACTTTTATCTTGTGGGACAGTGAAAATGCCATGTTGTCACGAATCCGGTTCATGGACTTCCGTCCAATTGCCACCAGAGGTCACTCTTCCATTATGACTCTCTCACTACAAAGACTCTCACGTTACCCCGGACTACATTTCCCAGCAGCCATTTCACTAATCACACGCTCACCTGAATCCAATCACACCCACTATATAACACCCACTCAGATCCTGCTCAAGTCGCTGAGTATTGTTCAGCCTTTATCACTGTGACAGCTATTTTACGGAGCCTGTCTTAGTTTTCATAGTCATAGTCTTGCCTTGCCTGTTTTTCCTGTGTTTTTGATCCTAGCCTGTGTATCTTGGATTACCCGTGTGCCTGGCCCTGTTTTGGATACTGTTTGCTGCAGCCCGGGCTATTGCTTGTGTTTACGGATTACACCTTTTGTCAAGCCCTCTGGACATTGTTAGCCATCGACCGACCACGCCCATTTTGGATTATTCTCTTACCTTGCCCTCAATATACCTGTTTGCCATTGTTTGAACCATGCCTGTTATGACCACATCTCTGTTTAATAAAAGCCTGCAGATGGATCCGAACGTCTCATGCTCTGATCACTTCGTAACATGTCACGTCAACAACCAAGTTCAAGTTGAGCTTTATTGTCATTCTGCTACATGTGTGGACATATAGTGGAACGAAATGTCATGTCTCGCAGGACCACGGTGCTACATACTAGTTAAGCATAAGATAAACATACAACAATGCAAATATAGGAAAAACAATAGAGCTATACAACAGTTTAACCATCTGATTTTACATATACTATAAATACTATAACTACTATACCTAGTTGACTACACATACACAAACTGAGACTGTACAAGAACTTTACATAAATACTGTACATGAAATTGTGCTAAAGAGATATTTGTGCATGAAAATGTGAAGAAAAATATATATTTTGTACATTAAATTGTTCAGAAGAGAGGTTTTGTGGGAAGCAGCGCATAGTGCAAAAAGATTTAGTAGTGCAGTGCTCAAGTAAACATTATTTTGTAGTGCAATGTTCAAGTAAACATATATTATCTTATTGAGTCTTTGTAGCAGGGAGTGTTTATAGAAAGTGTCTAGTGTGCATATAGTGGGATGAGTGCGTTACTACAGGTGGTTTGTATAGCCCACTCACCTGTGTGTAGCACACTCAGAATTGCACTTAGGAAAATTGTCAATAGTTATTTATGAGTTGGGGGGCTGAGGTGTTCATGGTTTCAGAGGGGGACAGGGAGATTGGAGTTAAGAGCCCTCACAGCCTGGGGAAAAAAAGCTGTTGAGCAATCTGACTGAACAAGCTTTGATACTCCGGTACCTTTTACCTGATGGCAGGAGCTGGAAGAGGTTGTGGGAGAGGTGGGTGGGTGGGGTCCTTCACGATGCTGGAGGCCTTGCTGGAGCATCGTGCAAGGAAAATGTCCAGGATGGAGGGTGAGGGGCACCGATGATCTTTGCGGCAGTGTTCACTGTCTGTTGTAGGGTCTTGCGGTCAGCAGCACTGCAGTTCCCATACCAGACAGTGATGCAGGTGGTCAGCACGCTCTCAATGGTGCCCCTGTAGAAAGTGGTGAGGATGGGTGGAGGGAGACTTGCCCTTTTCAGCCGGCGGAGAAAGTTGAGGCGCTGTTGTCCCTTCTTGTTGAGTGACGTGATGTTGGTGGTACAAGTGAGATCCTCTGTGATGTGCACTCCCAGGAATTTAGTGCTACCGACTCTCTCCACGGTTGAGCCGTCGATGGTCAGTGGGGGGTGGTCAACAGAGTTTCTCCTGAAGTCCATCACAACCTCTTTTGTCTTACTCACATTGAGGGACAGGTTGTTAGCACCACACCATTCAGCCAGCTGTGCCACTTCCTCTCTGTAGTGCGTTTCATCGTTGTTGCTGATGAGGCTTACCAAAGTTGTGTCATCAGCAAACTTGATGATGTGGTTGGAGCTGGACTTGGCAGTGTGGTCGTGGGTCAGCAGTGTGAAGAGCAACGGGCTGAGCACACAGCCTTGTGGGGCACCTGTGCTCAGTGTGGTAGTGCTGGAGGTGTTGCGGCCGACACGGACTGACTGAGGTCTTGCAGTTAAAAAGTCCAGGATCCAATTACAGAGGGAGGTGTTAAGGCCCAGCAGGTTTAGTTTGTGGATGAGCTGTTGTGGGATTATTGTGTTGAATGCTGAGCTGAAGTCAATGAACAGCATTCTTACATAGGAGTCTTTCTGTTCCAGGTGAGTAAGAGCTAGGTGGAGAGTGGTGGATATTGCATCGTCCTTGGAACGGTTTGGACGGTATGCAAACTGGAATGGGTCCAGCTTGTTTGGGAGACTGGACTTGATGTGATGCATGACTAACCTCTCAACGCACTTCATCATGATTGGGGTCAGTGCTATGGGACGAAAGTCATTCAGACAGGACACATGTGACTTTTTTGGTAATGGGAATATGGAGGTGGATTTGAGACACGTGGGGACGACTGCCTGACTCAGTGAGGTGTTGAAGACGTCTGTTAGGACATCCATCAGCTGTGCAGCACAGTCTCTCAGTACACGTCCAGGTATGTAGTCAGGGCCCGCAGCCTTTCGTGGGTTAATCCTGGATAGGGTCTTCCTTACATCGGCTGGAGAGAGACAGAGTACCTGGTCGTTTGGAGATATGAGTAGTTTCTGTACAGGTGTGTCGTTCTGTATCTCAAATCGTGAGTAGAAGTGGTTGAGTGCCTCTGGTAGGGATGTGTCATCGTCACTGGCCTGTGGCGGGGCCTTGTAGTCAGTGATGGTCTGAATGGCTTGCCACAGGGTCCGAGTGTCTTTACTGTCGCTGAAGTTGTTGTTGATTTTTTTAGCATACAGATGTTTTGCCTTCTTGATGCCATGAGACAGATTGGCTCTTGCTGTTTTGAGGGCTGCTTTATCTACTGATCTGAATGCTTCATCTCTGGTCTTTAGCAGCCCACGAACCTCTGCTGTCATCCATGGCTTCTGGTTGGCACGTGTGGTGATGGTCTTGGTGACTGTCACATCATCTATGCACTTTTTGATGTAAGCAGTCACAGTTTCAGTGTAATCCTGCAGGTCTGTGTAGTTGTTGTAGGTGGTCGCCTCTTTAAACATGTTCCAGTCTGTGTCCTGGAAGCAGTCCTGCAGTGCTGAGGTGGCATTGTCTGGCCATACCGTGATCTGCTTTTGAACCGGTTTGGCAAGTTTGAGAAGTGGTCTGTATGCTGGGATTAGCATAACATGATGTGGTCTGAGTACCCGAGGTGGGGGCGGGGTTCAGCTTTGTATGTGTTTTTCTCTGTTGTATAAACAAAGTCCAGCGTGTTGTTTCTCCTTGTTGCAAAGTTCACATGTTGGTAGAACTTAGCGTTTGCACACAGGGCAATGTAAACCGCGACAATAACAATGTCCGTGAACTCCCGCGGCAGATAGAACGGTCGACACTTCACAAACATAAACTCCACCAGCGACGAACAGTGTTTTGTCACTACCACAGCATTGTTACACCATTCTTTGTTGACATACACACACAAACCTCCCCCGCGAGTCTTACCAGACAGTGATGAGTCTCTGTCCGCTCGGTAGCAGGTTAGCCCGTGCAGCTGAATGGCAGAGTCCGGGATGTTGTCCTTTAGCCATGTTTCAGTGAAAACAAACACACAACAATCCCTTGCCTCATGCTGTGTAGACCGACTGAGTTGAATTAAGTCCAGTTTGTTTGCCAGAGAGTGAACGTTTGAGAGCATGAGTGTTGGAAGACCCGGTCTTGTGGGGTTAGCCCTCAGCCTAGCTCGTATACCTCCACGCTTACCGCGCTTCCGTCCTCTCTCACACCGCTTGTGACGCTGCCTTGTGTGGGTAGTGTCAGTAGGCGAGGCCGCGGTTTCGAGGTCCGGCTTCAGCAGTAAACAAAGGCCTCGTAGCTTCTCAGTAGCCGCCGGTGAGAGTTGGTGTTTGTATGCGTTGCCGATATCCAAAAGACTTTGGCGATCATAGATGAGTTTTGGAGTGATTTCCTTATGAATTAGAGGTAAATTGACACTATTTGGAGACGAACAGACGACATTATATATATATATATATATATATATATATATATATATATATATATATATATGTGTGCTGTCAAATGATTAATCGCGATTAATCACATCCTAACTAATACTTTTATTTAGCAAGGATGCTTTAAATTGATCAAAAGTGATGATTAAGACATGTTAGAAAAGATTTCTATCTCAGATAAATGCTGTTCTTCTAAACTTTCTATTCATCAAAGAAACCTGAAAAAAAATCTAATCAGCTGTTTACAAAATAATAATAATAAATTTTTTTTTGAGCAGCAAATTAGAATATTAGAATGATTTCTGAAGGACCATGTGACTGGAGTATTGATGCTAAAACTTCAGCTTTGAAATCACAGAAATAAATGAAAAAAAAAATATTTCAAAATGTTACTGTTTTTTTCTGTACTTTGGATCAAATAAATACAGGCTTGGAGAGCAGAAGAATCTTCTTTAAAAATAAATAAATTTAAAAAAAACATTAAAAATCTTACTGTTCAAAAACTTTTGACTGGTAGTGTAAAATACATACCTTTATATATATTTCATTCAAAAAAAAAAAAAAAAAAGTGTGATCAAAACAGTTGCATAAGAATTAGGGGTGTGCCCGAAGCCGAATACCTTATTCGGAAAGGCACGGATAATGGCTTCAAAACGCATAACGGATTTATCCGAATAACAGAAAAAATATTCGGCAGACACAATAACACGTTTGCTGGAATAGCACTACATTAGTGAGGTCTGCGGTTGTTAAGATTTGTGCAATAATAATGGCTAGTACTGCTTTGATAGCGTTTGACAGTTTCGTACAGATAATATCATAGTGATCATTGCGTTTGTCTGACGAATGTGGTCTCCTCAGAAATAAACTATCCGCGGGCTCCTTTTTTGATTCCTGCCTGTCAGTGCCGGTGTTCTGTCGATTTGTGCTACCCTGTCAGATTTTCCTACCTCCCATTAAAACAGTAGGTAGTACAATTTGACAACGAAAAATGCTACCTGTTAAATTATGATTTATTAATGTCTACACCTACCACAACCCTAAACCTACCCTTACAGTCATGCAAATACAGTAATTATGTGTCATATTCGCGGTGGGATACAGCTACCGGAAACCAACAATAAATATTTTTTTCTACCTATTAGATTGTGTTTTATTAACTTCTACATCTACCCCAACCCTAAACATACCCTTACAGTAAAGCAGATACATTAAATAGTGTTGTTCAGCATGAGAAAAAGGATGAAATATTGATGTGCGCATGCGCAGTAAACCCCGGTAGGAAAATCTGACGGGTAGGATAAAATGTCAGGACACCGGCGAAGCAGTGTTGCCAGATATTGCAACCAAAAAAAAACACAACCAATGTCCTGAAAATTGCAACAAAATAAGTTTAAATCTTGTATTTGCAAATAGAATACATAATCTGTAACCTCAACCTTCATCTTCCCACTTTATTAATGCTCTAATTACTTTATTAACGCTGTTACATTAAGTATTAAAACAAGTCCAGCGACGCTCAAAATAAGTAGATCTGGCAACATGGCGGAGTGAAGTGGAGGCTGCACTTGCGCCAAGCGCCTTCACTCCTGCGTTTCGCAGCTGCTGCAAGTCAGCCACATGAATTTATTCAGCGACATGATTTTAAATAATTTTTCATATGTTTTCAAATTTTATTTCTGAACATGAAACATTTACGGAGGTCTGGACCTCATAGATGGCTATGGGCCTGAATGTGTAAAGTTAATGAGTGTAAACTATAGCCTATATGAATGAAATATCAATTCCTATGCGAGTCTCTCAGAAACCTGAGCTTTGTCTGGAGTTATATCAACTCGACAAAAATATCCTAAAAACGGTCCTAACTTCAAATCTTTTCGAAATCAAACTGTAAAAACTCATCACATTAGCCCTTTTCGTGAATGACATTACATTTAATTATACAAGAGAAAGAAAAGCGATGTTTGATCAAGGCTTTTGGAGGGTCCAAATGATTTGTTGCGCTCTGTTGATAAAATAGGCCTACTCATAAATGATCATAGACTCCCGCAACACATGATCTATGTTACTTAATGTTCAAGCGAGCTTTATTGTCATTCTGCTATGATAGGCTACTGAACACTTTCTTTCCATTTCTATGTTTTTTTTCAGCTTCTTTTTTTCTACTAGTGCTCTTATTTAAGATTGTGGATGCTTGTCTCGTCAAATTTGTACACAAAGTTCCATTATCAAAAAAGAAAAATAACTTTATTCTTATTTTCCAAAGTTTTAAATAGAAGATATTTACGAAGTTATAATTTTAATAAAAAGGAATACTTTCTTTAGTTATACAAGGCATATTTGTTCAATGAAAATACGAATCAAAAAGATTTGCATTTAAAATTGTATTTTCATGTAATTTGACGAACTTCCGGATTAAGCCACGCCCACTTCCGGATCTATCCGAATACAGATACAAATAATTTTGAGATTGTCACAGATACAGATACAGATACAGATACAAATAATGGCTCCGCTGCACACCCTTAATAAGAATATACAGGACATTGCTGAAAACAGCTGAAAACAGATCCTGTGCAACTGCTGAAACAAGTAAACCATACCTGGTATTTCCAAATATATATATTGGGGACCTTTTACTGTTTCATTAAATCTGATGGGGTAAAACAGAAATTAATAGCTCCAAATTAGCCATTCATTCAGATGAGTACCTTAATCACAGATGTCATCGTAGTGCTGCTAATTACAAGCAAATGCACAGACATACATAAAGACAGAATGATTTACATAGCAGCACTGTATATTATGATTTTGTACAGGGGTTTTCAAACTGGGGTCCAGGAATCCCCAGGGGGCTGCAATGGAGTGCTGGGTGGTCCACTAAAAAATTAAGATAAATTTCATGAAATTACTGAAATTTAATTTAAAATATTTCTTTTCAGATTTATACATCTAACAGGGCGGGGGGGGGGGGGGGGGGGGGGGTATCCTTGAAACCAAATGGTTAAAAAAAAATCCTTTGTTTAGGGAACTGTACTGTGTAGTTGACTGTAATGTTCATGAGCACTCATTATCATTTATGCTCAAAAACGTGCTGTTGAATTTATTTTCAAGTGATCCTCTGTGTCATGTGGTGTACAGAAATGTAATATTTGTGGTGTATGAACTGAATTTAACAAAGTATTTCAGTATAGGAATTGGTTCACTATAAAACAGAGTATGTATTTCATACTGTTATTATTACATATAGTCTTTATTTCTCCAGACATGTCAGGGTGATCTAAAAATAAAAATATACTAACTACCAAATAAACTGTGACATATTGCTTTAAAATATCACACAATGCTGCTCTTTACTTTAAAATCCATTCATGAACTGTTTTCTGATTGTGGTCTCTTATCAGGGGGGAAGAGGTGATCAACGAGGGTAAGCACCTGCGAATGGGCTCCATGAGCATGCCAGCCCCTGTGGAACACATGTCCCCTCACCAGCGCCAACCCCCCTGTAACCCAGGTTTCACTGTTCGCTCTCAGTCCCTGCACTCTGTGGAAGGTGAGGAAGAGGAAGGCAGTCCCACATCCCGTAAGCAGCCCCCACCCAAACCCCGGCGGGACCCCAGCACCAAGCTCAGCATCTCCTCTGAAGCTGTGGACCTCAGTCCCACCGGGTGTAAAGGCGATGACTCAGAGAAGTGTGACGGTAAGATTCTGTGGTTGTTTAATCCAAGCTTCACCTTCACAATTCCTGTTACACAAAATGTTGTGATTGTTTTTTTTTTCTGCAGGTATATACTAGCGGATGAAATTGTGTTGAATGGGTTAAATTGAACAGTGGCTATTGTTTCATGTAAAAGCAAACACACATAACAATGTGGACAATGCCATAATTTTAAATAGCCAAGTCATGTGAAGACTTATCTAGACTGAGCACAAACAAGACTATAGCATGTGGTGACTGCCATGTTCAGGACAAAATTTGGGGCACATTTTTACACATGCCAAGGCATTTATGCAGTTGACCCATTTTCTTCCCATCATTTAGGAAGATATGGTGTAGTGGTTGAAGCTGCTTGCTTATAATTTGTAACTATAATTTTGCAGGTTTTCATCCCTGCAAAAAGGCAGTGAGTGTCAACAGTGTTCTGGGGGCATCCCCATGCAGATCTCAACAAGCCCATCAGTTTATGTCTATGCAGTGATGGCCCTCTTTTATCTTTTATTTAGCTGTAGGCTGTAGGCGAAAGTATTAAGTCAGTTTATATTTCTCAGGTTCTGAAGTGTGCCGTGAGAGTTGCTTTTTGACCAAATTTGAAGGGATCACAGTGTGCACGCAGATCTTCCTTAATACCACAGCAACCAGCCCACAGAAACAGAGACCTCCTGCTGCTCCACCAATCCAGACATCAGCCTTAACCAATCATCAGCGAGGTGACAGGAAGACAGAGTGTGGCAACAACCAATAAGGAATGGGCTAGCTGCCAGCTCAACAGCGCTATAGCCAATGAGCACCAAAGAGTGGGGAATGTCCCTAATTCAGAGGACAATTGCATGTTGAATGGGAGGTTGAGAGGGTGTTGGGGGAGGGAGCAGTCATTGCAGAATTCATTCATGAGGAGTGACTGACCTAGATTTAGTTCCCCTGGAGGAGAAAAGGGGAGGGTTAACAGATATGCTCGTAGGGAGGGAAAAGGCAGAGAGAGCAGGAGGAGGGGCATGTTCAGAGGTGTTGAAACAGATCTCAAGATCCTCTAGTCTACACTTTCACAGAATTAGCAAAAATGTAATCAGTTTTTTTTTTTTTTTTCAGGCATGCGCAAAGGGATTCTCTCACTGAAACTCACTGAGAGAACATGACAAATGACTTTAATCTGGCCGAAAAGCAGTTTTACTATTTTTATTCTCTTTACAAACCCACAAAGCATTTAAGAGAAAATGTTCTTTGATAAGATAAAAGATTATCTTTTCTCAGCACAGAAATCAGGGCATTTTTATCATTTTTATTCTCAGAGTGAAGTTGGATCATTGGAGTTAGTGTGTGTGTGTGTGTCACTTTTGAAGCAGTGCCCAGATTGTGTTTCCCAATATGTGTATTTCGGTAAACTGCAACTTTTTAATTGCGTTGTATAAAATATATTGGTGTGTATGTATATGGTGTTGGTGACAAAGATGGTTATAGAGTTGGATCAGCAGGACCATATGGTATCTGAATAATTGAAAGTTATTAAATTGTCCTGTGTACTGTATAGCGACCCAAACTCTCTGCTACTATGGTAGTATGCTAAATCATATATTTTTCTTCATGCTTTTCTGCTTACTCAGGAACACAAGGTTGCAGTGAGGACTGCAGGAAAATTCCCCCACCGAAGCCTAAGAGGAATCCCAACACGCAACTGAGCACTTCCTTTGACGAGTCTTACATGCGCAGTCATGGTTCAAAAGGTTCTCCCACCATGCTCTTCTCAAGTGATGGCCAGGCTCCTTCTCCTGCTCAGCCACAGGGCTCACAGGATTCAGACTTAGATGAACCTGTCTACATTGAGATGTCTGGGAATGTGGGACGAGAACTGAAACTTCATCCTGAGGAAGATGTGCCGGGTGAGGCTGTCTATGAAGAGATGAAGTACCCAGCACTTGACGAGTTTGACTTGCTATGGGATCTTTCTAGCAGTCGTGCCACACCCTGCACAACTGAGCTTGATATCTATGCCCCCCTAAGCCGTTGTACCACCCCTCGGGGCACGCCAGTTTGTGAAATCCCTGCCCCATTCCCCAACCTGTTGACCCATAGGCCACCTTTACTGGTTTTCCCTCCAGCCCCTGCTCAGTGCTCACCCAACTCTGATGAGTCCCCACTCACCCCTCTCGATGTAGCAAAGCTTCCAATGTTAGAGAATGGTTCTTATGGCAAGTCACCAACCTCATCTTCTCTAGAACCCTCTGGCTCTGCATCTATGCCACACCTAAGACGTGCCGAGAGGGAGCTAACAGCCACTCCTACAATAACAATATCTGGGCGATCGTCGGCACCGCCAATGACCTGTGCACTCTATAAAAGTTCCTCCTCTTCACACGGTTATCAGTGCAGCCACTCAGCCTGTCCCTCACCTGTGAGTATGGGCCGCTGCCTGACGCCCCTCAGCCTCATGCGATCACCACCTTTAGATGGGTCATTTCCTACAGCAGGCCTTCCTCGCAGCACCTCTGCCACACCTCATGGAAAGGGATCACCACCGCAGGATGCAGGCTCAGGGGGACGGCATCATGGCTCTATGCAGAACATCTCAGTGGCACGATCACGGACGCCCACTAGCCCTCTGGATGAGCTCACAAACCTCTTCACCACTGGCAGGAACATGCTGAAAAAGAATACCAGCGGCAGAAAGAGCAAGGAGCAGGGAGAAAGTGAGTGCCGACTGCCTATAATCATATTCAGTCACTAATTTATTAATTGTTTGCCAGTTTTAAAAACTTTAAAAAGTAACACAAATAGATACATTTATACAAAGCCCCTAAAGGGACCATGGTGGTGGAAAAAAATCAGAGTGAAAAATTTTGGGGTGGGAGGAAAAATATTTTTCAGATTTTTTGCGGTCTCTCGCAAAACTTTTGCGTTCCCTCGCAAAACATTTGCATTCTCTCTCAAACATATTTGCATTCTCTCGCAAAACTTTTGCATTCCCTCGCAAAGATATTTGCATTCCCTCGCTAAACTTTTGCGTTCTCTCACAAAACCAGTTGAGTTCAGATAAACACTTCCTGATTACTTTACAGATCGCAGTGGTGCATACAGCTCCATGTGTTCACAATGAAGTGGTTCATGGAGTTTTATTTTGAACTTGGACGAAATAGTCAGTGCATGCTTATCAAGGCACGATTTTGGGACCTTCTAAAATGCTTTATGCACTGGAGGACTAAATTCAGTACACACCTTATTAATAAAGACAAGCAGACAATACATACAGACATAAACATACAGACAAGCAGAATAGCCCAGAATATGAAAGTACCCCTGTAAATTGCACGTTAAGCGTATCCTGCATTGAAAGAAAACGCTTAATTAATGGACTAAGACAGTGGTATAAAAAGGCCGAATTCAGTATACAGTTTATTAATAAATTATACATGAAAGCAGGTAAGCCCAGAATATGAAAAGAAGCGTTTTCCTCCCATAAAGAAAACACGGCTTAATGAAGATGGTGATAAAAACAAAACAAAACAAATATGCTATAGAAATTATTAAAAATGTATTCTGTGTACATGCAAGCAGATGAGCCGATATGAGCTGAATTGCATGATAAGTGTTTTCTTCCCCATAGAAAACCGCGCTTAACGTGGCTTAATGTAAGAAGACAGTGATATAAAAAGCCCAAAATTTATATTTTATTAAAAATAGACTACAGGCAATCAACGCAGTAATCCATTAAGCCAGCGATTCTCAAACTTTTTACAGTGGCGCACCCCCTAGGACATTTAGCCTAACATTCTTCTGAGTACCCCCACTTAGACCGCAGTCGTACCTTTTCCATTAATGGACAATATTTGCCCCCTTAAATTGATTTGCAGGTGCATTTTTACCGTTATAGAGGCAAAGTTTTTCTAGCCTTATTAATTGTATGTCATGTTTTATGAATGTGACGAGAAACTGATGTCTGAAAAAGAAATATATATAAATATATATATATATATATATATATATATATATATATATATATATATATATATATATATATATATATATAAATATATATATATATATATATATTATATTTCTTTTTCAGACATCAGTTTCTCGTCACATTCAAATTGGTTGTCATAGTAACGACACTAATTTGTGGAAATTCAGCGCATTGTGAGTTACACAAATCTGAACGCATTAGGCCTATTTGTAAATTGACTGTTAAGCTAAAACATTTTGCACAGTTTATTGTCTGTGATACCATTATAGCCACTGGATGCCTGTATAACTCAATCCCTAGTTGCTAAGAAATTATCACACATAAATTAATTTTATTACATTTGGATTTGGATACATGTTTAGATATTATCAGTGGCTTCTTTTTGACTTTAATTGTTTTTTTGTTCAGTTGTTTTGTTGTTGTTGTGTAAGTTATTGCATTATTATTTCAGTCAAACCTATAAAACTCTTTGTTACCCCAAACTACATAGGCCTATAAAAGCCTGATCAGTGACATAAAAGTAATCAGAATGCAGCTACTTGTTCTTTTAATACTCACTGACGCGTGAACTTCTCCCTTAAATAACGTGATGCTCTGCCCTCTATATGTATGCCGCTGCTCCGAAGCCCTGTTGGAAGCGAATTATTAGTTTTTTTTTTGGAAGCAAATTAATTGATTCAGCATTTCGACTTATAAAAGTTTTAGCCTATGGGAATATTACACAACACACTGAACCTTTAACAATGCATTGGCGCAAAAACGCACACGTTTTAGACCAGTTTCACATGAAACATGATTTCTCGACTGCCACAAATACTTCCTAAACAAAATACTGATTTTGTGCACTTTTTATGCACCAATATTTTAAATTGGTCTTTGAACTTGCATGGCAAAAAAGCCTTACCTTGCCAAAGCACTGACAGAACCCATTGATCTAATGGCATTTTTGAGCGCTCCAAATCCAAATGCAAACTTTGCATGCAATAATCAGAGGCAGCAATTGACAGCGCTCTGACCCAATGGCATACAGGCATCGTCAGATTGACAGTCCTCTACCCCAATGATGTTGGGGATCTAGTGGGGGCAGCAATCATATTTCAGGGTGTCCATGCCACTCTTAATCGCAACCCTGTTAAAATGTAGTGGCAGTACGTGCGCTCATTGGCGCCCCCTCCGGCTGGTGGCACTCTAGGCGACCGCCTAGCTTGCCTATGTCTAGAAACAGTACTGCTTCTCCATAATTTTTTCTTTCTGTCATTCTGGTACAGGTTGATCTTAGTTTCAGTAGTCCAAACCAGTCTTTGCACCTTGTGGTGAACCCTCTTTATTTGCGCTCTATAGTCTTCTCTTGATTGTAGACTTTGACAGTGACACGCCTACTTCCTGGAGAGTGTTCTTCATTTGGCTGGATGTTGTGAAAGGGTATTTCTTTACCATGGAGAGAATCCCTCCGATCATCCACCACTGTTGTCCTCAGTGGACATCCAGGCCTTTTTACGTTTTTGACATCACCAGTGATTACTTTTATTTTTCAGAATGTATCAAACTGTTGATTTAGCCACTCCTAATGTTCCTGCTGTCTCTCTGATGGATTTGTTGTGATTTTGAAGCCTAACAACTATCTGTTTCACTTGCATGGAGAGCTCCTTTGACCGCAGGATGTGGGTTCAGAGCAACAGCTTCCAAATGCAAATGGCACACTTAGAATCAACTCCAGAACCTTTACCTGCTTAGTTTATGTAGAAGTAACGAAGGAATAGCCCAAGCCTGTCCATGAAACAGCTTTTGAGTCAACTGTCCAATTACTTATGGTCCCTTGAAAAAGGGGGAGGTACTTATTAAAGAGTTGTAATTCCTTAACCTTTCCTTCAATTTTCATGTGAATACTCTCAAATCAAAGATCAGAGTGTGCACTTTAAGACCGTATTCATTATATAACTGCAACATGAATATGTTTTGGTCAGCAGCTAAAATAATAAAAATTGTGCCTGTGTTCAAATATACATGGACCTAACTGTACATGACGTACTTTCTGTATTTTGGCCCAAGACCGCAAGCATGTGTAGAACCTGGTGGCACACACTTACAACATAGTGATGTAAAAAAAAGTTATTATAGAATTTACACATTTTGATTTTACACATTTTACTACACTATCTAACAGATGACACAATGTAATAATTGTGGTGCTTTTAATTTTTTTTAAAAGCAGTTGCAAACGTTTCACAAAATACATATGTTTGACTCACCAATAAAATGTGCAACACTTTACATTTTAATAACAAATATGTGACCCTGGACCACAAAACCAGTCTTAAGTCGCTGGGGTATATTTGTAGCAATAGACAAAAATACAGTGTATCGGTCAAAATTATTGATTTTTCTTTTATGCCAAAAATCATTAGGACATTAAAGGTGCCATAGAATGAAAAACTGTATTTACCTTGGCATAGTTGAATAATAACAGTTCTGTACATGGAAATGACATACCGTGAGCCTCAAACACCATTGTTTCTTCCTTCTTATGTAAATCTCGTGAATGCAAAAGACCACTGAAAAATAGGCAAATCAGAACATAACACCGACTTTGACGTTACAGTCGGGATGACTAATATGTATGCCCCCAACATTTGCATATACCCGCCCATGTTCTAAGCCAGCCGGCAGCCGAACTTGCACAGCCGAATCATCAGAAGTTCTGCAGTATTGTGAAGAAACAAGCGAGGACAACAGCGAAAATGGCAGATCATGGAAATAAATGTTATGTTCCAGGCTGTGCCGGGGATGTGAAGTGCAGGGATGGGTTGGTGTCTGTATTCAGTAAGGCACGGAAAGCAAATAACGCGTTCTAATAAAATAACGCAATCCACTAAAGGGACATGGTTAGCTTCTTGCTAGCGGTAGCCTGTTACATTACAGAACATAAGATTTCACTTACCACATAAACAGAGTAAGGAGAGGTGACTGAGGATGATAGCTAATGATTTACAGATCCTGAGCACCACTGACAAGCATCTGATCTTGTAAAATGTGTGGCAAGTACTGCTTCTCCATAGTATAAACAGAGTATGTGCGATCGCTAATCTCGAAAGTGAAAGTGAAACTAAAAAGTGATCGTGCATTCCAAAGCAGTTTCAATGCCCTGCATATTAATAGTGGCTCCCTGATGCCCACATTTTATTTACAGTATAATTACCCAACGATATAACTGCAAGAGAAAGTATTGAAATATATATTTTCTCTGTGTTTCCTTCCTGCTGTGTGAGCTACTTAAATGAGCCGCACTGTGAAACAGCCAACCAGAGCAGAGCTCAACATTGAGCCGCACTGTGAAACAGCCAATCAGATCAGAGCTCAATATTATTATTCATGACCCTTCCAAGTAAGGTAATAACAGACAATTTTATTCTAGGGACAATTCCTAGGGTTTTAAATGGACATTTAAAACCGTTTCTGGAGATTTTTTGTCCTTACCTAAGCCACATACCTTATATGTAGATATCGGAGAACAATTTAAAATATTGTATCAATGCATTCTGTGGCACCTTTAAGTAAAGATCATATTCCATGAAGATATTTTGTAAATTTCCTACTGTAAATATATCAAAACGTAATTTTTGATTAGTAATATGCATTGCTAAGAACTTAATTTGGACAACTTTAAATGCGATTTTCTCAATAATTAGATTTTTTTGCACCCTCAGATTCCAGATTTTCAAATAGTTGTATCTCGGCCAAATATTGTCTTATCATAACAATACCAATACCATACATCAATGCAAAGCTTATTTATTCAGCTTTCAGATTATGTATAAATCTCAATTTAAAAAAAAAAAATGTCCCTTATGACTGGTTTTGTGGTCCAGGGTCAAATATGTGTAATATCTAATTAATAAAACTTACACTAAAGTTTTCCTTGAAGTTCCTGATCATAATGAATGACAAGATACACTTGGGGGCACTGAGCTCTGGCATTTTTGTATTGGGTATTGGAATAAGCCCAGTAAGTGTTGACCCAGATCTGCTACTGATGCATTAAACCAAAGCAGCATGTTTCTTTAAAGGGGGATGCCAAAGACCACTAAACCTCCTGCCTTGATCTGACTGGATACATTCAGAATCGCTAAACTTCGTACCACTGCATACCATTCAGTCAGCCAGCGTCCATTATAAAACATTCTTGCTTTTAAGCCAAATACACAATGAAAAGAATAATTTACTGACATCTGGACGTGAGTCACTATTCTCTCCACAATCTCTGATGAAATTGGCCATGTTCTCTCTGCATTAGCACTGTTTTGTACAACTGTTTGAATTCGCTTACCGGATCCTTGGACTTTCCAGGAGTTTATCGGTTTACATTAATGATCGCAAAAACCTGCTTCTTTTCATTTTTAAGGTATTGTTTTCATTATAATGTCCTGATTCAAATGAGTAATTAATTATTATTCTACTTCTCCTGACATGCGCTTGCACCTCACACAATTTGGCTGAAAGGATAACAGTAGCCTATAGTGAAACAGGACAGCGCCCAAACATCCTCACATTATATTATTTTGCGGAAAATTAATATAAATTCTCCATCTTTCTAAAGAAGTTGACGCAAACATATGGGTTTATCAATGTTTTTTTATTGTGTTATAGGCTACGTGTATGCCTTTGGACTTAAATGGACTGAGTTGTTTTATGCATTTTTGTGATTGCAAATAAATGGAGCAATCGCGACTAAACAAGTATGTGCTTTCTCATTTTATGTGAGATAATTAAACATATTAGTTGGATTTAACATAACTGATGTGCACTTCTGACACAAAGTAATAAATTACTGTCACTGTAACTTTTTAAAATCGTAAATCATTGGTAAAATATCAATGCTGGAGACTTAAAATCTTTATAAGGACGAAACGTCTGCTTCTGTCAAGTTCATTTTGCAATAGTTTTCATTCATTTTTCCCCTCGCTGGTGAAATGATGTTGTGTGCCGTTTACTTCAGAGAGGTGTGTTAAAGGCAGGTTTTTAGAGTAGCACTGGTCCGACAGTGGAAACACAGCACTGGCCCCGCCTGGCTCTTTGTTAGCTTTGGCTCGCACTGGCCAGACAGTTTAAAAGTGACAACTCCTGGGGTAGACGAACTCCGGCTTGCATTCATTCACGCGATTTGTTGAGATGAGAGGTGACCCCCACCCCCCATGTCAGAAGTGCCGGTACGCACAAAAAAGTGCCAGTACGCTAAAGACTAAAATACAGAAGTGCTGGTACTGGTACCGGCCCACTTCAAGCACTGATATTTATATGTAAGATTTACAAACACAAAATGTACATTTTTGTAAGTTTTTATTGATGCTAAAATGTAAAATTTAGACATATTTCAATGTTTAAAACATACAAATCGCTACATATTTTTAGCTAAAAAACGTAAAATATTTACGTATCTTTTACATCAAGATATTCGTATCAATGCATTTTTATCATTTTATCAATAAACGATTTAGATTTTTAGAGCCCTTAACCTACCCCCAAACCTTAATCTACCCATTTTATAGCGAATATAAAAGGATATAAAAAGCAATTGACCGAAATATGCAGGAAAATAACCATTTTAGTAACAATTTAGCATTAAAAATATTTTTTATAGTCGCTAATCCCACTTCTACCTCTAAACCTAAACATAACTATTTCTGTACAGTATAAGAAAAACATCACAGACAGATAAATACAATTATATAGTATATGCTTTACAATTTTGTCTTTATCACTGTCTTGGTACATTAAGCCACACACATTATTCATGTTCAGCATTTTAGAAAGTCCTTAAAATAAATTCTCCTAATTCACAAGCGAGTGAGAGTCATATTCGCAAAGGTAATGTTAATTATTAAACCAAACAAAATCACAACTCAAAAACACGCAGCAATGTGGTTCTTTTATTGAGTGACAGGCAGTGGGTTTAATCAGTGATATTATTAATAAATTTACTATTCAGCGTCTTCTTGTCATCTCCGCGACCAGGTTCCTTTATTGTTTTTACATGTAGAAAAGGCGAAAAAACCTGCTGCATTGTCCATTTTTCTCTCAGAAAGATTATCTGCATGAATGACATACAATGGTGATGGATATGGGGGATAAACGGGCAGTCGTGGCCTAATGGATAGAGAGTCGGACTTGTAACCCAAAGGTCGTGTGTTCGAGTCTCAGGTCCGGCAGGGATTGTAGGTGGGGGGAGTGAATAACCAGCACTCTCTCCACCCTCAATACCATGACTGAGGTGAGACCCTTGAGCAATCACTGAACCCGAACCCAACTGCTCCCCGGGCACCACAGCATTGGCTGCCCACTGCTCCAGGTGTATGTTCACTACTGTGTGTGTGCACTTGGATGGGTTAAATGCAGAGCACAAATTCTGAGTATGGGTCACCATACTTGGCCACACATCACTTCCCTTTCCTTCCTTCCTTTCCTAAACAAAGCAGTTTCCGAGAACTCAACGCGGTGTGATGTCAGCTTCTCATTCTCTATAGCCCAATAGAGAATTCAGCCCAATTCAGTTAGTAATTATAATTTAGTTTCTTGTGAGACCTTATTTTTTGCAATTATTTTGCTGTGAAGTGGCAAATAATGCAAGATCACAAAAAATGTGACGTTGCTGATTTTGTATTGGATTCAGCGATTGCGGAATTGTGAAAAACTGGAGGGACTGTTTCTATAGTTCTGTCATGACAGCTTTCGGAGGGATTGACATGGTAATGTACATGACAATGTTAATGTATTTTGTCTTGGCGGAATAGATCTGCTACGCTACTGCTGCTGCTGTGGCAGAGCACGTACCGAGACTTGCTACTGCCAGTACATCCACAACATGCTGCTGTAATCATGTAAGAAATACTGCTGCTGCACATATATAATGAATAACCCTATAGCAGATCTATACAGGTGGAGCTGGGGAAGGTGGAAGGTTTCTGAAGTGCACTGCAAACTGCTACCACAAGCATTAGCCAAGTATTTGAATGCTGAGCAGCGAGCTCATTGGCTACCGATACAGGAGAGAATCAATCAGCTGTGACATGTTATAATGATGTCATTATGTCATACTGAGTTAGATCTATCGGAGTTTCATGCCAGAACTTTGTATATATATATATATATATATATATATATATATATATATATATTTGTCATGTCTGTGAGACAAGTATTTGCTGAATTTCGGTTCATTTTTGTGAAGCGCTCCTGTTCAGAGACTGAGACAGCAGAAAACACATCCTGTTTGTTTTCTTTGTTTTACAAAAGCACAACATTTTGTTGATATTGTGAGCGCACACAAATAAAAGTAGGCCCTTTACAGTTCTGAATGCTGTATTACACTTATCTCTTGCCATTATGAGCAAAAATGATGGCTTATTTTAAGTTGTTTCCACTATAATTAAGAAAAAATGTGATTGTACTGGTGCCTCCATGTCAACTGTCTTTTGTTGTGTCGCATGATCGCATCGCTCGCATCCAGTGTAGACATGATGTTATAGTAGGTTAAATCATAACATGGAAATTTGATTGCATGATTTGTCTCACCACGACACAACACATACTTACAGTTTTTTTTCTAGGGTGCATTTTACCCCAAACTGCCACAGTGAATGAATGAAAGAATTTGCGAGAGCAACAGGAGATTTGAGGCTCATGGCAGACGTGCCCAAGAGATGATTCACCTTGTGATTGGCTGAATGTTAGTTTACTCAAATCAGAGTACATGGGTGGAAATATTGGCGGTGGGTCAAAAAAGTGTGGGGGACAGAATCGCCTGTTTCTAGCAATTCGGGATGCTACGCCCCTGATTGTGATATGCTTGAAGTGTTTTATACAGTATATATAGATTTTATTTTAGGCAAATCGTGATGATTTGAGAAGGCTAAATTGATCAAACATAGGATATGATCCACTCACTGCCTGCTGCTAGCTGCTTGGTTGTTATTTAAAAAACAAAAAACAACAACAACTTGAATTTAACAAACAAAAAATGTTCCAAACATATTTCTAAATTAACTTGATAAAGAAATGAAAAGAATTATAACAACTTTGCCATTAAAAACAAAACTGAACTATCTTAATGGCTGCAACAGCAGCTGTGTAATGCAGAGAGAGAGAGAGAGAGAGAGAGAAGACTCAGGCTGAGAATTCTGATAAGTTGTTGGACAAGTGCCGGGCTAGGGTCTGAGTGTCTCGGGCCAGGGCCAAGCCAGGGTTCAGGGCTCGAGCACTATAGTTTCTTCTTCTTCTTCTTCTTCTTCTTCTTCTTCTTCTTCTCCTCCAAAATTAATCATGGTTTTGAGGGCCTACACATGCTCAATAAATGCTCATGAAACTTGATGCTCATGAAACTTTGCACAAACGCCAGAAGTAGCAAAAAATTACATCTGATATGTGTTTCAGAAGTGGCAAAATGGCTTGATAGCGTCATCTTTCATGTCCGCTGAAGTGCCCCTCCCGCTAGGTTTCACGTACATGTACAAAAATTGGCACACACATGTAAAGGCTGTTTCACACTGAGCCCGATGTGAAAAAGCGAGGCGAATCACCGACGAACGGTGCTTTCACACTGAGCGTGAAACGATTGATCGCCTTCTGCTAAATGATGTTTTATTAACAAAGTTTGGGAGGAGCACATTCAGATAATTAATTCAGCCGATGCATCATCAGCCATCACACGTCTATCCTATCAGCTCGAGAGAGAACCTCTATAAATAGCCAAGCTATCTTACCTTCATTTTCTCTACAATCTTTCAGCATTCGGTTCGCTCCTTTTGCCACTTTTATCACAGACCCAATTTTTTCTCGTCCAACGATGAGACCGATCCTCCGCTGCAATTTGCTGGCCCCAGGATCACTCCTTCTCTGCCAGACACAGCTGCCGAGCACCAGGCTTCATTGCGACCACCGCTCTGCTCGACCAGCCACATGCTCTCCACATTGCCGGGCCTCCACCGGCGACACTTCCAACTTCCCCGGCATCCTCGTATCATTCGGCCATACCAACAATTCCTCCGATCGGAAAGTGGACAGTATTTAAGCCCGAGGCAAACACTGATTAATTCCGATGCACCGTTCTCACGGAGGGTAAACAAAGCAGATCTGTACGATCTATTCTTCACCCTGCAAATCAGCCAACCTCACTCCTAAATCCACTCGAGCCGCCAAGGCGGCCAATAGATCGAGCAAAGCCCTGAACTCACCTCGCTAGACACTGCCATCATCCCGCACAAGACCCGGCTCTCCGCAAGCGTCGGGTCGCAGCAGCAGGCCTTCAACGATCCTGGGCCGTGTCCCAGTTCTCACCGCAGCAAAGCCTCACTCGCTTCCCGCTTCGGCTCAGCCTTTCACCGCGCAGCTCTTCCAGCTGCAGCACCATTTGCTGCCGGGCCTCCAGCTCTTGTAGCAGACGATAGCGTGACGCTGCCTCCGCTAGCAGCGCAGGCCGTGTCGCAAATTAATTAATTTTTAGGTGAAGTTGCTAAAAGCAGGTTTCGTGGCGAAAAGTTTGTTAAACGACGTCATGACATAAACGGATGTTGATGCCATTTGTAACCATGACGCAAACCAGGGATTTTTCCAAAGTTTATCATCCACACTGAAACATCTGACAGCATTACATTCGCCTTACTGTGCATGTATAAAACCTCCCTGAGATGATACAGATGGAACAGACATAATAAGTTTCACGCAATTCTTCTGGCAGGATCAATTTATTTACGGAAATATCTCATCGTTCACTGACGCGCTCACTCAGAATGGATCTAAAACGTAACTGCCCTCGAGTTTGGCCACAGGACAGCAATCGTGAGTAAATTTTCTGTCGTCTTTTTAGGACTGTAATATGAAGAGTGTGCAAAGTAAATATCTTTAGCAACAGTGTGAAAGTGAATAGCACATAACTGCACTATTAACGTTATCGGTATAAACGTCTGTTGGTACAATATATCGTTTTCAAAAGCTTCCGTTTTCACAGTCCATACTACAATGTGAAAACAGCATTTTCAAATTTATCCACTCTGGAGAGCATTTCAAAAGCTCTGTTTTCCTGTACTCCTTGACTTAGTGTGGACGGAAGGCCAAAACGAGATATAAAGATGCATTTTCAATGGAAACGTATTAGCGTGGACAAGGCCTGAGAAACTGCCAAATCTAGCAACAAATTGCTAAGTCGGCAACACTGCAGGCTACCCAGGCATTTCAGCTTTTCCCACCAAATGTCACAAACCTTTCCACTGTCCCGTGCCCTACAGCTACAGCAGCCAAAGCAAGCTCGAAGCTGCTTCCGCTTGCAACACAGGCTCCCACATCTCAGTCTTTCCCTCCTGTTACTTCTAACCCACTTTTTTCCTTTCAGTGGCATCAAGCTCCCATAGCAGATGCTAGTGTGAGGCTGCCTCCGCTAGCAGTGCAGACCCATCTACAGCCTTTTCCTTACCCCACTCCCAACCCCCTTCCCTACCCATGGCCTGCAGCCCCACCGTCCGACTCTAGCGCGAGACTTCCTCCGCTAATGGCGCAGGCCCTGACGCCCGCCATTCCCCTCTCTCCCCCCCCCTTTCTTCAGCTGTCGCTCCCGGAGCCGTCCCAAGTGCGAGGATGCCTCCGCAAGTGGTTCCAGTTGCTATCTTTCTTCCTCCCCCCTCGCATGCTCGCTCTTCCTTCTCTCTATCTTCCACCACTCTATCTTCCACCACGCCCCTGCCCAGGGGGCAGTCGTGGCCTAATGGATAGAGAGTTGGGCTTGTAACCCGAAGGTCGTGGGTTCGAGTCTCAGGTCCGGCAGGGAATACCACGACTGAGGTGAGACCCTTGAGCAAGGCACCATACCCCCAACTGCTCCCCGGGCGCCGCAGCATTGGCTGCCCACTGCTCCAGGTGTATGTTCACTACTGTGTACTTGCACTTGGATGGGTTAAATGCAGAGCACAAATTCCAAGTATGGGTCACCATACTTGGCCACACACCACTTCCCTTTCCTTTCCTTTCCTTTACCCATCCCTCCGAACGCTCTCACCTTGGAACCACGCCCCGTAGCCAGCAGCATCAGGACACAGATTTCATCAGAAGTTCAGACTGTTGGCACCAGAGGCGGAGCCACTCCCAACCCCAGTACCTCCTTATTCAGAGCTGATATAAACCATCCACTGAAACCTCTCCTCGAAGCCTCCCTCAATCCTATTCTACAAGCCGTCTCCCCCAGGACCCTCCAATCTTATCTAACAGCATGGAAATGCTTTAAAGCATTTCACTCTGAATACAACCTGCCATTCCCCGATGTTTCCTTGCTCGCCATCACTTTGTTCACCTCAGCATCAACAAAAACCTCCAAATCAGCTCTATTAAAGGCTATCTAAGTGGCATCCAATTTTTTTCCATATCAAAGAAGCTCACCGAACCCTCATCAGCCGAGTCTTTTAACATCAGCTCATTTCCTCCAATCCTCCCCAGCTGAACATCTCCGCATCTACTGCCGCAGCAGAGCCCACTTCCGCAGAAGCCACATCCTCTTTTCAGATACCGAAGCAGTGCACGCTTCCGCAGAAGCCACTTTCTCTTTTCAGATGCTTCAGATGCTCTTTCACTTTCCTGCTCCTTCAGGAGCCCATATCTTTACTCCCCACTGCCGCAGCAGTGATCGCTTCCGCAGAAGCCTATGTCTTTACTCCCCACTGCCGCAGCAGTGATCGCTTCCACATAAGCCTATATCTTCACTTCCCGCTGCCGCAGCAGTGTCTGTTCCCGCAGGAGCCTTATCTGTTTTTTCCCCCACTGCCGCAGCAGTGGCTGCTCCCGCAGAAGCCTTTATCTCTCTTTTCTAAGGCCACAGCAGTGCCGCTACTACAAGCGACATCCAGCATCCCTTCAGCCCTAAGATCTGCAAGGTTTGGGGGGTTATCAAGCCCCACTCTGGCTGCTGTCCCGCGCTAATTGCATCTTTTGGGGGGAGCGCTCTGGGTCCAGGCTAAATACCAAGCTCGGAGCCCTCTCCCCGGACAGGGGGAGCGCTCCGTATTCGGGAACAATTACCGAGCTCGGAGCTCTCTCCCCGAACAGCACACCAAATACGCATAACCTTTACTCGGTTTATTATATGTATGTGTGAACTCGTGAATTCATGCCTGCACGCTGGGTGGCACTGACCAGAAATGCATTTTTCCTCAGATATGTATTTTGTGTATGGTCCGCTGTTCAAGCTTGGTTTTACACCAGAAACACAAACTATGTATAATGCTTACAATAATACATCTTAAAATATAAACAGAGGTACAATTAGCATCAAGCTACATTTGAAAATGTATTTGATTATTTATGTTTTTGCTTAAAATACTCTTTAAACCATCACAGAGTGCTTGTAATAACGTCCGATTGAGATTAAATTGAATTCTATAATAGGCAGACATGCACTTTTTATAATGGGTTGAATGTGATACCTGCTTATCATTTGTCATAAACATCCTTTATTGTTATAAAAATATCATGAGCTGCATGAAACATATACAGAAATTATATTGTCATAATCATGTCTATTTGCTTTCATATTTCATGTATAGAAAAAATGTTTCTCTCATTTTATTTTCATACGTAATGGCAGGAGATAATAGGCTAGCCCATGATTGACAGATCTTGAGTGAACGAGCTCTGACTCATAACACTCATGGACACACATGGAAGAAAATGAACAGTGCTCTTCAGATCACATTCAGTGGAGAATTAATAAAACTGATATTCTGTTTAAAGAACATGTGAGAATTAATCTGTTCTCAGATACCAATGTTAACAAGAATGCATCCTCTTCTCTTTCAGAATACTCTTCTGCGGTGTTTGTTTACTCTTCTGCGGTGTTTTGTTTTATAAAAAGTGCCACTACTCTCACCCTTATGTGCAACAGCAGCTGCTCCAGGCACATAATTTAAGCTCAAATCTAAATGGATAGCCCGTTTCGTCACAGAGCGATGGGGGAAAAATTCAACACACAGGACAAAAAAAAAAAATCATTGTTTTTTCACACCACGAATGACCTGGTGTGAATAGCCCCATAAAGATCTGTTGTTTAGATTCAAAAATGTCATTGCGTCAGACATTCCCACCAAATTTCCGCGTTCAGTGTGAAAAGGCCTTACCACTCCAGTGCCTATAAAATAAGTATCTTATAAGCAAAATCCGAAACCCAACAGGAAGTAAGTTCTTTTTAATTTTCTCTGCAAATTTTGTCATTTATGCCGTGTCGTATTTTAGTTAACTCCTCCTAGAGATTTAATCAGATCAACATTAAATTTGGTAAGTGTAATCTAAAGCTATTTGTGATGTTAAATTGCGAAGATCTTGAGTTTTCGTTGAAGGGTGTGTCCATGGCGGCCTGACAAATTTCAATGTTTCACCATGAAACAGGAAGTTGTTATAACTCAAACATACAATGTCCAATCTGTCCCAAACTTCAAATGTTTGATAAGACTCCTGACCTGAAGAGATCTAAATGCCCATATTCAGTTACAGTCATAGTAACTTCCTGTTGCTACTGGCTTTGTTTTATGCTTTATCAAACTCCTATTGATTTAATGACATCAACATTATATTTGGTCAGTCTAATCTAAAGGCCTTTGTGATGTTATATTGCCAAGATTAACAAGATTCGAGCTTTCCTGTAGCTCAAATAGTAGAGCATGGCGCTAGCAACGCCAAGGTCATGGGTTCGATTCCCAGGGAAAGCAAGAGCTGATAAAATGTAGAAACTGTAACTTGAATGCAATGTAAGTCGCTTTGGATAAAAGCGTCTGCTAAATGTAAAATGTAAGATTATCTTTAAAGGGTGTGTCCGTGGTGGCTTGACGAAGTTCGATGTTTTGCCATGGGAATAGAAGTTGTTGTACTCAGCCATTCAACATCTGATCTTCCCCAATCTTCACACGTTCGATAAAAGTCCTGGGCTGAACACATCTAAAAAACAATATTCAGTTGCAGTCATAGCACCACCTTTTGGCAACAGAAAATGACTTGTTTTACAATAACTTAAACATGCAATGTCCAATCTGTCAAGTCAAGTCAAGTCACCTTTATTTATATAGCGCTTTTAACAGTACAAATTGTGTCAAAGCACTTAACAGTATCAAATTGGAAGACAGAGTGTCAGTAATGTATAATAAGATTAAACACTCAATTTTCAGTTAAAGGCATTTCATTATTGAATTCAGAGATGTCATTGTCTAGCTCAGTTTAGTTTAAATAGCATATATGAAATCAAATTGATGATAATCGTTAGAAATTAAGTGTCCCCAACTGAGCAAGCCGGAGGCGACAGCGGCAAGGAACCAAAACTCCCTCTGTGACAGAATGGAGAAAAAAAACCTTGGGAGAAACCAGGCTCAGTCGGGGGGCCAGTTCTCCTCTGGCCAGGATATTATTGTTTATTTTTTATTTTTTTTACTTATTGTTTTAATTAAATTTTAAATGTATTATATTTCTAATTTTATATTGTTGCAATTGCTAACAATAATAGTATTATGTAGTTAGGTATTTTATTATATTTTTAGTTATTTTGTTTTATTGTATTTATTTATTTATTTAAGTTAAGGTCTTCACTGGGGATATGTCCCCGGGGCTCATCCAGGTGTCCGGCCTCCGCCGACGATCAGGGTCGCAGACATCATCTTCCGGCGCCGATCCACCATCTGATCTGGACACGGACTGAGAAACAGAATAAGAAAGAAACAGACAAATATTAGCGAAGATGCCATTCTTCTTATGATGTAACGAGTACATCGTGTGTTATGAGGAGTGTTCCCGGTTCCGGCTGATCTAATTAATGCCGCCTAACAATCCTTTAACGGATTTGAATAATAGAAGTGTATTAGTGTGTTATGTGTAAGCCAGGTTAAAGAAATATGTCTTTAATCTAGTTTTAAACTGACAGAGTGTGTCTGCCTCCCGAACAGTGTTAGGTAGATTGTTCCAGAGTTTGAGGGCTAAATAGGAAAAGGATCTGCCACCCGTAGTCGATTTTGATATTCTAGGTATTATCAAATGGCCAGAGTTTTGAGAAAGCAGCGGACGTGGAGGACTATAATGTGATAAGAGCTCGCTCAAGTACTGAGGAGTTAAGCCATTCAGGGCTTTATAAGTAATTAACAAGATTTGAAAATCTATCCGATGTTTGATAGGGAGCCAGTGCAGTGTTGACAGAACCGGACTAATATGGTCATACTTCCTGGTTCTAGTAATGTGACGGGTGTCTGAGGCTGGAATTGAACTCAGGTCTTCTAGTAGACTGAACAGCCTCTTTACCACTGAGCTATGGTGGATGACAAATAACAGATGGACCCAAGGGCAGATAGATGACTGAATAGAGAGTGCTTTACTGGAGTTCAAGTTCAAAAATACAACAAAAAAGGAAGCCGTGCTTCCACAGAGAAAAATACAAAAAAAACAACAGACTTAGCTTTCTTGGTGAGGGTAATACATACATAGTAGGCTCAAGACTGAACACAACTGAAAGCAAACAGCATGCTTAAATAGGGAAACTCAAACGAGATAATGACCCACAGGTGGACGAAATCAAGTGCTAAATGAGTAGAAATACAATGAATCTTACAAAAGCTGGGGCCACCTAGTGTTAGGGAGAGTTATTACAGGCTGGAGCCTTACAGGAGCCCCTCCCCCAGGAACGGCTCCTGACGTTCCCCTAACTGTGTTGTTGTCCGCGGTGGTGGAACTCCCTGATGAGATCTGGGTCTAGAATATCTCGAGCTGGTACCCAAGACCGCTCCTCTGGGCCGTACCCCTCCCAATCCACAAGATACTGGGTTCTGCCACGGACCTGGCGAGAGTCCAGCAGTCGGCGCACGGTGTAGGCTGGCTGACCACCAATGATGCGAGGAACTGGAGGGGGTTTCCTGGCTGGGGACAAAGGAGAATAGACAACGGGTTTCAAACGGGAGATGTGAAAGGTGGGATGGATGCGCATGGACCTGGGTAGAAGAAGTCGGTAGGATACTGGGTTGATCCTTTTGAGGACTTTGAAAGGGCCGATGAAGCGGGGTGCTAGTTTCCGTGACTCAACGTGCAGGGGGAGGTCCCTAGTAGACAGCCACACTCTCTGACCTGGTCTAAGTGACGGCCCAATTCTACGGTGCTGGTTTGCATGCCTCTGCTGTTGTTGAGTGGCCCTTAGTAGGGCTAGTCGTGCTCTCCGCCACGCCCGTCGACACCTCTGAACAAGTTGAGCAGCAGCTGGTACACGGACCTCGGGATCCTGTTCAGGGAACAGAGGGGGGGGGAAACCAAACTGGCATTCAAAGGGGGACATGCCTAAAGAAGAGTGGTGTAGAGTGTTGTGTGCAAATTCAGCCCAGACCAACTGAGAGCTCCAAGCAGTCTGATTGTTAGAGACCAGGCATCTGAGAGTCTTCTCAATCTCCTGGTTAACTCTCTCTGTCTGTCCATTTGATTGAGGGTGAAATCCAGAGGACAGGCTAATGGATGCCCCAATTAGTCGTCCGAACGACTTCCAGAACCGGGAGGTGAATTGTGATCCCCGGTCGGACACCATATCTTGGGGAAAGCCATGAATTCTGAAGACATGTTGCATCATCAAGTCCGCTGTCTGACCTGCTGTGGGAATCTTGGGTAATGGTATAAGATGACAAGCCTTTGAAAACCGGTCTACCACCACCAGAATTACAGTGTTACCTTGAGATCTTGGTAGACCCGTTACAAAGTCCAAAGATATGTGGGACCAGGGGCGTGTAGGGATGGGTAGTGAGTGCAGTAGGCCATGAGGGTGGGTTCTGGGTTCCTTGTTCTGGGCACACACCGCGCAGGCAGCCACAAAACCCCGAACGTCTCGATTCATGTTGGGCCACCAAAACCTTCTCTGGATGAGTTTCAAGGTTCTAGTGCTCCCAGGATGGCCCGAAGAAAGAGAAGCATGGCCCCACTGTAACACATCAGAACGCATGGAGTTAGGCACAAAAAGGCGACCCGGAGGGCCGTTACCTGGGTCGGGATGTTGCTGTTGGGCCCTCTTCACTGCAGTTTCGATTCCCCACTGGATTGATGCCACCACTCTGGAGCTGGGTAAGATTGATTCAGGTTTGCCCTCCACTTCTGGTGGATCAAACTGCCTTGAGAGGGCATCAGGCTTTGAGTTCTTAGAACCTGGCCGGTATGAGAGAGTAAAGTCAAAGCGGTTAAAGAAGAGGGCCCAACGAGCCTGACGTGAGCTCAATCTCTTGGCCTCACGGATGTAGGTGAGGTTCCTGTGGTCTGTCCAGATAAGGAATGGGTGTTTGGCCCCCTCCAGCCATTGTCTCCACTCCTCAAGGGCCAACTTCACTGCCAAGAGCTCCCGGTTACCAATATCATAATTCCTCTCAGCTGGGGAAAGTTGACGTGAGAAGTAAGCGCAAGGATGAAGCTTGTGGTCACCTCTTGCTCTCTGTGATAAGACTGCTCCTACCCCAACACCCGAAGCATCCACCTCGACTACAAAGGGCAACTCGGGATCTGGGAGAGTCAGAATGGGTGCGGACGTGAAGAGCTGCTTGAGTCGGTCAAATGCATGACCAGCCCTCTCAGTCCACTTAAATGGGCTTGATGCCTTCTTGGTAAGAGCGGTCAGGGGTTCTGCTATAGCACTAAAGTTCCTAATGAACCTCCTATAAAAGTTGGCGAATCCCAGAAAGCGTTGGACCTCTTTGACGGAGCATGGTTGAGGCCAATTTAGAACCGCCTGAATCTTGCCAGGATCCATCTGGACGTTGCCACTAGAGACAATGAATCCAAGAAAAGAGACCGTGGGGACATGAAATTCGCTCTTCTCCAGCTTGACAAAGAGTCCATTCTTCAACAGATGAGATAGAACGATTCGGACATGTTGGACATGTTCTTGATAGCAGCGAGAGAAGATGAGAATATCATCAAGATATACAAATACAAACTTGTCTAGCATATCTCGTAGCACATCATTAATAAGTGCCTGAAAAACGGCTGGAGCATTGACTAACCCAAAGGGCATTACCTGATACTCATAGTGTCCCTTAGGAGTGTTAAAAGCCGTCTTCCACTCATCTCCCTCTCGTATCCTAACAAGGTGATAGGCATTCCGAAGGTCTAACTTAGTGAAAATGGTTGCCCCTTGAAGGAGTTCAAAGGCCGTTGTCATTAGTGGCAGTGGGTAGCGGTTCTTTACCGTAATGCGATTAAGGCCTCGGTAGTCAATGCACGGCCGAAGACCGCCATCCTTCTTCCCCACAAAGAAGAAGCCAGCCCCTGCCGGTGACGTAGATGGACGGATGAACCCACTGTTAAGAGAGTCCTTGATATATTCCTCCATGGCAGCTCTTTCTGGGCCCGAGAGGGAATAAAGTCTCCCTCGAGAGGGGCAGGTACCTGGTAGCAGATCGATTGCACAGTCATATGGTCTGTGGGGCGGCAGAGAGGCTGCGCGGGTCTTGCTGAAAACTTCACAGAGGTCTGCATATTCTGAGGGGACTCGAGACAACTCAGGAGGAAGCACTGGGACTCCGGAGGATACAGGTTTAAACTTGGGGATAGTTAGCACCTTTGTGGATTGGGCTGATGGCTTGAAAGGAATGGGCAGCAGCTTGGAAGTGGTTGGTTGTGAGTCAGGAGATGTCGCCAGCAACTCGGAAAAATAACAGAGAGAGAGACCCAAATTACCACAATTAGTACCCCAACCAATCACTTCCCTGGCTGTCCAATCTATATGTGGATTATGAAGGGATAACCATGGGAAACCAAGAATTAAAGGGAACTCTGGTGAATGAATCAAGAAAAACTGTATCCTCTCCTTATGACAACCAATCTGGAGATGGAGGGGTGTGGTGCACTGTCTTACCTGACCAGAGCCCAGGGGTCTCCCATCCAATGCAGTTATGGTCAGGGGTTCTCGAAGAGTGATGGGCTGAATTCTCAGGTGTCTGGCCAAGGTAAAGTCCATAAAATTTCCAGCAGCCCCTGAATCTAGGAAGGCCTGAAGCTTGTGATGTTGGTTACCCCAATCCAGTGATACATTGAGTGAAACCCCAGAAGCTGCTGGTTGGGGGAAGGTGATTACTCTCGTCCCAGCCCCCCTCTTCTTGGACGAGAGTTGTCTTTTCCCGTCAACTCTGGACAGTTGGATCTAAAGTGATCTGGCTCTCCACAGTACAAACAGCATTTCTCCCTCATGCGTCGTTCCCTCTCGGCTTGTGACAGTCTGGCCCTACCCAACTGCATGGGTTCCTCGAAATTCATGGGAAGTGGAGGTGAATCAAGGGCCCTGCTAGAAGCTTGGGGCTCAGGCAGCCGGACCTCCCCACGGCGTTCCCATCTGCGCTCTCGAATGCGGTTGTCCACCCTGATAGCAATGTCAATAAGGGACTCTAGGTCAGGAGCCGGATCTCGAAAGGCCAGTTCATCTTTGAGATCAGGAGACAGGGCATGGTGAAACGTCGCTCTCAGGGCTCGTTGGTCCCAACTGCTCTCTGTGGCTAAGGTGCGGAACTCAATAGCAAACTCTGCCACACTCCTTGTCCCTTGAGAAATCTGGAGTAGCCTGTGGTCAACCTCTCCCCCACTGGTAGGGTGATGAAAAACCCTCCTCATCTCTGCAACAAATAGGTCACAATTGTCAGCCAATGGGGAATGTTGTTCCCACAAAGCCGTAGCCCAGTCCAGCGCTTTTCCAGTGAGCAGAGTGATGATATATGCAACCTTGCTGTTCTCTGTTGGAAAGCTGTTAGGTTGTAATCCAAATGCCAGAGTACACTGAGTGATAAAACCTCGACATCTCTCAGGGTTCCCATCATACCTCTCTGGTGCAGGCAGTCTTGGCTCAGGTAGAGGCCCAGGAAATGGAGGTGCGGACCTTTCAGCTAGAATGGGTGGGGTGGTTAAAACTGAAGAAGCTTGAGACATAGTCTGCTCACTTAAGCGTTGTAGGATTTCAGTTAGGATCTGCTCATGTCTGTGAATGGTGGAAGCTTGGCCAGACAGAATAGCTAGGATACGATCATCATTGGAGGCAGGTGTGGCACCTACTGCTGGGTCCACTTCCATGGTTCAGTCTTGCTGTGACGGGTGTCTGAGGCTGGAATTGAACTCAGGTCTTCTAGTAGACTGAACAGCCTCTTTACCACTGAGCTATGGTGGATGACAAATAACAAATGGACCCAAGGGCAGATAGATGACTGAATAGAGAGTGCTTTACTGGAGTTCAAGTTCAAAAATACAACAAAAAAGGAAGCCGTGCTTCCACAGAGAAAAATACAAAAAAAACAACAGACTTAGCTTTCTTGGTGAGGGTAATACATACATAGTAGGCTCAAGACTGAACACAACTGAAAGCAAACAGCATGCTTAAATAGGGAAACTCAAACGAGATAATGACCCACAGGTGGACGAAATCAAGTGCTAAATGAGTAGAAATACAATGAATCTTACAAAAGCTGGGGCCACCTAGTGTTAGGGAGAGTTATTACAGGCTGGAGCCTTACAAGTAAGGACTCTAGCTGCTGCATTTTGGACCAACTGTAGTTTATTGATCAAGCGTGCAAAACAACCACCCAGTAAAGCATTACAATAGTCTAACCTTGAGGTCATAAACGCATGAATTAGCATTTCTGCATTTGACGTTGAGAGCATACGTCGCAATTTAGATATGTTTTTGAGATGGAAAAACGCAGTTTTACAGAGACTAGAAACATGGCTTTCAAATGAAAGATTGCTATCAAACAGCACACCTAGGTTCCTAACTGATGAAGAAGAATTGACAGAGCAGCCGTCAAGTGTTAGATACTGTTCTAGGTTATTACATGTGGGGTTCTTAGGTCTGATAATTAACACCTCTGTTTTTTTCAGAATTTAGCAGTAAGAAATTACTCGTCATCCAGTTTTTTATATCGACTATGCATTCTGTTAGTTTCTCAATTTGGTGTGTTTCACCGGGCCGTGAAGAAATATAGAGCTGAGTATCATCAGCATAACAGTGAAAGCTAACACCATGTCTCCTGATAATATCTCCCAAGGGTAACATGTAAAGCGTGAAAAGTAACGGCCCTAGTACTGAGCCTTGAGGTACTCCATACTGCACTTGTGATCGATATGATACCTCTTCATTTACTGCTACGAATTGATGGCGGTCAGATAAGTACGATTTGAACCATGCTAGGGCACTTCCACTAATGCCAACAAAGTTTTCTAGTCTATTCAAAAGAACGTTGTGGTCGATAGTGTCGAACGCAGCGCTAAGATCCAGTAGAACTAATAAAGAGATACAACCACGATCAGATGATAGAAGCAGGTCATTTGTAACTCTAATGAGAGCAGTCTCAGTACTATGATACGGTCTAAATCTTGACTGGAATTCCTCACAGATACCATTTTTCTCTAAGAAGGAATATAATTGTGAGGATACTACCTTTTCTAGTATCTTTGACAGAAAAGGGAGATTTGAGATCGGTCTGTAATTAACTAGATCTTTGGGGTCATGTTCTGGTTTTTTAACGAGAGGCTTAATAACAGCCAATTTGAAGGTTTTGGGGACATATCCTAATGACAACGAAGAATTAATAATAGCCAAAAGAGGATCTATGACTTCTGGAAGCAGCTCTTTTAGTAGTTTAGATGGAATAGGGTCTAACATGCATGTTGTTGGTTTAGATGACTTAACAAGTTTATACAATTCTTCCTCTCCTATAATAGAGAATGAGTGGAATTTTTCCTCAGGGGATCTATAGTGCACTATCTGATGCGATACTATAGCTGACGGCTGCATGGTTACAATTTTATCTCTGATAGTATCGATCTTGGAAGTAAAATAGTTCATAAAGTCATTACAGCTGTGCTCTTGGGAAATACCAACACCTGTTGATGCTTTATTTTTCGTTAATTTAGTGACTGTATTGAATAAATACCGGGGGTTATGTTTGTTTTCTTCTAGAAGAGACGAAAAGTAATCAGATCTAGCAGTTTTTAATGCTTTTCTGTAGGATAGGGTACTTTCCCGTCAAGCTATACGAAATACCTCTAGTTTTGTTTTCCTCCAGCTGCGCTCCATTTTCCGGGCTGCTCTCTTTAGGGTGCGAGTGTGCTCATTATACCACGGAGTCAGACTGTTTTCTTTGATCTTCTTTAAGCGTAAAGGAGCAACTGTATCTAAAGTGCTAGAAAAGAGAGAGTCCATAGTTTCTGTTACATCATCAAGTTTTTCTGCGCTGTTGAATATGCTGAAGAATTGAGATAAATCAGGAAGATTACTTACAAAGCAGTCTTTTGTGGTAGAAGTGATGGTTCTACCATACTTGTAACGAGGAGTAGAATTTACTGTTTTAGCTATATGGCGTTTACACAAGACTAGATAATGATCTGAGATATCATCGCTTTGCTGCAGAATTTCAACACCACTAACATCAATTCCATGTGACAGTATTAAATCTAGAGAATGATTTCGACAATGAGTAGGTCCTGAAACATGTTGTCTAACCCCAATAGAGTTCAGAATGTCTATGAATGCTGATCCTAATGCATCTTTTTCATTATCGACATGGATATTAAAATCACCAACAATTAAGACTTTATCTGCAGCCAGTACTAACTCAGATAGAAAATCAGAAAATTCTTTAATAAAGTCTGTGTGGTGCCCTGGTGGCCTGTACACAGTAGCCAGTACAAACATCACAGGGGATTTATCACTAACACGTGTTTCTCTAGATAATGTTATACGCAGCACCATAACTTCAAACGAGTTATACTTAAAGCCTGCCCTCTCAGAAATACTGAGAATATTGCTATAAATTGTAGCAACACCTCCTCCTTTACCTTTTGGACGTGGCTCATTTTTATAGCAGTAATCTTGGGGGGTAGACTCATTTAAAGTAATGTATTCATCTGGTTTTAGCCATGTTTCTGTCAAACAGAGCAAATCTAGGTTATGATCATTGATCAAATCAGTTACAAATAGTGCTTTTGTAGAAAGGGACCTGATATTCAGTAAGCCAAGTTTTATCAATTGTTTCTCTGTATTGTAAACATTTTTTATTTGTTGAACATCAATTAAATTGTTACTATTACTTTGGTTTGGACGTTTTCTGTATTTTCTAGTATGGGGAACAGACACAGTCTCTATAGTGTGATATCTAGGTGGAGGAGTCTCTATGTGCTGAGAATTAACTGACTTCTGTGGCATGAGGTGGCTAGCAGACGGTCATCTGGTTTTAGCCATGTTTAGCCAAGTTTCTTACAGTCTGTCTGCTTCCTGACCTGGGCCCTAGTTAATCAAGTACGAACTCTAAGACTATGTGCCATATTTCTAGAGAGAAGAGCGGCACCACCCCAGGAGGGATGAACACCATCTCTTTTCAACAGGTCAGGTCTGCCCCAAAAATTCTTCCAATTGTCTATAAAGCCTATGTTATTCTGCGGGCACCACTTAGACATCCAGCCATTGAGTGACGACAGTCTGCTATGAATCTCATCGCCACGGTAAGCAGGGAGCGGACCAGAGCATATTACAGTGTCTGACATCGTACTTGCAAGTTCACACACCTCTTTAACATTATTTTTAGTGATCTCCGACTGGCGAAGTCGAACATCATTAGCGCCTACGTGGATAACAATCTTACTGAATTTACGTTTAGCATTAGCCAGCACTTTTAAATTTGCCAAGATGTCAGGCGCTCTGGCTCCCGGTAAGCATTGGACTATGGTGGCTGGTGTCTCTATTTTCACGTTCCGTACAATAGAATCGCCAATAACTAGTGCACTTACATTAGGTTTCTCAGTGGGTGCATCACTGAGTAGGGAGAACCTGTTTGATGTTTTGATCGGAACGGAAGAGCGGTGTTTTGACCCGCGACTATGCCTCCTCACAGTCACCCAGTTCCCCTGCTGCACGGGCTCTAATGCCGGAACCGAACAATGTACAGGAGTCCCTGAGCTAGTTGCATCCAAAGCTGTATCTACAGCCCTCACATTCTTACTATCCTCAACTAAAGTTTGGATGCGTGTCTCTAGTTCTAAAATCTTCTCTGTCAGCCTAACTATTTCCCTGCATTTATCACATGTGAATCCCTCGCTGCTGACAGAGACAGATAACACATGCATGTGGCAGGCGGTGCAAACAACAATAGCAGGAGAAGAAGCCATTACTCACCGTGATTGATGAATGATACCAACTTAACTTACCACTTACCACTGTTGTTTGATGAACTCGTGAAAAACGGAGTGAGAGAGAAATGAAAAACGGAGCAGAAAAAAAGAAAAAGAAAACAATAATAGGCGCGAATAGAAACGCAAATGGAACCGCGAGTGACAAGCTAACCGGCTAACGAGTGCTAACGTGCTGCACTCGCGGTTTTAAAAGCGAACGATCAAATTAGTTGGATTAATTTGATAGATAATACCAGAAATATGGTGGGAATTAAGTTATATATTATCACTTTAAACAACAGAGAGTGAAAGTAAGGTAGAGATTCAATAAAAAAGCGGAGCTACAATCGCAAACCTCTCAGCAGCACAACAGACAGGAACAGACTGAAGCAATCGATCCCATCCCATCTGCACCAAACTTCATGTGTTTGATAAGAGTCCTGGCCTGAACACATCTATACACCAATGTTCACTTATAGTCATAGTGCCACCAGCTGGCAGCAGGAAGTTTGACACATATAAATGACTTTGATATATTCCTCCTATATTAACCACTTTAAAAGCATATTGCTAACCATTCACTGTTTCCCTAAAGCCAACAGGTGGTGGTGAGCCTGGGTGTGAGGGCCCTTTCAAAGCTGCTTGCAACTTTAATTAGGGCCAGAGCACCAGTGGTGCAAGGACCCTATTGGAATTGTTCAGTTTATTATTATTAGGACCTGAGCACCGGTGGTGCGAGGACCCCCTTGGAATTGCTCCATTTATTATTATTATTATTATTATTATTATCATTAGTGTCCGAGCACTGATGGTGCAAGGACCCTATTGTAATTGCTCAGTTTGTTTTTTTTTTGTTTTTGTTTTTGTTTTTTTCTTCTTCTCCAAAATGAAACGCATTTTTGAGGGCCTAAATATGCTCAAAAAAAAAAAAAACTCATAAAACTTTGCACACGCACCAGAAGTGGCGTAAATTTACATCTGATATGAGTTTCAGAAGTGGGTGTGGCAAAATGGCTCAATAGCACCACCAAAAAAATTTCAACAAAGTGCCCCTCGTGCTGTTAAACATACATGCACGAAATTTGGTAGACACATGTAGCATACCAATACCTACAAAAAAGCCTCCCACTACAAAGTCTGAAACCCAACAGGAAGTTGGGTTTAAATAAATAAAGAAATATAAATATAAATATAAATATATATACTGCAGCAACTGACATTTTGTCAGAACCTCTAGTAAATTACATGCTATTTTGTTTAGTTGTCTGTTCAGAATTGTGATCTCTATTTGAAACAAACAAAAAAAAAAAAAATGTGATTCTCAATCATTTCAGAAGTGAGGGGGACAGAAATGTCTAATATAATAACTTTTTTTGTATAATTGACAGGTTTTATTACAATTTAGCAGCACTGCATTATTCAGAATCAGATGCTTTTTTATTACCTGGAGATGACTTGAAAAACACACATAAACCATATTGTCGCAATCATGTCAAGTCAAGTCACCTTTATTTATATAGCGCTTTTAACAATACAGATTGCGTCAAAGCAACTTCACAATATCAAAATAGGAAAGTAGTTTGTCAATAATGTAAAATGACAAGATTAAACACTCAATTTTCAGTTAAAGGCATTTCATTATTGAATTCAGTGATGTCATCGTCCAGCTCAGTTCAGTTTAAATAGTATCTGTGCAATCAAGTCGACAATATCGCTGGAAATGAAGTGCCCCCAACTAAGCAAGCCAGAGGCGACAGCGGCAAGGAATCAAAACTCCATCAGTGACAGAATGGAGAAAAAAACCTTGGGAGAAACCAGGCTCAGTCGGGTGGCCAGTTCTCCTCTGGCCAGACGAAACCAGCAGTTCAATTCCAACTGCAACAAAGTCAGATTGTGTAAAGGACTCATAATCATGTGTTACTGTCTTCACGTTTCTTTTTATTCAGCTTAGCTACAGTAGAGATAGCTTTGGCTACAGCGATAGCTGGATTCTTGCACGTCGTGACTTGTAAGTTAGTACTTCTATGAGGCCGTTTCGGATTTTCTGTGTGAGCGCGCCATCCGGCTTCGAGTAGCCTATAAATGAAACATACACTGCATGAGAGTGTTTACATCTCCTGGCAACAGGATATGTCCTGGCCTAAAGACATCTACATGACAATATTCAGTTATGGTCATAGTGCCACCAGCTGGCAGAAGGAAGTTTGGCACATTCCTCCTAGGGCTGTGCCGATTATCGAACGATATGATCATGCGCATCTAGTCAGTAAAGCCGGTTTCGTGATTAGGGCTAAATCTCCATCACCTGTTTTCAAATAGAGCGCCATTTAATACACAGAGCCGTAGTTCGCTGACAAGCTACGCAATATCAAGTTCATTATCGAAGGCGATTCATCTGCGAAAATGAACTCGATATTGCGTAGCTTGTCAGGGACGTACTGTACTACACACACACACGTTTGTTTCTGTGAATTGTGGAGACTTTCCATAGACTTATGTTACTTTTATACTGACCATACAATATTTTCTATCCCCTAACCCAACCCTAACCCTAAACCTACCGCTTACAGAAAACCTGTTTTTGCATTACACTTTCAGATAATCATCATTTACTATTTTTAATATTTATTTCTCCCTCGTGGGGATCGCAGGCACAATGTCAAAACTTTCAGATTTTACTATCCTTGTGGGGACACTTGGTCCCCACAATGTAGCATAAACAAGTACACACACACAAATGCTAAAAGTATACTTACTGTTAAATTGTGAATTTTGGTACACATTTAACCACATGAATTGATTGCTTGAATGAATAATAAAATCATGTGCTATTAGTGCATTTATAGTAGCCTAGGCACAGTAACCTAAAGGTGTCATGGTTACTGTGTTGTTAAACACACATGAAGACGGCGATGAAGATAAACAGTCTTTAATAAATCCACAAAAGGTAAATCCAGACAGAGGAAAGGCTTGTAACATAGACGATGCTCGACAAACTCAAACTGAACAGACAGGAACTTAAAGTGTCATGAAACCCTAAAACACATTTTTTGAGATGTTAACATATATGAACAGGTTGCACATCAGTGAAAACAACAATAGCACTCATGTCTATTATTAAGGGAAAAGTGGTTATTTTTATTTTTAATTTTTTTTTTTCATTTTTTGGAGCAATTTCGTTCTTCCGGTTCAAAAGCAAAGTTGAACCAATGTCACAGAGAGTGACGTACATGCGTAAATTTGCAGTGGTGATTGGCTGCCGTGGCTGGAGAGTACGCATCTACGTCATCAGTTTTACGGGCTTTTCTCAGTGTTATTCATGAGAATGAAATCTTATGATCCAATCACTGCATTGTAATTGTTAATATGTAGCTACACATGGAGCGTGCATGAGAGAGCGGTTTCTGCTCTGAACGCTGCGATGAGTTTAACAACACTCACTGCACGGATCATAGTTCAAATCCGGACCGGAGGAAGTGTGTTTCAAGTTTATGTGAACATATTTCATATTCTCTTGTGCTCCGAACATGAACCAGTCCATGTACCATGTACACACACATATAATGTCGTCTTCAAATGAATTACATGCAAGTAAGAGCGCTTATACAGATAATAAGAAGATAACCTACAATAATGTCAGAAATTCAGCATGATCATCACACAGTGTGTCTGCTGCTACGACCCACGTTTACTGACCAGCCAATAAAAATGTGACATTAAATCTACGTGACGGCGCAAAAACATAAAACTGCTTACCTTAAGAGGAAGGGCTCTTAAGGGATAAGAGCCCTTCCTCTTTCGCTGCTTTCACTTTTCTTCAGCACAAATAAAACCTCCAACTAGCCTTTTTCACACTTCGTGTTCCTGGCCTCCAGATTGACGCTTGCAGGATACAAGTTTTTCCGGTGACAACTGTGGCCGTACTTAACAAGAATGAGTTCAAGAATCAAAGTCTTTTTATACAAATTATGAATTTGTATAGGATTATGAAAATGCTTGAACTGCCAGTACTTTACTCTACAAAGTGCAAATATTTCACAATTAACTGTTTTGCCTCAGCTCGGGTCATCAAATACAAGTTTGTTTAATTCTAAATGGTGGCAGTTATAATTCAGTTAGTTTTGCCGTTCTGTCCGTTTGGTGCTGGCTGAGTATTATGACTCTTCACGTGAATTTTTTTCGCTATTATTATTATTATTAATTATTATTATTACTCCTTTGCATTATTAACGTGATGGTTTAAATGTATGTTGTATAATGTGCCCTGGGAAATAAATATTAAACAAGAGATGACTCGGATTCATGACTTTATTCCTATTGTATCAGATTACGTTGTTGTGTTGAGTTTAATATGCTTCAACCGGACTCAGTTAGAATTGTTTAATGTATTCTTGGAAAAAATGTGCATCTGGACATGAATGTTGTCATTTTTAAGCAATTTATCATGTGGTGATTTGAGGGAAATGAGTAAATTGAGATAATATGCTCAAATGTACTGGAGATCTAAAACTATATAAAAAGGGATGTTGGAGAGGGAGAATAGAAATCAATCCGGCACTATGTTGAGCGTATTATCTCACGAGTCAGCAGTCTGAGTGGCCATATAAGTTACAAACAAGTAAAATGTTATTTCTTTGTAGATTATATAACAACAACTTGGAAAACAGACAAAACAGAAAAGGTAAGAAGCATTATTTGAGAAAAGGGCATACTAATATAATAGGCGCAGACCTGTAACAGAACTAATTTTACCCTGCACTGACGTAATTTAAGATTTTTGTGAAAAAGGCTAACTGCCAAAGTGTGATTCATCATGCTTTTTGTTTACCACTAGCACATGCTGATGACGTTTTATTCTTTATAGTAACGTGCGTCGTAGTGTACAACTCAATAGATGTCATCATTGTACAGTCTACATGCATGTCATACACAAGTTTATTAGATCCATGTCGCACAGTGTGATCTGCAATGATCTTATAGGATTGCTAAAATCATACAGTCTGTAGAAGGCTTAATGCAGAGATTGGGTTTGGCACAGTTTCTGGTTGTACTGAGGTAAGAGTATCATCTGTTCTTGTTGATGGATGGAAAACAGTGTGTGACCTATTTATAAACATACTCATCGATTGTGTTGTAAGCAAAGGACAGGCACACTGCACATTTAAACAATGCTGGCTGGCAATACACAAAAGGTCTTTGTGAAACCTTCACTGACTGTGGATAATCAGGAAGGCATATTTAAGACTGTCATAGCACAATTTGAATTACAAAACTACAGTAGCCATAGAAATGTATGCATACATAAAATACTTTTTAGTCATTAAAGGAACAGTTCAACGAAAATGTAAAATCAACTCTGGACCCCACTGACTTTCATTGCATCGACACAAAACACTGAGCTAGTTTTGAAAATATCTTATTTTGTGTTCCACAGGATGAAAGAAAAAAAGTGCATGCATGTTTGGAATGACATGAAAGTGAGGGTGTACTCACACTAGGCACGGTTGCCTTGAACCGAGCCCGAGTGCAATTATCCCAACTGAACCGTGCTCTAGCCCACCTCTTCCAAGCGAGCCCGGGACGGCTAATGGAGCAATCACACTAGTCAAACGAACCGGGCTGTGGGTGACAAACGTGCTCAGGCACAGTTCAAAATGCTTAGTGCGAGTACACCCTGAGAAAATGATGCTGGTCTGTCTGGTCTCTCTAATTTTGGCACATAAAAAAAAAAGTTATGGTTCTAACAGACCAATTTAAGTTAATTTGTTAATGTAAGCTTTTTAAATTGTATTTACATGTTTTTGTTTTGTTTTTTTAAGAAACAATGCACCTTATTAATATAATACATATTGTGCAGCCCATCTGTAAAATTTTCTGGGTGTGTGCCACACCTATCACAACTGCCTAATGCACTGATACCACCGACAGTCCGAAGAACAAAACTAATCAATGAATCCTTGAGTATCATGGGGACACCTAGTGACCTAATTCCAGTACTGCAGTAATAAAAACTTTTAGAATGCATCAGTGTGAATAGCCATCTATAGTTGTTCAACATGAGATTAAGTCACTGAAATATCTGTAATGTCTCCCTCTTCTAGTTGAAACCAAAGGAAAAGGTCATAGTTCTGAGTCCAAACGGGAGCACAAGGAGAGGAGCCATCACAGCAAAGAATCCAAGCGGGATAAAGGCCGCAGCAGCAATGGAAAGTCCTTGCATCAGCGTGACAGCAAAGACAAAGAACCAAATGGCACTGAAGCCTTATCTCGACATGACAACAAGGACTGTGGATATAGTAACGTTGAGCCATTAGCCAGAAGGGACAGCAAAGACAGGGGATATAACTGCCCAGAGCTGCCTCCCCGACAAGAGAGCAAAGATCGAGGCAGTAGTACTGATGCACTGCCTCGACAAGATAGCAAAGACAGTGGCTGCAATAGTGCAGAACCTTTTGCCAGACATGACAGTAAAGACCGATTTTGTATTGGTCCAGAACACTTGCCCAGACAAGACAATAAAGATCAGCTAAGGAATGGTCTAGACAGCAGGCGAGACAGCCAAGAGAATGTTTGCTATGGGATAGACCTTCTTCCCAGACATGAAAATAAAGATTTGGGTAGATCAGGCTTGGAACGTCAATGGGATAAAGATGGTGGCAAGCATGTCATAGAATCTGGTCAGGAAAAGGCAAAAAGCAACCACAGTACAGAGAGCAGGAAGGGGAGCAAGGAAAGGATCATGAATGGCAATGATGTCATGAGCAAATGGGACTGCAAAGAAAGGGAAGTACACACAAATGGGACTTTACCCTGGTATGATGAGAAAGATAGAAGTAATTATAGCACAGAATCACCCAAAGCACAGGACAAGGATACAAGGCCTGGATCTTCAGCCATGGCATCATCCACTTGGTCTGGACGATCCTCCATGAGTCCAAATATAATGTTAGGGAACTCAAACTCTGGTAAGAACATAATTTGTTTTACAGCCCAGCTAAAAAGATGAGCACAACTTGATAATAGCATGTTTTGAATGCTGGCCCCGAGAAACAGGTGCTGACCGGTTGCTCTACCAACTAGGTCTTCGAGTTTTGTCTTCAGATTTTCATTGTATTCATGCCAGTCAAGGGTGGTCTTTTCAGGTGGAAAGATAGTGTCATAACTGATGTTCCATGTTCATCTGTAGAAACTTTCCTTGCAGATCTGAAGACAGTTCCAAAGGCAGGACGGTCTTCTTCCACAACAGTATCACCATCTCCAAAAGGCACACCTCAGAGACAACCAGCTGATGTCCAACAGGTAATGTCTTCATCACTGAACTTATTTGTGCAGTTGTAAAATTACAAAGAGTTGGCAACCTATGTTCTCTCTTTGTCCAATAGATGCCCCCTATGCCATGGTTGTATAGTGACAGTACCATGCTGGAGATGATCGAGAGGAAACAACGCCTCTGTCGGGAGATACGGTCTCGACAACGTCTTCCTGACCGTAGTCCATGCAAGAAAGAAAGCCTGCCTACCATGCCCAGCTGGAAAAAAACTAAGGGGGCAAAGAAGCACAGCCCACCCCCTTACCCTACTCAGACTACAGTCTTCTGGGACACAGCCATTTGACTTTGTGGTCTTGTGAGCATATTAGGATCATGCTCTGTCCTTTAATATCAGGCAAGGTTGAACCCACCAGAGGATGAGTGGGGTTGCCATAGCAATATTTCAGAGGTTGCAGTTTATGAAGTTTTCGTATAATTGTTGATATCTAATATTTTTATATCCAATGTGGTTCCTTAATGACATAGCATCAGTAGATATTTTCTAAATTAAATACATTATCTTTACAAAGATTGTGTAGAGTTTTTCTACCATTCTTTTCTTTTTTCCTTTTGTTTCGTTTCTTACTTTCTTTCTTTTATTCTTTCTTTCTTTCTTTCTTTTTTAACTTCACAATACACAATCAATACCTTTTCATCAAGCTTTGACTTGCCTTTCTATTTTAAGACCTCTGGAAATGAAGTTTGTGTGGTATTTTACCACACTGAATGAAGTCTTTTTTAACACTGGACATTATGATGATTGGATTAGGGCTAGCTTCCTTCTCGCTGCCTTTCCATACATTAGAACATTTATTTGAATGTCTAATATTAAGAAATAAACAGATCAAGGGTTATATTGAATCCTTCAAAAGGGTTATATTGTTTTCCACTACATTTTCATTTGCTCTGCCTTTAGTTTCTCCAGTCATTTTAAGTGAGTGGTAATTTTCAGAGAGTTCTCTGATTTAAGGTCAGTTTGTTGCACATAGAAAAAGGCTAACAGTTTTTCTGTGTACATGACATGTACAGGTGTAAAACCCGAGGGATGGCACTCTCCTCTTTGGATCTGTGGCAATAGCTGGCAGGTGCCACTGACAATCCTCCAAAGTGCAAAGATGGTCAGCCAGAGATGAACAATCTGGAATATCAAAGTATTTTTTATTTTTTTCCATCTCAGCAGTATTTAAGAATTGTGTACATGGACTGATAATTATGAAATTAGATTTTTTTGTGTAACTGTAATTTTTGTATAGAATGACTGTGCCATAATCCAAGTTAATGGAGTAGATTTGGACTTGAAAATTTCAGACAGACACAACTATCTGTATTAGCAAAACAAACCAATGATCAATAGCTCTCAGCTACTGTAAGAAAGTAGTACCTATGGCTTCAAGGCCTGGTAACAGGGTTTATGGCTGCATAAACAATGAGGCTGTACACAAGAGAGCTGCGATTCACAATCCTCTGCTACATATTACCTGACTGGATACCCACCGTTGTCCCTCTACCTCAACCTCTCAAATCAGTTCAAGTGGTCATTCATTTGCACAACCAATGCACCATCTGCATTGCCAAAGTACTTGGATATTGTAGTAAAATTCCCTCACCTCACCCTCCCTCATTCCTTCCTTTGACCCCCATGTTTGAAACTGATGCCTGTACAAAATGTGTTGCCTTGGAGACCGGTACTCACTGTAACTGTGTCACACTGGGTGAACACAGTCGCAAAAACTGTATACTAACCCCCTGAGAGAAGTATAGAGCATTGGTTGCTAGTTACAAACATTTTGGAGAAATAAAACTATTAAATGTCTGCAATAATGTTTTAGATACAGTATGAAACAGATGGTCCATTTTTTTTTTTTAATAGTGGTTGTGTGAGCTGATCATAGGTTGGATAATAAGAGGAACAAATAACTGAGGTAGTGCTTGGTATACAGTTTCTAAAACATGGGGGTTGCAATATGTTGTAGCCTGTTCTTACACTCAAAAAAATTATTCTTGGCACAATTTTTTATTAAGTATTTGCATCTATTTGATTTTATTTAAATAATGTTTTTTTTGTTTTTTTTTTTTTGTTTGTTTTTTGTTTTTTTAAATGTATGTACTCTGATTACTTAGAATCAATGTAAATCTGTTAACTGTCAAAACTATTAAATTTAATCAGTTAAAAATTATGAATAGGGTTTAAATAAAGCTGGCTCTGAAGCAAGTTAGGTCAAATTAGTTAAATTGCATGAGATTGGTTTACATACAGATGGGATCGTTTACCAAACTCCAGTCGGTAGGTGGCTTTACTGCACACTGACGGGTCTAAAGCGGCTTTGGTAATGCACGTGCAAATTAAAAAAAAGCAGCGCCAGAATAAGCGTTCTTCTGAATCTCCTCACCAGTTTGCATTGGAGCAGCCTGGATCATAATCTATTTGCAAGGTAAGATATATCTTATCTGTACTCGTGTATATTTTTTGACAGATTTCATTGTATATACATGTATTATTAGTGCGGTTGATATCGTATTACACTAATATCAATGCACCGACTATCTTTATTTCACTAGCTAGCTAATGGTACTGGGCTGATTGAAATCTGTTTTTCGATTTTAATCGTTTCTCATTGTATCGACAGATGCTGTTTTTCACTCGATGCCTGAACAAAACTTAATAAAACACAATACATCACAGTAAGTTTTGTTACTTGTGATATGAAACAAAGTGTCAGATTTCAGATTCTGTCAATTGTATCACTAAAGTTAAACAGTAAATACAGTTTTGGTGTTAAATGTAATGTGAAAGATGATTTTAGCGCCTCAGTACAAGCAGCAGTGCAGAACTCACATGAACCGATCATCTCTTCCTCTTTACTTCTAGCTACCACAGCAAATAAACATGAATGACCATCAGAAGGTGTTGAAAGAAACAGAATCACATCTCATGTAATCGCTCAGTCAGAGTTTCAAGACGTCAAAGAAACGGCTTGTAAACAATGTCACAGAAAAGCCATTGAGTGAGTATAAACTCTAAACTTGTTACTTAACTAGAAAAAAAAAATTACAAAAAAAAAAATCGCTGTAATATACTAATGTACCAGTCAACAGGGTCTGTTGTATAGTTGCAGCATTAGTTGAGCGAGATTTTTAACTCAGCTTTAGCTTTATGTCTGAGTAAATCAATGACTAATGTCGTGTTTTTGGGATCTTGTTGTTCTGCATGTTTGAGAATGAAGACTAAAATCAACTGCAATTACATCCCGAGGAGCCCATGTATCTACCTCAATGAAGACATGAAGACATTCATTAAAGAATATGTGGTAAGTGTATGTCAACCTGCTCGTTTTACATTATAAATTTCTTATGGATATATTTACATTGATAGTTATTTACATTGATGTTAATTTTCTTATTGGCATCAGCCTCGCTTTGCCCATGTGTGTGTAGTATGCAGCAAATTAGCTCATTTTTGATTTGATAAAACTCACTATCTCTTAGTAGAGGTAACTAGAAGTTAGTATGAAAACTTGAGTATTGATAAATTTTCTTAACAAGCTTGTTCTCTACAGTTAATTTGAGAAATAATAGCACATTTGCAGCTGTTACAAATTATGACAATGCAGAGTAAAGTTTAAGTACAAATAATTACAAAGAAAGATTGATTAATAAATTAAAAAAAAATATGACATTTGGAAGTAAAATACTGAAATGGTGTTTTCTTGTAAAATGTACTCAATGTTTAATGTTTTTTTTTTTTCTTCTTCTTTTTTTTTTTTTTTAATGCAGTGCAAGTGATATCAAGCCACCTGACTGTCCTGGAACAACACGAGTGCTCATGTTTTTAAACTTGGCTGTGTTCAGTTCCATCAGAATTCTCTTCTCCTTAAGGTAGTATAGTTCAAAATAACTGGCTATACATTTAATTCTTATTTTATACTGCCAGAAAAGGTCGCTGTCTGGATTTAAATGAGTAAATACTCTATATTTAAGGATTCTCTCATTGCTTGAAGTGATTAATATGTTTCTAGCATGTTGTGTGTTTGGCAACAATTCTTTTAGCCCTAACTGATGCAGTGTGTAGCCTTTTATTTCTCAAACAACCAGGTCGGAAGTAGTACCCATGTCTATATTCCAGGATAACAATGTCAAGATTCATCAGGCTCAAACTGTGAAAGATTGTTCACCACAGAGTCCTGACCTAATCCCTATTGAAAGTCTTTAGGATGTGCTGGAGTCGACTTTACATAGCCTGTCCAAAAAGGAGTTGCATACTCTAACATTTCATTGGACCACCTATAGCTTTCATAACATTGTGCTTTGTTGTGGCATTGTTTAAACAACATTATGCAACATCACAACATTTATTTCCATCAAGAGTTGCATTTTATTTTTGGCCTGGATCTTATATTGACAATGAGTCTAGCCACTCTGTAAAGTCGACTCCAGCACATCCTCAAGACATTCAGTAGAGTTAAGCTCAGGACTGGTGATCAATTCAAACATGAAAATGATTCCTCGTGCTCACTGAACCACTATTTCCCAAATTGAGCCTGATGAATTTTATTATTGTCATGCTGGAATGTGTGCATGGGTATGTCCTCCGACATGGTTGTTTAAGAAATAAAAAGCTACACACTGCAACAGTTTGGGTTAAAAGAATTATTGCCAAAATACAACAAGCCGGAAACATAAAAATCACTGCAATAATCATCCAATTCTAGACTCTTCAGTATTTGCTGATTTAAATCCAAATGGTGACTTTTTTTTTTTTTTGGACCAGGCAGTGTACATTTGAACGAGTCTACATATCCAAAATGTCAGAGTTTGTAAACAATGTGCCCTTAAAATTTCTGAATATGACACTGTGACTGGCATTGGAACACTACTCATTCTCTTTGTTTATCCTCCAGGACTGTGAAAGTGCTGAGGCTGAGTCTGGAATTGCACAGACAACAGTGGGCTGTGCATCTTTCGTTCAGAGCGTACTGGTGTTGGTCCTGGAGACCAACCTACGAATGTTGTTGTGGAAGTTCTGCAGTGTCACTCTTGGGTGTTTGATGCTTTTGTACTGATTTATGTGCTTAACTGAAGCTACGCAACGGACCTCAAGTGCACGTTTGAAGAAAATCCTGGATACAACCAAGCTGTCACCAAAGAACTCTTTAAGTAATGACATTTTTGAGATGTCAAATTTTTGTACTTGAGTCCATTTAAGTGTTAAATTTTTCAAATGTAGATGTAGAATGATCCATTCGGTGGTGAGCCTTATGGCATTTTTTCTGACCATTATCCTATTCTAAATAATTGCATGTCACAGATTTTTTTTTTTTTTTTTTTTTAAATGTTAGTGCAACGTAAGTAGTACTGTTATCATTGATTTACCTCATGTATCTGTCTACCTCAAATCTGCACAGCTCTTGAGGAAACTGGTATTATTTCTGCACTCTGTTAAAAATGGTTACAATTATTTTTTTCTGTTAAAGTTTTTTTTGCATTTATTTCTGCAGTATGGTTGATTGTGGCAAAAATGTTTGAAAATAGTGTTTAACCTTAATGTGCATGTAAATATGAAGGCACTTTTTGTTTCTTGTTGCACAAGTGTGTAGTACACTGTGTAGTAGTACGTCTTGCTACCTCATATATAGCCAAATGCTTTGAAGCATTAATAAATTGATATAATGTAACAGGGTGGTCTTGCTGTTCTTTTTTGTGTGTGTTGTAGTTAGATTTTGTTGTAGCACAGTGTGATTGGGTGGGGTAGGATTCAATATATGAGTTGGGTTTATTGATAAAAATTATATAAATGTGATGCATTTTAAGTACATTGGGTTTATTACCTAATAATACATAGACATGTTTCTTATGTATTTAAAACAAATTGGATTTATTGGTACTATTACATAAGTCTTATTACTTACTTGTTTCATTTACATAAGGGTGGCAAATTTGCTTCACATAAAGTTTATTAGTTTGTTTAAGTTAAAAAATATGTAATCAAAATGGATGGAAATTTTATATGCAATTGAAATACATAAATCTTAAGAATTGGGCCTAAATATTTTTTTGAGTGTATGTGTGTGCCAAGCCACCACTATGCAGATCATCAATAAACTTTGGAATTCACTCTCTTGTGGCCAGAGGGTGCAGTTTGAAAATGTAAGAATGAACAATCTCTTTGTATGTAAAATGTGCACTGTGACAGGCAAAAAGCCTATGTCCTTTGTCTTATTGCACTGAGGGTTCGCTTATCTGTACAGTGCCATTGGAAAAGTATGATTGTCACAAGAGACTTTTCAAGATTAATAAATAAATATATAAACTTAAAACTTCCTTGATGTGCTTTGTCTCTCTCTCTCTCTTTTTTTTTTTTTTTGCATTAGCAAATCTTAAAGGGGTCAAATGATGCTATTTTTAAAGATCATTATTTTGTGTATTTGGTGTAACAGAATACGTTGACATGCTTTAATGTTCAAAAAACACATTATTTTTCAAATACTGTATTGTAGTTCCTCTATGCCCTGCCTCTCTCAAACGCGTAGTTTTCTACAAAGCCCCTCCTTCCGACAAGCACAGTCTGCTCTGATTGGCCAGCTGACCCAGTGCATTGTGATCGGCCGAACACCACAAACGCACGTTGGAAATGTAACGCCCCTTACTATAATCGCGAGCTTCAGCTTTCAAAGTAAATCTAAAGACAGTTAATAATGTCGTTAGTTTTACCATCAGTTCAAGCCCGAGAGGGGAACAGAGTTGCGTGACAGACACAGTGATGATGCTCGTATATATTTGCAGTACACAAGCTGCGGTTAAGACAGCGGACGTGCTATGATTTCTGATGGGCTGTACACTCCGCTGTGATGTGATCCTGTTCCCCTCACACACACACGACGCGTTACTCTACACTGCGCTAAATTCCGCATTTGAACAGTCAATAGCAAATACTTACAGTCGCTGATTCAGAAGTGCCAGACTGTCATAGCAAAGTCGGAATTGACCCATTTTTATTTTTAGAAATAGCCTTTGTGCACAGCCAGCCTTGTACTCTCCGAGGTTCACGAAACTGTCGTCCATAAAATGCGTTGCACAAATTTGAACATTTGGGTTGTGCTGTTCTGTTGTAAACAAATCTATTTTCGGAAGGGCAAATAAAGTGTTTTTGCCTTTGCATAGAAACACACAGTGTCTCCCTGACATGGCTGCATCAACACTACTGCGGTTACTGAAACCACGCCTTCTTTCTTTGCATGCATATTTAGGCGGCATTACGCAAATATTTCCACATCGTGACGTAGACATGTGGGGGCATGTTTGAATGAGGCGTTTTAGCCCAGTCTGGATCAGCCTTCTCTTTTAGATAGAATAAATCCTTTTGTGGGAGACTTTGAGCTTTGCAACTCCGCAGATCTTATACATGCACAAACAGCTACATAACACACTAAAGAAAAGGAAAACAAGAAATCGCATCATATGACCCCTTTAAATGATACCTCTGAACAAATATCTTTGAGGCTACAGTAAACTGGTGTTCAGTTAACATTATTTGTAAACACATTATTTGTAAACAGTTAATGCAATCAGTCAAATTCATCTTTACATTTTAGCATGGGGACATAAATGACATATCCAAAAATAAAAGGTTGCTGCTCATGAGTCTTTCTGACTAGATGCATAATCACAAAACTGACACTTGAAAGTTTACTGTTTACTGACTCAGACTGTTATGAATATGAAGATATTTAAGCTCAAACATAAAAACAAAAATAAAGATATTAAGAATATATGATTTAAATGTATAAAAAATTATGTGAATGTGGTAAATGGTTTTAGAAACACAATAAAGCTGAAGCCACAAGTGTGCTCGTCCTTCATTTTAAATTTAAGGATGTTATCTTTAAAACTGTGAATTTTATGAAACATTTTCTAAGACCATGTCATGTGTTTTTAGAGAAGGCTAATAAAAGGCTAATTATATATATATATATATATATATATATATATATATACACACACACACACACACACACACACACACATATATATATATATAGCCCCCTGAAAGCTCTCCTGTATGCTATTGTCTTATGTCTGGTCCAGCAAACTGTCACATTCATGTTTCTATTGTTCTCACTCGACGAACCTTTCATACAGGCACGTGCAGAAGGGGGGGGCTTTGGGGGCTCAAGCCCCTGCCCTTTTTCAAAAATATTCAAAAGTGACCCTCTCAGACAAATAGCAATGATATTGTAGTCAATAAAACAAAATGCATTTGAATTACAATTAACATGACAATGTGTACAAAATGTTAACTAATCGCTCAAAAGTCGGAAAATTCCTGTTTATTTTATCTGTCAATCTGAGGTGTTGCTATGGGTTGCGTGACTGATAATCCAGTCTGTTCAGGAAACCTAGGCTCTGAAGCAGGGACGCAACTGCACATTTGTCGAGGGGTATGCAAGATCAGTGCTGGCGCCCCCCTGTATTCTAGTAGCCTCTAACACTAACTTGCGCAGAAAACTTTCTGCAAGTCAGTGACCAAAAGCCCATTACTATCTTGTGCATGGAAGGATACAGACTCATCAGGAGTGAAAAAAGTGATAAAGGTTTGAACCCCCTCCCCTCTTTTTTAATACCATAGGGAAAAAAGTAAAAAGTAAAATCAAGAAAAAAAAAGAAAAGAAAAGTGTGTCAAATAACATCCCCTTTAACTCCTGATGGTAGACCCCAGACAGTAGAACACTTTTTTTTTTCAAACATGTAATATTGCTCAATTGTTATATTATATAATATTATTTATTTGCCTAAAAGTTATTCATATTCTTGAACATTTTTATATAATAAAATTTATTTTAAAGAACATCTGCATTTTTTTTTTCTTTCATTTTTACTTAAAGAGATAATTCATGGAAAATTTGCCATGCTAAGTGGAAGATTTCGCCAAGATTTCACCTGGTAGAAAAACAAATACTATTAAAATGAATGTTATGATTCCCACTATGGCCACTAAATGGCAGCAGAGGCTCATTTATTGTCTCCTTTACCATTTCCATTCTGTAATATAGTTATTTTCACATGTTTTGCTAATGGATTTATATTTAGACAATATAATATATATATATATATATATATATATATATATATATATATATATATATATATATATATATATATATATATATATATATATATATACACACAGTGGGTACGGAAAGTATTCAGACCCCCTTCACTTTTTTCAATTTTGTTATGTTGCAGTCTGATACTACAATTGTTTAAATTCTTTCTTTTTCTCATTACTCTACACTCTGTCCTTTATAATGACAAAGTGAAAACAGAATTTTAGAAATGTTTGTAAATTTATTAAAAAGAAAAAACTGAAATATCACATTTACATAAGTATTCAGACCCTTTACTCAGTACTTAGTTGAAGCACCTTTGGCAGCAATTACAGCCTCGAGTCTTTTTGGGTATGATGCAACAAGCTTTGCACAACTTGATTGGGGGGATTTCTGCCATTCTTCTTTGCAAATCCTCTCAAGCTCGGTCAGGTTGGATGGGGACCGTCTGTTGACAGCCTTTTTCAGGTCTCTCCAGAGATGTTCAATAGGGTTCAAGTCAGGGCTCTGGCTGGGTCACTCTAGGACATTCACAGAGTTGTTCCTAAGCCACTTCTGTGTTGCCTTGGCTGTGTGCTTAGGGTCATTGTCATGTTAGAAGGTGAACCTTCAGCCCAGTCTGAGGTTTTGAATGCCCTGGACTGGGTTTTCATTAAGGCTATCTCAATATTTTGGTGCATTGAGCTTTTCTTCTACTCTTATGAGTTCCTCAGTCCCTGCCGCTGAAAAACAGCCCAACAGCATGAGGCTGCTACCACCACACTTTACTTTTGGGATGGTACTCTGCAGGTGATGAGATGAGCCGGTTTCCTTCAAACATGATGCTTAGAATTTAGGTTCATCAGACCAGGTAATCTTGTTTCTCAGAGTCTGAGGGTCCTTTAGGTGCTTTATTGCAAATTCCAAGTGTGTTTTCATGTGTCTTCACTGAGGAGAGGATTGAGTTTGGCCACACTGCCATAAAGCCCAGATCGGTGGAGTGTTGCAGTGATGTTTGTCCTTCTGTAGGTTTCTCCCATCTGCATATATGATCATGGAGCTCAACTAGAGTGACTAATAAAAGCTAGTGTGTCGATTTAATTAAAAGTCCATATATTATATATTTTAGAATATTACATAATTCATCGATGCCCGTTTGTCATGTATAATACACCAACCAATCATGATCTGGCTCAAGTTCAAATTTCATTGGACAATAATGTGAAGTGGACCAGTCATTTTCCGTTCTTATTCATAAATCGGTTGAAAAATTGGCACAGACGAGCTTATTTGTGGAGCGATCTGGATCTGCGGTTTGTCTCATTTTATAAATCAAATTACATCGCTGAGAAAATGGATGCTAAATGACTACAAAAGCACAGCGCAAAACCGTGCAGCACCAAAAGTCGCAATAATTGTAATCACTATTCAATTCACTTAGCCTACATTTATGTATGATGCACCGTTTACTATTTCATGAAACTATTATAGTTAATGAAGCCCAAGTGCCACCTACAGGCATATTATGTGAAGTGTAGGCTGGCGAAATGGTGACATGAAAGATCTTTATCATGTTACCATTTTTGATAATTATGCAGCATTATGAAAGTGTCTTATGCTCATCAAACCTGCATTTATTTGATCAAAAATACAGAAAAAAACTGTAATATTGTGAAATATTATTACAATTTAAAAGAATGTTTATCTGTTTTAATATACTTTAAAATATCATTTATTTCTGTGATGCAAAGCAGAATTTTCAGCATCATTACTCCAGTCTTCAGTGCATGATCCTTCAGAAATCATTCTAATATGCTGATTTATTATATTGGAAACAGCTGTGCTGCTTTTTTTAAAATTTATTTTATTTTATATTTATTTTGTTGGAACCCGTGATACTTTTTTGGGGTTCATTGATAAATAAAAAATTAAAAAGAACATTTATTCACACATTTATAGTGAACATTTATAGTTTTCTAACAATATCAATCTTTACTATCACTGTTTCTATCAATTTAGCAAATCTTTGCTGAATGAAATCTAATTTCTTTCAACAAAAAAAAAAAAAAAAAATACTGACCTCAAGATTTTCAACATATGTTGTTACAAAAGTTATATTTAAAATAAATGTTTTTTTGTTGTTTTTTTTTGTTTGTTTTTTTTTACTTTTTATTAATCAAAGAATCCTGAAAAAAAGTATCACAGGTTTCCAACATTGATAATAAATCATAATTGCATAAAATGTATTTTAAAGTATATTAAATATTTGATCAAATAAATGCAGGCTCGATGACCATAAGTGACTTCTTGCAAAAATATAAAATAATAATGTATCCAAACTTTTGACCTATAATGTTTTTTTTATTTTTTATTTTTTTATTTTTTATTTTTTTTAAAATTGCCCCTATTTTACATTTGAGCCCCTGCCCCTGAGGAACTCTCTGCACGTCCCTGCTTTCATATGCCAGGTATGAGACATAATCCTCATTATTCTTTTATCATTATTATTTTCTTTTTTATTCAGGCATGATTAGCCTTTATTCTGGCATTACATTTTTTACCAATCCACATCGATTTGATTCCAATTTACATTTAGCCGCCTATTGTCAAAAGACTTGAATAAGACAATTTACGTTTTTATTCAAAACTCACTTTAAACCATTGAGTGTTTATAATAACCCCCGTTTTAGTGCTGTGTTCGATACATCGATACTACGATGTATCGTCACAGAGATTTGACGATACGAGTATTGATACAGCTGGCCTTTTATCGATATCGCGGCATGTGCGCTGCAGTGGACCGCTCTTAATTAGAATACAAGAGCACCGTTTTAAACGGAGTAGAAAAGTGCAAGGTTTCTAAAAAAAAAAAAAAAATAATAATAATAATAATAATAATGAATAGAGCATAATATATAGGCTACAACAAGGTTTAATCTGGCTGCAGAGAAACACAACCGGGGCTGCCTGATATAAAGAGACACAATCCCCTAAACAGAGCTTCCCACTTGAGCAATGCGGAAATATACGCTAAGTATGTTACTTGTTTTTGTCAACCTGTCAACCACGTAAACGCTCTCTCTCCACTGTGGATAAACGCGCTGGATTTCTGAAAACAGAGGGGTTAGGCTGTGTATGTATGAATTACCACCGTTTTGCCATGTTTCTCTATTAACAGTGAAGCGGTGGCTTTAATTGCTTTAGAAACGATGATGTTACCAGCTCCTTGTTGAGAAAGATGTAGCTCTTCAGCGATTAAGCTATTTTATTGATAAAATTGCGAGGCAGCGCTAAAATGTTTGTCTGAGCGCTAAAAAGAATGTCTGTGCACGCACAGCGTGATCTGTGTGACTAAACGTGTGCGTGAGGCACAGTGAAGACAGCACATTAGTGTAGAACTCTTCTAAATTTTATTTTTATTTTTTAAACATAGAGAGTGCGTTAATTTGTGCAATGATAACCTACCAGCAATGTTAAGATGATTTTAATATATTAGAATGAGTACATTACAATATAAATTTATTAGAACAAGTACATTATTATTTATGGGCTTAAAAACAAGATGTAAACAATCAGAATATTGTACCTGGTGAAGAGTGCCCAATGTAAACATGAAACATATGCCATTACCTATATTGTACTGTGGTAGAGTTATGGAAGCCCTTCATAATGCAGAGGTCAACTGCCTGCTCTGCCTATAGTTAGCAATGGCCCTATAGTATGCAGTGTTTAATAAACAGCTGTTTTACTAAATTCTTCTGATGTGAAATTTAGTGCAGTCCCGTATCATGATACGTATCGTATCGTGGCCTCTGTATCGTGACACATATCGTATAGTGACTACGCTGGTGATACACAGCCCTACCCTGTTTGCAATCTCAAGTGGATTTTGTTATTTAATGTTGTTTAAATATCCTATTTATAGCATTTTATAAGCTAATATAAATAGCTGCACCAGCATTAGCATTTCACGTGTACATATTCTTTATTGTTATGAAAATACCCCAACTCTCCAGAAAATTATATACAAATCATATACGTCATAATCATAATCGTGCGTTCATTAGCTTTGTGTTTCATGTGTAAAAGTGGTTATTTGGGTTTGTTGTGGACAGAATAGAATGCAGAAGAGCAGAGGAAATACAGGAAAGACAGGGCGGGATATGAACATGCATTTATGATTGACATAACAAGCAGTGAATAAGTCATAACGCGATTCCGGAAGAGAAAAGTCAAGTCAAGTCACCGTATTTATAAAGCGCTATTTACAATGCAGATTGTGTCAAAGCAGGTTTACAGTATTAAAAAAAGGGAAATAGTGTGTCTAAATAGTGTGTCGTTCTCCTCTGGCCAGACGAGACCAGCAGTTTAATTCTAGGTTGCAACAAAGTCAGATTGTGCAGAGGACTCATCTGGTTCCTGTGGTCTTGTCCCTATGGCCATCTAGATGGTCTTCAGAGGGGATCAGCCTCTGGGGTTCATCTAGTTGTCCTGGTCTCTGCTGACATTCAGGGCTGTCGAGGTCATCTCTAGGTGCTGATCCACCATCTGGACTGGATATGGACTGGATCCAGGTGACTGCAGTGACCATCTGATCTGGATACAGACAGGATCTGTTAGCTACGGGGACCTTGGAATAAGAAAGAAACAGACTAATATTAGCGTAGATGTCATTCATCTAACGATGTACACTGAAAAAAAAAAAAGTTCTGTTGGATCAAAGTAAAAAAAAAAAAACTGCTTCAACTTGTTACAACTTACAAGTACAACTGGTGTGACCAAATGTGTCACCAAATCAAATTTCTATAGTCAACTGAAACTAAAAATTCACTTTGAAACAAATATATTTTTCACATGATTACAATCCCAAATAATCACCAAATCTTTTTGGATTAACTTAAATTTTTACGTTTTTATATCAAATATCCAGATAAATGCAAATCTAAATCATATATATTAAGCAATTTCATCACCTTCAGACTGTGCCTTTACTGTGTTAAATGTTATTGAATTACTGTTTGGAAAAAATAAAGCTTTTTACACTCTTGACAGTCAAACATTTAAAAATATTTATTACATCAAGTGAAATCTTCAGCACTCATTGACATAATTTCCACTCCAATTTGAGAAAGAATTTGCAACAGTTAATAGGGAAAACTGCTTTGAAACTGCATGCCTTAATAAAAGTATACAGAAAACAACTTAGAGTATATAAATTATATATAAAACAATGTTCATCCAAGAAATTAAAAGTCCATGTGCCATTGAAAAAGTCACTCATATTTCAGATGAACTTGCATTAACATTATAAACTTCTAATAGGTTTCAAATTTATTTTTACATGGAATATTTTTAAAACATCAACATTCTAGGTAATTCTAAGTTTTGGTTACCTGAACTTTTAATGGATGGACAGAAATCTCTTAGGTTTCATTAAAAATATCTCAATTTGTGTTTCAAAGATGAACCAAAGTCTTATGGGTTTGGAACAACATGAGGGTGAGTAAATGACAAAATTTTCAGTTTTGGGTCAACCGGACTCTTGAAGTCTCTGTGTCCATCTGTAGAAGAAAAAAAAAAGTTTATTTTTCTGCCAAGCAGGGCTGCTTTTTCTTGTACTTGCAGAGCTGATCACCTTCTACAAAGTGTCTGTTTCTCCTGCTGTGAGAGATTTTGAGAAAATAATTGAAATTAATTGTAGTATACACAAATGTCCGCCGAGATCAATACCTTTAATAACAATAGCATAATTTGCATTAGATCATCTCATGCACTTTGTAATATATTAAAGAACCTTACCTCAAACATGTATATGTTGCATTGGAATTGGCCTGGTATTGGCTGGTATGGGTCTGTAATATTATGGTACAGATGGAAAAATCTCTTTGATAAAAATTGATAAAGTACAAAATTGATAAAGTACAGCAGATATCAACGGGCCTTAAATGGCATATTGCAGGTTAGAGACCCCAGTGAGTCGATGTATAGAAAAATAATGTAGGAACTAGATTTTCTTTAAAATATACTTTAAAATACTCTATTAAGGCTTCTGGAGTCGTTTTTGAGAAAGAATTTTACTTCCGCATCTGAAAACCGTCAAAAACCGGAATTGACGCATCAAAGGGAGAGCGGTTCATTTTAGCCATAGGAAAACAATGGATCGCAATGACAGTTCGGATGCTGAGGAAATTTTAAATGTTTATTTATACTCATATGACAGACCACAGATACAATTATGAGCCTGCTATGCGGCCAAGAGAGCAGGGACAGGACAGGATTAGACAGAACAACGGTCAGAGGAGACAAATTGAGCATAGAGCAGGTGTCTTGGTGAGAGACCAGTGTTAGCTTACAGATATACACACGTTAGCTAATGTGATCAGGCAATAGCAAAGCTAGTATTGATCATCTATGAGTACTGATACTTACCAGTAACAGAAACTAATAAGCGTTGATTAGGTGTGTCACACTCGTTAATATCCGACACTAATGATGTGTGATATAGTGGTTTCTCATCACCGCAGGAGAGAGAGAGGGAGATAAACACGTTTTTGATTCATAGGTGCTTATGTGGGAAATGCAAGGCCATGGTCACAGCTGAGGAAAGTCAGTGCTGCAGGGAGTTAAGATACGTTACATACCAGGTCTTACTCAAGAATGTGACCCCCACACTTGATGTGCAGTGTCTGACTCGGCACCCAGGCTTTGAGGGCTGCTGTCTGAACCCGTATGTGCTACAGATAGCCTATATCCACTTCAGACAGGAGCATGGAGCTCTCCAGGCCAGCAGAGATGTATGTTTAGGGCAGAGATAAATTATTACTCTGAGCTAAATACTTGTATGTATAAATGCATAGTAAATTAAAGATTTGAATATTAAAACAATATGAATAATTTTGTTTCTCAATTAGAAAGTTGCCCATATTTAGGTCACAACTTCCAGTAAGTAACACTTTTTGATGTCATTGGTATAAGACAATCAATATTGACAGCATACAGGCAAGTTGTCTGCTGGGACTATGGCATTCTTTGCAGGCCCATCAGTCAATGGCTGTTGTGTCAGCCATTAGAAGACTTTATAAAGGAAGGAGGACTTTATAAAGGTTTTGAATGGCCCCATTTTGGTGACAAGAAAAAAATAATCACAATCACAAATTGTTTTACTGTATAAAAACTTGTTTATGAAGTTTACATCAGATATATATCAAGCAGATCTGCATTTATGGTTAACTCAATTCAGTTTTATTTCTACAGCACTAAATCATAACAAATATTATTTCATAGCACTGTTAATACCTAATATATATGTATGTATGTAGATGTACCAAACATATACTACCAAAAGAAAAATATACCATCTGACACATTTAAAAACATTTAACAATCTTTCAGTGTGGGTATCATACTAATGTGTTGTTAACGTGTGTTAAATCGTGAATGCTGTGCTAGATACACACCAACAGCCTCATCTTGTTGATCCTCTGGAGTGATCTGGAAAGAGGAGCAGGTGTAGTGGAAGACAAGACAGTGTTGCATTCTCGTGGAGCCTGTGGTGACCTGCAATATTCCTCTCTCAGAGACTCCATGAGACCCGATGCATGATGGCTATGCTGGGAGAAGCAAGCAAACGTTTAGATCGCATTCACTGCTGACCATGCTTTTCCACTTGGCCTCCATCACATCTGCATCTCCATTTGGAGCGGAAGCTGCAGTCCAGTAGAGGTGGTTAATAACAGCTGGCCTCCACTGCTTCAGATCTTCACACTCCATCCTCATTACTTGCACTGTCTCCCAAAGCCTTATAAACACACCACATGACAAAAAATTACCAGTTAGCTCTGCAAACAATGTCACTAAGCTGTAACTAGACTTGATGGTTATAATATTAGCAAACTGATGTTAACCTACCAGTTATGCCTTCTCATACGGTAACGTTTTTACACGGTTTTTAAAAATATATTGCTAATGCTTACAAGCTGGCTGTGGTGCTTTACAAAAACTTATACACATCTCATTGTATCTCATTATTTAAATAATTATGTTCACTGATTTGGTAGTTAGCAAATGTTAAAAAACAAGACTTACGTAGGGATGGGTAGATCGACACCTAGTGTCGACACACGTTTCAAGTTTTCGACACACTAGAGGTTCGAAACTAGTGTTCCGGAGCTTTGCTTGAAATGAGGCTGTCACGTGACCTGTGAAAACGAAGCTTCGTTACCTCACTGACACCCGCGATCCATTTAGTGCAATGTTATAGTTATATCAGTTAGCATGCCCATATGTATGTACCCAGCAAACATGCCCATGCGGGCCCACAGCAGGTTTTCTGTGGGACAGTGCGGGCAGAGCAAACCCACACACCCCACGTGGGCCCCATGTGGGTTAGCCCATGCGGGCCCACAGCGGTTTTGCCCATTTGGAGCCCTATGTGGGTTTCGTGTGAGCAAGCCCACTGCGGGCTTGCCCACAGAAAACCCACTCGTGGCCCCCTGTGGGTTAACCCATGCGGGCCCACAGCGGTTTTGCCCTTTTGTGCCCCAATGATGGTTTTCTGTGGGCAAGCAAAAAAAAAAAAAACACCCGGGGTGTGTTCTTTCTTTATTTATTTATCTACTACATGCAAATGTTGCACTAAAATTAGATTTCTGTGACAATGAGAGTAAAATGTAAACAATAAATTGTCCATAACAAAAATGTAATAAATTCAACAGCCAAATACTTAACTAAAACAGCAAATGGTCAACAAGAAAACCTGTTGGTTTGTAGCAGCTGTTTCCAGACAAACTCAGGCAGATTATATATTTTACCATATTACAGTAGTTCAAAAACCCAATAAGACCTCAACAGAACACCCTATATATATATAGCCCATAGTCATCAAGCAGACGCTTTTATCCAAAGCAATTTGCAAATGAGGACAATCAAAATCAACAAAAGAGCAATGATATGCAAGTCCTATAACAAGCCTGTTATAGCTTAACACAGTACACACAAGTTTTTTTTTTTTTTTTTTTTTTTATTATATAATAAATAAAAAGAAAACAGATAGAACAGAAAAAGAATAGAACAAGCTAGTGTTAGAGTAGTTTTTTAAAGTTTTTTTGTTTGTTTGTTTTACCTCAGGGCTCAGGTCTTTGCTCTAATATGCATTTTCAGCTGTTAGACCTTATATTAAGATATGTGTCCCTTTCCAAATCATACCCATTCAACTGAGTTTGCCACAGGTTAACTTCACTCAAAGTGTGGTAACATTTACAAGCAAAATGAATGCTCCTGAACTAAATTTCAACTATCCCAGATAAGGGTATGAATACTTATGCAATGGATTTAAGTTGTTTATCTTTAATAAATTTGCAAAGATGTTAAAAACCTGTTATTTGTTTTGTCATTATGGTGTATGGAGTGTAGATCGATGTGGAAAAAAATAATTTAGAGCAGTTTAACATAAGGCTACAACATAACAAAAAGTGAAAAAAAAAAAAAAAAAATCAAGGGGTTTCAATACTTTCGAAAGGCACTGTGTAGGCTATGTACATGTATAAAATTAATTTGTGTTATTTGTCAAAGCATTTAAATTATGTAATATATATATATATATTATAATATAAATTATAATAGTATACATTGTTTTTGTTGTAATAAAATGTATTTCTTATTTGTATATAAATACATTATAGGCTATTATTAAATAAAATTAATTTATTTGACAAAATACAACCATGTGAATAAACAGATCATTGATTTGTTAATTTATTAATTGTTATTGCTTGTATTGATTAGCGATGTAATAATTTATTAAATATTTCTAAAAGGAAAAAGGAAAATGTAATATGTATTAATATAATAAATAATATAATATAATAAAAAAATAATTAATATAATAAAATTACATTAGCGTGTCAGATTTCAGCGCGTGATTAATTCTAGCCAATGAGAGCTGGAACTGCTGGAACTCTGCATCGGTAATGAGCTGTCATTCCGGCTTCAACTGATACCCCCCAGCTCTGCTCAACCAGGTAAGATTTTCAGATTTCTTAGTTAATTTCTGAGTTTTCTATTAAAATGTGTAAAATTCGTCAAAATTAAATTATTTTATGTCCATTTTGGTGTTAATTTGTTTTGTTGTTTTTCCTTTGCTGTTTTGCTGTGATTTTAACAACAGCGAGCAATATAGGCTATAATGGAGCTAAGTCCATATAATGTCTTTGTTATAAAGTCCTAAATAGCAACATAAACGAGAGAACTCTGTAAAACTATATTACACGTGCACCGGCACACAACAAATAACGCATGCAGGGCAGAATTAGGCAAATATCCTCTAATCATAAAGACACAAAAAAGGGCAATTAAATTCTGGAAACATCTGAAACTCAGTGACCCCCAATCATATCATTATAAAGCCCTGCAATACCAAGAGATGAGCAAAGAAAGCAACCCCTTCCCTCAGCTGATCCAGAGCTTCAGTCCTGATGCTTCACTAACATCTACTGATGCTCTGAATCACAACAACAGAATCAATCAGATTACTGCACAAATCAAACAGAGTTACATCACTCACTGGCAAACCCAAACACAACAACAGAGTAAAATGCAATGCAATGCAGAGATTGTGTTCACACTGTGATCTAAATCAGATGGAAACAGAGCTGCACTTCCTCACAGAGTGCTCAAAATACACGGACATACGGACATTGTTCTATGATAAAATACAGCAGATCCATCCGACATTTAAAACTCTTTCAGACCAGGAGAAACTGCCGTATCTGTTAGGAGAACACAAGAACTGCTGTGTGTTTGCTGCTCAATATGTGTCTGCCTGTCACCATAGAAGAGAAAACACTCAATCTGCCCTGATCTGATGTTTCCAGCACATCTAGATTATATTAAACCATATTAATCTGTTATATTACTTAGATGTACATTTTGTTTCTGTAAATCTGTCTAATCCCTTATCTTATTTTTATTTATTTTTTTTTTCTTTCTAGTTTATATACTTGCATACATTAGTAATTCATTTTGCACTACATGCTTAATACTTTTTATATATTATTATTACTATTATTCTTTCTCTCTTTGTTAATACATATATGCACTATTTGTAAGCAGCCCAGCTGCAATGGCTTTGGCAATACAAATGTATAGTTTTTGTCATGCCAATAAAGCACACTTGAATTGAAAAAAATTGAGAGAGAGAGAGAGAGAGAGAGAGAGAGAGAGAGAGAGAGAGAGAGAGAGACAGAGAGACAGAGACAGAGACAGAGAGAGATAGAGAGAATTTGAATTTTCAACACTCTTTTATTACAATTATCATCAACAATACACAATCAACATTATACACATAAAACTCATTCTAATACAAAAAACAAACCAAAAAACAAAAAACAAAACACAAATAAAAAAAAATAAAAAAACTCTAAATCTTCATTAATAACTTCACACAGAGCCTTTTTATAACACCAAATTTCACAAGATTAAAAAACACAGTTTGTAAATTACTCCTTGCATTCCGTTCAATCATTATTTTTCTGGTGTCATAAATTGCCATTTTTGCCTGACCTAGAAGAAAATTCAACAGCTGGCAACAGAGTCTCTGTTTCCGAGTGTATTTAAAGCCACAAATAAACACTTCCCAAGAGAAAATCTCATCAAAACGATTAAATAACCCAGTTAAAACTTGAAACAGTGAATCAAGCCTATTACAAAACAAAAAAGTATGATATACAGTCTCCTTCTGGAAACAAAAAGGACATTCATCACTGCTACCTGGATTTATAATTGAAACAAGGGCATTCACAGCTATAGCGCCATAAAGAATTCTCCACTGTAAATCTCCTACTTTTTTTGACAAAGGTGATTTGTACAAAGCTCTCCATTCCGGTTTAACATTCTCTCCTAAATGGAGGACAGCGCGCCAAGGAGTATCAACTCTATTATGAAGAAAATTCTTATTTAAGGACTTCACACAACTCTTATATACAGTTTTCCCAGATACAGAATTAGGTCCTATTAAAACCAAAGTACTTTCTTGTAAAAACACACCTTCACACTCTTTAAAATCAGTTAACAAAAACAAATCAGGAAATGAATCATTACAATTTGGAGCAATTGCACCTTCAATATATTCACCCAACAGTTTAACTTCTTCAGGTACAAGAGCCGACTTCCATTTTTCAAGCAATTTGGCCACTATACGTTTCGACTTTACCCCCAGACAACTGGAGACAGCATCAACATTCTTAAAGGCCAATCCAGCCAATGTAAACAGATGACCAAATGTTAAAACTCCAGCATTGAGAAGTATCTCGTTGACAGAAGGGAGAATCCCCACATTTGTTAAGTCCATATGTGATCCAAAAATTAAAGGTTCTTGGAGCAACCAAAATAAAGAAGTTGTAGTGTCCTGTCTCTGTACTTTAAACAGAGACCAAACTTTGAATAGATTCCTATAAAAAATAAGTAATTTAGACAAGTCCATCTTTTGCGGGTTCAACCAAAATAAAGATCTCTCAAAGTCCAGGCCTCTGAATCCTCGCAAAATGGCACAAGCAGCAAACTTCCAACTTGAGACTATAGGGCCAGTCAGCAGTCTTTGAATAAATTGAATTCTGAAGGCCGCTATTCTGCTCTGCACATGCATCAGGCCATGTCCTCCTTCTTCTTTGGGTAGGTACAAAACAAACTTTGGTATCCAATGCATCTTATCCCAAAAGAAGTCTACTAAGATTGCAGTCTTGGCAGTAGATCCCGTGGAGGATCCGTACAAATTAAACGATGCCAAAGAGCAGATGCAATTAAATTGTTAATGATCAGTACTCGCCCTTTATATGACATTTTAGGGAGTAAGAACTTCCATTTAACAAGGCGACCTTTGACCTTCTCAATAATATCTTCAAAATTTTTTTGCATGAATATTTCATTCCCCAAGAACACTCCCAAATACTTAAAACCTTCTTTGGTCCAAGATAACCCTTCTGGGAGCTTTGGCTCTACATTAAGCCAGCTTCCAACCAATACTGCTTCACTCTTAGACCAATTTACTTTTGTGGCAGAAATCTCCTTAAAATCATTCAAAATTTCCAACAACATGTTCACATCCCTTTGTCCATTTATTAAAACAACAACATCATCCGCATATGCAGACAATCTAAACACATTTGTACAATTCGGAATAGATAAACCACATAGTTTTGCTCTTATTCTAATTAAGAGAGGCTCTATAGCCAAAGTATACAACATGCCAGATAAGGCACAGCCTTGCCTGATACCTCTGAAAACCTTAAAAGGGGCACATAAATCTCCATTAATTTTTAAAACACTTTCAACTGCATTATACAAAACTTTAAGCATAGACACAAAATCATTATTAAAACCAAAAGCTGTTAATGTGTTCCATAAATATGCATGCTCCACTCTGTCGAAGGCTTTTTCTTGATCAATAGACACTAGGCCAAAATTCAGTTTAAAATTCTTACCAATATCTAAAATGTCTCTGATAAAAGAGATATTATCACATATTCGCCTCCCTGGAACACAATAAGTTTGGTCAGAATGAATAATATGACTAAGTACTTCACTCAGCCTGTTGGCCAGAACCTTTGAAAGTAACTTATAATCAGTGCAGAGCATGCTAACAGGCCTCCAATTTTTAATATCATTTAGATCACCTTTCTTGGGCAATAATGTAAGAACTGCCCTTCTGCAACTTAAAGGTAATTGCCCATTCACCAGACTTTCATTAAGTACTTGTAACAAATCCCAACTCACTTCTGCCCAGAATGTCTTATAAAATTCAATCGGCAGGCCATCAATACCAGGCACTTTATTACCTTCCATATTTTGAAGTGCCTTTTGTAATTCTTCTAAAGTAACAGCCTTACTCAATACAGAATTAAGTTCTTGGGGTACTTGAGGCAAGTTTTCAAAAAAGACGCTCTCATCTTTCTCATCTAAAACTAACTCGCTCTTGTATAGTTTTGATAAAAACCAACTGCCCTATTTCTTATTTCAAAAGGGTCTGATAACAAGACCCCAGCCTCAGAACGCAAGTTGTGCATAATTCTCCTTTGCCCATTCTTTTTTTCCAAATTAAAAAAAATTTTTGAAGGTGCATCCATCAATTCAATATTTTGAAACCTTGATCTAACCAACGCTCCTTGTGTAGCCAACTCCAATAAATTATTTAGAGAATTCTTTTTCTCTTGAAAACTCTTTATACCAGATAAAACTTCTGAGGTATCTCTACCTTCTTGCATATCCATTAACTCTTTTTCTAATAATTCAGTTGTATTTTTCCTATCATTGTTACATTAAAAGTGTACTGCTGACACAGCTGTCTAGTTTGTATCTTGGCAAAGTCCCACCATTGCTGTACAGATTGAAAGGATGATTTCCTAAATCTAAAACCAATCCAAAACTCTTTAAAAGAATCTTGAAACAGATGATCACATAACAAATTAGTGTTCAAGTGCCAATACGCACTCTTTGGTTTAATAAAACCCATAATTACAAGAACCTTAACTAAGTTGTGATCGGAAAAACCAACCGGAATAATGGAACACTCTTTAAATAAGTTAAGTTGGTGTTTATATCCATAAAATCTATCTAATCTAGCCAAAGATAGTGAATTTTCATAAGCATGTGCCCAGGTATACTGTCTCTGTGAATGATGAAAATTCCTCCATATGTCAACAATTTCTTTAGAATTCATCAGTTGTATAAGTCTCTTACGTGATGGCATATGGGGTTCCACATGGTTTCTATCTAAAAACTGCTCAGTACAATTAAAATCCCCACCCAAAAACAAAACATCCTCTGTATTACAATTCACTAGGACATTACTCAAAGTATCTAAAAAACACATCCTTTCAAATGCTCCAGTGGGAACATATACAGAGATGAAAACAAAAAAACAATTCTCAAAACGGGCTCTGATCTTTAAAAGTCTGCCTTTTATAATTTCTTCCACTTGATATGAACAAGGAATAAAACCTTTAGAAAATTGCAACACCTCCACTAGTGGGGCTCAAATGACTTAATATGGACATTCCATCAAACTCTCTAACCCAATCACATGCATTTAACTCATCACTGTGAGTCTCCTGAACAAATAAAACATCGATCTTTTTCTGCTTTGTTTCAAAAAGGTGAAAACGTTTTTTCCCTTCTCTAGCCCCATTTATGTTAAGAGAGGCAATACTTATTTCTCCCGTAAATGAGGAAAGCCAAGAGCAAATTAGACTCAACAAACAAAAATTCACATAAACACGCTGATTACTTTTCATTACTAACATTAGATTCCGACTGAGTATTGAGCTTAGCAAGTATCTTCTTAAGACGATACACTTCTTGATTACTAAAACACCCTTCATTCCTATATATTCTCACCTTATCAATAAACTGTCACATCAGGAAAATATTGTTCAATACGAACTTTTCTCACATTCTTAGTTTCCTTTAAAAAGGATTTAATGTCATTTGCACTATAACTCCTACTGGAAAATCCACTTTGCGGCAAACTATACGTTACGCTACATTCTGAAAAATCACTTTCACTTTCCGTGTCGGTTTGACTTAGATCACAACTAAACCCTCTCTTTGCAGGGGCGGATCTAGAAAATAATTTTTAGGGTGGCAAAGGGGTGGCATGGAGTCTACGAGGGGTGGCAACACCAAAAAAACCCATGCATAGTTTTTGGGGATTTATTGTCTGACATGCACAGTTGTGTTCACAAATATTGCCTTACCATTAAGTAATCATCCATACTGTTATAATAAAAAATAAAATAAATAAATAAATAACAACATTTCAATATCCATCATGGCACCAAGTCAATACTTAAAAAACTTCAACAGGTTATAAATGTTTCTGAGCTTGTATCATTAAAGAAGAGATGCGGTTCTATTAATATTAATATTATGGTATAAATCACGTTTTAGTGCAAGTTTAAGAGCAATTTCAAGAGTAACACTTTTGAATTTACATTAGAAAGAAATACAATAATATCAAAGTATTGAAACCGGATCAGTTTTGAAAACAATGTTTCATTTTCTGTTATTACCAGAGGTGGGAATGTCTGTAATCACCCAGAACACACTATCAATAGTCTAGCAACACCCCAGCAACTGCATAGCAAGAGCCTAGCAACCACCCAGAATATCCTAGCACCCAACTAGCAACAATTTAGCAAACATCTAGAACATCTAACTGACCAAACTATTTATGTTTCTTAAACAAGACGGTAACACTTTAGAATACTGTTCCATCATTAATGAATAACTACACAAGAACACATGAGTAACGCAATATTAGTACTCTAGTAACAACTAGTAACTATTATTTTTTCATACCTCCCTAAGAACTACTGTATACAGGTTCATAATTAATATGAATAATACATAATGTACAATTATTTCTAAAGTAAAGGTCATGGTAACCCACTAGTAATGACTCAAGTATTATGAAATTCCTCAGAAGGAATTACTAATTATTTGGATCAGTATTCTAAAATGAAGATCATGATAACTCCCTAGTAATGACTGAAATCATTGTAAGCTTTTGAGAGTTTTGTAAAGTATTGGATAGTAACTATACAGGTGGTATTTCATCCTTCTAAAGGAATTACTCATTTTTTGGATCAGTATTCTAAAGTGAAGATCGTGATAACTCCCTAGTAATTACTGAAGTCATTGTAAACTTTTGAGGTTTTTGTAAGGTTTTGGTTGGTAATCCATTTTGTTAGAATTGGTAACACTTAAATCATTACTAGTGGGTTACCGTGATCTTCACTTTAGAATACTGATCCAAATAATTAGTAATTTCTTCAGAAGGATGTAGTAACACTTGAGTCATTACTATCCAAAGCCTTACATATACCTCAAAAGCTTACAAGGATGTCAATCAATATTAGGAAGTTATGATGCTTTTCACTTTAGAATACTGATCCAAGTAATTAGTAGTTCCTTTAGAAGGATTTGGTAATTCTTGAGTCATTACTAGTGGGTTACCATGATCTTCATTTTAGAATTAATTGTACATCATGCATAATTCACATTAATAAAGAACCTGTATACAGTAGTTCTTAGTAGTTCTCCAGGATATATATATATATATATATATATATATATATATAGTAGTTATTGATTAGATAATAGTGAACTACCAGTTTCAGCTGAGTGCTATTACATACTAAATCATTAATCAGAGTTTCTTGTTAGGTAATAGTAGTTACTACAGTGTTAATAGTGCATTAGTCACTTGTTCCTGTAGTTATTCATTAATGAAGGAACAGTGTTCTAAAGTGCTACCAACAAGACTTTAAGACAAGCCAGCATAAATTTGTCTTTCAAACTTTTCAATCTAGATATTACAGGTATTCTTAAATGCTTACACACAATTCAAATACACAGATGACTTTCCTGCCCAGTGAAAACTCATGAGATCAATAACACTTAACAAAAAACTCTTGTTAGGATTCAGGAATTATTTTTGCAGCTCAATGTCTATTACCGTATACAACATAAATTAAATTACATATAATAATAATAATTCCGCAATGAACTTTTGGGAACAGATAATTTTTCATTTTACTACTGTAAAGTAATCTTGCAGTAGATGAAAAACACTAGAAAAGTTCAAATACCAAAGAATTGTATATGAACTTGTATGCACCACAATATAGTACAGTAAAAAAAATTTAAATAAAAAAATTTTAAAAACGGTAAATTCAGCATCCTCTGCACATTTGGTCAAATTTCATTACGGTATACAGTACTATAGCGGTTTCCTGGTCTCCTGACACAAGACTAGCTATGTCTCTAGGCAGTCATTTCTCTGTTGTGCAAACATGCAGTACACATAAAAAATTGTTACAAACAAAATTTGACAGTCTCACGTTTGAAGGTGTACAACATGTGCTACAGTTTACTGTACATATAGAATAGTGAAATTCCCATCATCTAATGTACTGTTACTGTACTGTAATTATACTGAATATGTAAGTATAAAACTCATGTATATTATTTGTTCAGCTCTCTCCTCTCTTTGTTGTTAGGATGCAGAGATTCTGATCGGTGTAATCAATTTTGCTACCTAATGTTTCACTTACTTATTCTTAAACTTTTTGAGAAATGTGTTTTGAGAACTGAATTAATGGTTTGGGAAAATGGGCCAACTAAAATCAGCTATATTATGTTAACAATCCAGAAAACTGCAATACAAGATTCTTACCTAACTCTGCTACTAGTTTTCGTGGTCGGCATCTTCTTATTGGTTTCATGTTATTGTTTCGTCCGATATGGCAGAAAGGCCTATATCTATGATGAAAGTGGAGCGAGCGGTCTGAGAATCGGATCCCAAACAATTACGGGATGAATCTCAGACATATCCAGACGGGATTAGATTTCTCAGAGGACTTCTGAATAAACCGAGAAGCAGTATCTGATTCACAAACAAATGTAAAAACAATTCGTTAGTGAACAGGCTGCGCTTTGTGGTTTTAACTCAAAAAGAACCGGTTCATAAGAGTCATTTGTTAATGAAGGCAACTACACTGGGCGCGCCGCGTGCGCGTGCAACCATCGTGCACAGTTTAGTGAAAGTCTTGTTTTTTTTTCCTCCATTATTTTCCGTTACGCTGTCATCGCCGCAGCTGAAAAGTAGCACATGAAACACTGCTTACATTTATATTTTATTCTGTGATAATTCTGGGGTGGCAGGTGGGGTGGCACAGCTTTTTCTTAGGGTGGCAGTTGCCACCCCGTGCCACCCCGGTAGATCCGCCCCTGTCTCTTTGCTTGCTCATCTGAGGACGTTGCTCTAACCTTCGCTTCTGTGGCGTTTTAAAAGTACAGTCGTCCAACTCTGATAACATCACACTTTCACGATGAACAGAACACTCACCCAGAGTGTCCACAGTCTCTAATCTATTCTCTGCTTCATTCAATTCAGCTACGGTAACGATCATTTCTTCCCCTTCCACATCGATCTAGAGGCTCTACCTCCACTGTTTTCCCAACCAAACCAACCACTGTCTGCACTGAACTTGGCCCAGGTACCTCATCATCAGTGATTGGTACCACAGCATTCTGATCTTCTTTAGCGTTTGCACTATTCTCATCATTCACAACCGGTAAAGGGACTTCATTCAATTTATCCACCTTATTGGGGCACGCACGAACCAAGTGCCCCATTGCACCGCAATTGAAGCACTTCATATTATTTGTCGTAGCGAAAATAACATAATTGAAGTCCTCATATCGAAAATTCAGGGACAAATCCAGTTCATCAAGGTGCTCTTGCAAAATCATATACACATAGCGCCTAAACGACACAACATGCTTCAGGAGAGGCGACTTAGTTCCAATCGGAATCATCCTTATAGGTGAAACTATTTTACCATAACGCGTAAACAAATTTGTCAAGTCAAGTCAAGTCACCTTTATTTATATAGCGCTTTTAACAATACAGATTGTGTCAAAGCACTTAACAGTATCAAAATGGAGGATAGAGTGTCAGTAATGTATAATAATAAGATTAAACACTCAGTTTTCAGTTAAAGGCATTTCATTATTGAATTCAGAGATGTCATTGTCTAGCTCAGTTTAGTTTAAATAGTATATATGAAATCAAATTGACGATAATCGTTAGAAATTAAGTGTCCCCAACTGAGCAAGCCAGAGGCAACAGCGGCAAGGAACCAAAACTCCCCGTGACAGAATGGAGAAAAAAAAAACCTTGGGAGAAACCAGGCTCAGTCGGGGGGCCAGTTCTCCTCTGGCCAGGATATTATTATTTATTTTTTTACTTATTGTTGTAGGAGATTCTTGAACGGACACACACATACCGCGAGCAGACTCATTCCAGAGAAATGAGTCGATCTCTGGTTTCACCTCTGGAAGTCATAAAAATCAGAACGAGCTAGAGGATCAACTTCACCAACGCAGAACAAAGGAAATTTCTGGCGGGAAAGATACCAGATCCAGATGGTAAATGAACTTTGACCAGCCAACGTATAAATTGACAAACTTGTCAACAAACGCGCGATGGATTTACAGTCGTAGGCCTGACTTAAACATATGCCAGAACTCCTCTCCCGGACACCTTCTGACCTCAGGAGTACTCGCGCCCCTCCTCGAGTGCATGCCTTTTTCAGACAGACAAAGGAAACACGCAAAAGTGTGCCAAAACTCCAAAAGACAATATTCAAGACTTTTAAGTAATGAAAATGTATTCCCAAATTATGTGTGTTATGCCTTAGATATGCTTGATATGTTAGAAAAACATGGATAGATGTTAATCTATCCATTATAAGGTTAGGACCATTCTAACCTATGTATTATAGGGTATGAATATGTGTGCGTGTCATGTTTGGTGTTAAATGAAAGTATATTTTATTTGCAACAACTCTGTGTGGATGAAATGTAGAAATTAGGTAAATCCCGTAACGTTATAACGTTTATCAAGATTATTAACAAAACCCTGCAAGGATTTTCTGTCACGTGATTACACGGGCAGCTCGTTAATTTATGCAGAGAAATGGAGCCTAGGAAGCTGAGCTCCACCATGCAACAAGCGGATTGGTACCCCAGCTCCAGGGCGGGCCCAAAGTGGCCTGCTTAAATTCTAATGTTCAACTAAACTCAAACGCTCTTTGCCATGGTTTGAAAACTGCTTCAACTCGTGCGCTCATACGCCGCATCAAACCATCACCATTCCAAACATCAAGCTCTTCAAGAAAACTTCTGCAACCAAGAAAGGAAAAGAAGAACTTCAAGCGCGTCTCATCCAGAAAGGCAACCTGCCAATCACAGGCGGAATTCCCTAAGAGACGTCAGACCAACAACGCTTCGCCAGCCAATCAGCTGAACCCGGGGATTCCCTCAAAGAGACGAGACGAGACCCTGCAGCAAACCTAACAAGTAAAACAAATCTCTTATCTATTGGCTGAAAACGGCGCAAACTGATATAATTAAGATACAAGAATTGGCAGAATCATCAGAGACCTTTGGTAAATCCTTGAAGAAGATACTCTCATTGATATCATCTGATCTTAATTCACTTCTATACAGTTTCTTATAAAAGCCAATTGCCCTCCTTCTAATCGCTACAGGATTGGACAACAAAATTCCTTCCTCAGATCGCAAAGTATGAATGATTCTTTTTTGCCCATTTTTTCTTTCAAGACTAAAAAAAAACTTTGAAGGTGCATCCATTTGATCAAGACTAACAAATCTGGACCGGACCAAAGCCCCCTGTGTTTTAACCCCTAATAATTCTGCTAATTGATTCTTTCTTTTAGAAAGAATTTTCAAATAACTTTGTTGTTTTGTTGATTCTGCCAATTCTTGTATCTTAATTATATCAGTCTCTAAGTCCTTCATTGACTGATTTAAAGCTTTGGTACTGTTTTGAGCATACTGCTGACAATACTGTTTAATCTGTACCTTACCAAAATCCCACCATTTTTGTAAAGATTGAAAAGATGCTTTTTTTATTCTGTAATCATCCCAAAACAATTTAAAAGTGCGTATAAACTCCTTATTATCCAGCAAAGTTAAATTAAAATGCCAGTAAGCACTTTTAGGCTTGACAGAATTCAAAATAAAAGAACAGTGTACCATGCAATGATCTGAGAAACCAACAGGAAAAATACAACAATTTTTAAAAATACCAGCATGATACTTAAACACATAAAATCTATCCAATCTTGCCAGAGATAAGACATTATCACGTACATGTGCCCAAGTATATTGCTTTTTATCCTCATGAAAAAACCTCCGCACATCACTTAACTCATGCTTATTAATTATTTGAATGAGACGTTTTCTTGAAGGCATATGGGGTTCAATATGGTTTCTGTCACAATTACTCACAGTACAATTAAAATCACCTCCCAAAAAATAGATAATCATCATTGGAAACATTTTCTAACACAGAACATAGTGCATCTAAAAAACACATTCTTTCAATTGTAGAGTTGGGGACATACACACAAATAAAAACAAAATTATAATTCTCCACTTGTGCTTTCACTTTTAAAAGTCTACCCTTCACAAACTCTTCAACTTGGTACGAGATTGGATTAAAAGTTTTTGCAAATAATATTGCTACACCTCTACTTAGTGTGGTATTGTGGCTAAAAAAAGATAAACCTTCCCATTCCTTTATCCAATCATTTACATTATTTACATCACTATGCGTTTCTTGAATTAAAGTGACATTGATTTTCTTCTGTTTGATAATTTCATACAGCTCAGCTTTTTTTCTATAATCTCAATCCCCATTAACATTCAAGGAGGCAATGCACACCTCAGCCATACGAAAATAAATAAACACCCAAAAACACACAAGCATCCCCAAATTAGTACTCTTAGTCCTCATTTTCATTTAAATCTATGCCAACTTTCCTCACAATCTTTTTCAAGCGGTAAACTTTCTTATTTGAAAGGCACCCTTCAGCCATTAGGCTTTTGGCTTTATCATGAAACTGCTTCAGATCAGGGAAATATTCCTTTACGATCACACCTCTTTTGTTTTTTGTGGTATTAAGAAAACGTGTTATGTCATCAGCCTCATAGCTTCTGCTTATCCCTTCAGTCTGTGACATTACTGTACTCGAATCAGACATTTCGCTTTCACTTTCCGACTCTTTCTGGTCTTCAAACACTTCTCTTTTTTTGGAACACTTTGCACTACTGATGTTTTCCACATTTTTCCTTTTTGTTGGTACTTTGAACATCTTATTCTCTGTTTCTATCTCAGACACGTCTTCCCTCACGTTTTCTACATCACTGCTCAACAAAGTAATTTCTTCAGCTAAAAGAGTTTCTGAAGTATCCCTACCTTCATTCATTAACTCCGTTGAGGTCGATCCAGCTTCCACAGGCCCCACAACAGATGGTCCTTGCCCAGCAGGTTTATCCGCGGTCAGCACTGCTTCGGCCAAAACGACCTCAGACAGTTTTTCAGTATTGTTTTTCTCAGCTGCAGCACTGTCCTTACTACTTCCAGTTGCACTAGACTTGTCAGGACATGAACGGATTAAGTGTCCCAATTTATTGCATCCAAAACATTTCATTCTGTCAGTAGTTACAAACACTACATATTCAAAGTCATCCACACGAAAATTGAGTGCCAAATCAAGTTCAGCATCGTCTTTGACTATCATGAAAGCGAATCTCATAAATGAAACAATATGTTTCAATAAAGGAGACTCGCACCCTATCGTGATCAGTAGTAAGTATGCTACACCACCTGCCAAAATATTTGATTTATGACTTTGACCTTTGACCTCATTACATAGGGATTAACCTTTTGACCTTTTAGGATGATTTATGACTTTGACCTTTGACCTCATTCCATGGGGATTAACCTTTTGACCTTTTTACGAGCGCACCTGGGGTGACGTCATGTAATATGTCATCTGTTTGTAATATATCATGTTTATAGCTCGTTAACCGTGAAATGACCCCGATATTTGACCCCGATATTTACAACATCCGTGAACGAATGACCTCTGTGATGTGAAATGTGTTTGCAATATATCATGTCATTAGGATTAATCTTATGACATCGGTTTGTAATATACGCTCAGGATGTCCGGTACGTGACATTAACTTAATAACATAACATAATATATCATGTTTATCTGTTGTGCGATATATCTACCTGACCTCCGGGGTTAAAACGAGAGAACGTCCACCTGTTTGTAATATAGATGTCGGTCCTCCGGTACGCGTCCCGTGATCTGTTTAAATCGTGGTACGCGTGTGCTCTTAGTCGGTGATGTACCATATCATACTCGTATAAATACAGCTGACCATTTCTGTGTAAAATCAGAAAAGATAATACAGACATGGCTGCTTCATACTCACCTAAAACTCCTGACAAGGAATGGAATGAGGAGATGATGAAAAAGCTGACTATGGCTCCGAGAAAGCCGTACAACGGTAATTTGTGCTTGACAAAGTTTCTCCATGAAAATACGGATTTTGTGAGACGAATTTTTACTGATCAGCGGACCCATGTTCGGGTACATTTATTGCAAATCAGACCGAACGGTTACGCTCTACATGTCTGACGAGACCAGCGAATTTGTAAAGGATCAAGATCCCTGTCTGGTATTTCCTGATAAAGACTGGCAAGTTTTTTTTCAATCGTATCTGGAAAGATCTGAAGGATTGTGGAGAAGAACCTTTGTACATCGGGGAGTGGGATGGGGTAGCACCAAACATCCGGTACCGAGTGATCCGTGACCACACTCAAAAAGAACCCGGACGACTGCGTATACATATTTGCTTGCAAAGACAGGACAAGGCTTAGCGGATGTTCGGGGGGGCGACCTGCATAAGGAATATCATGAAATGTTCACCATGCAGTTTTTGTTTGCGTGGCGTGATCTGCATCTTTTGAGCGCTCTTTTTTCAGTCATAAACAAAATGTTCAGGTGGTCCGAAATGTGTGACGGATACAACAGAATTAAAGTACAGCTGTTTCATCCCAAGAGTTACTCCTGCGATGGGGCGTTGCCGTCCCCGCCCATTTACTACAGACACTATAAAGACCAGTAAGTCAAACCCTTTCCACAACACGCTTTCATCATGTCTCGAGAAGACTCTTTACAATGCGATCTTGCTCCTTTCAATTTCACGGGGACCGATGATAATGCTACCGATCATTTTCCAACAGGAGGACCCCGCTCACCCGAGCTGCACAAAGAATGGTTGGATAAATTCTGCGCCGACCTGGGGTACCGCAACCTGACCTTCCTATCCGGCATGCACGGTACCTCCGCGGAAAGCTCCGGGTTCGATACCGCTGATGGTTGTTTCAACGGTCTCGGGTACAGGATCATAAAATCTACGATCGTGGTGCTTCTGCAACACATCGTCGACAAAAAACTGAGGGAGGAATGCGAGGGGTGCGCGACTCTACTGTTCGAGCCTCCCGCCTATTATTTCGACTCGCGCTTCAACGAGCTGTGTCGCATGCTGTTCAAGCCCGACCTTCAGACCATCATCGACTTCACTCTGCGCCGCTGCGGTCTGAAGACCAACAACATTCTGAGGCTTCAAGGAGCTACCGGAGCTATCCTGCAAGAATTAAGAGACGAACCATTCATTGTCGCAAAGCTACAAGAAATCAGGGATAAGCTGCTGGACAGAGGTGGGTAGTAACGAGTTACATTTACTTCGTTACATTTACTTGAGTAAATTTTTTGGGTAACTAATACTTTTAGAGTATATTTAAAAATGGGTACTTTTACTCTTACTCAAGTACATTTTTAGTGAAAAAACGGTACTTTTACTTCGTTACTGTGGGCGACGCTCCTCTCGTTACCTTAATGTAATACAAGTTAAAAATCCTTCAATTTATTCCAAACGCGCCGTCTACTTTTTTTCTGGGCAATGAGCGATGCCCGTTCGCAAATGATTCATTCTTTTGAGTCAATTCTGTTCGAAGGCTTGATCAAACCAATTGGCAAACCAGTGAATCGGTTCGCGAATCAGTTTGAATGATTCGTTCAGTTCTGCCGCACGCGCTGATCGTCTGAAGCGGTTCTCACTGAAGAGTTGTAACAGAAAGAGCGCTGAAGACGTGGCTTTGGATCTACAGTCAGTTGAAAGCAAATCTGCAAAGGCTATGGTTTGCTAGCTATGAAGATCTTTATTAGATGAACACCGCGTGTGCTGTCAGTTCCACAGGTAGAGATTCAATTACAGTACACGATACCACTATGACATTACCAGTTTGTTGTACATGTACCTTACACATTAAATACAATGTATAATTTATTCATTAAATAAGCCGTCACAGAATATGAAATGAACACCCGCCAAACCCGCGTTAGTTCCTGGAGGAATGCCTTTGCCTAGACACAATTAATATTGATATTTTCACAATATTTACGCTTGCAGAAATAAAGGCTACATTTGTTTACATTTAGCAGAACAGACAGAAGAAGATCCGTCAATGTGTATTTGTTTCGTTATGTTCAGATTTTCTGTAGCGGTCATGTGAGGAGTTTTCACTCTTCTCCCTGTCAGAGGTTATAAACATATACATTTATAATACATAATTAATATACTTTAAAATATAATTTAATTCAATTCAGTGATGCAAATCAGAATTTTTAACAGCTGTTACTCCAGTTTTCAGAGTCACATGATCCCTCAGAAATCATTCAGATATATTGATTTATTATCAGTGTTGTTGAAAAAAAAACAGCATCTGCTGGTTAGGTATGTTTTGAAGCTGGGATGATGGTTTATGCTGGTCATGCACATGTCCAGCTTAAACCAGTTAAGGATCAGCATAAACCAGCAAAGGACCAGCTAAAATCAGCTCAAACCAGCATCCCATGCTTCAAAACATACCTTACCAGCAAAAGCTGTTTTTTTTCAACAGGGAACAGTTTTGCTGCTTAATATTTTTTGGAACCTGTGACATTTTGTTCAGGATTCTTTTATAAATAGAAAGCTATAAAAGAACAGCATTGATAATAAATCAGGCTGATAAAATTCTGATTTGCATCACTGAAATAAATTACATAAAAAAAAAACATTAAAAATATTTTGAATAGCAGTGTGTGTGTGTGTGTATGTGTATATATATATATATATATATATATATATATATATATATGTGTGTGTGTATATATATATGTATATATATATATATATATATATATATATATATATATAGAGAGAGAGAGAGAGAGAGAGAGAGATATTTAGATAAAATTTATGTATCTAAATAAAAATAGACTATTTTCAGTATATGATCCAAAGTAACTAGTAACTAACTACTTGAGTAGTTTTTTTATCCGATACTTTTTTACTCTTACTCAAGTAATTATTCAGACTATTACTTTTACTTTTACTTGAGTAAATATTTCTTCAAGTACTTTTACTTTTACTTGAGTACAGTTTTTGGGTACTCTACCCACCTCTGCTGCTGGACGAAGACCGTAAGAAAGTCGTCTACGACGCCGTTGATCTCTGGCAAAGCAGTGCGCCAGCGCCTGAGGTGTAACAACATGGGGTCTGTATGTAGCGGAAATCATTTCTTCAGGGACTTTGTGATCATCCCCCATTATAAAGAACAAATGATGGAAATGATGCTCACGGTCATTGACAGAGAGTGCGATCCTGATAAAGATTACGAGGGACAAAAGAAACGAATAAAAAATCTCAAGAAACAAATGGACATTGTGAGAAGTCTGACCGATTCATGGCATGAATTGACTGACGTGTGTTTACGCCCCCGACCCACCCCCTGTAATGCTCAGAAAAATTCTGGATGAGATATCCGCATCGGCTCGAGGACTAGGAGTTAGCGAGGTCCTCTCTATCTGTACGTATGTAACCGATGTATGTGTGAAGCTGGTTTCAAAAAATGAGAAAAACACGGTCGGTGAAACGATTGAAATTATGGTCAGCTACGTACTAGATCGCCGCTATATGGCTTGTGTCAATTGCCTTTACTTGCTAGACAGTCTATAACATCATTCTATACTACTTTATTATTATTATCATGTAACCATTTGAATACTATTCTTGTAACCATTTTAAATATATTCTTGCTGTTATGTAACCATTTGAATACTATTCTTGTAACCATTTTTAAATATATTCTTCCTGTTATGTAACCATTTGAATACTATTCTTGTAACCATTTTGAAAACTTCTTGTCATCTGAAATATATTCTTTTTTCCTTTCCTTAATAAAAGACTGAAACGACGTCCTTGTACCGGAAATTCTTTCACGGAAGACTGAAACGTCAACATGTCAGACCTCATAAAAAGAGTTTACACACCGTCCAACTCTGGTTCTTTAGGCGGTAAAAAACGGTTGAAAGATGCTGTCTTAAAAGATACAGGCGTCCGCTTGAGCGATGCTCAGGTTTCAGAATGGTTGGCTGGGGAGGATGAGTACACATTACACAGAACCGCGCCTATAAGCTACAAACGTAATAGAGAAATCATCTAACACGTTAAAGAAACGCCTTTCTGCATTGCACAAAAGAGTTTAATTCATTTGAAACCAATATCATGCATTTTGGCAAGCTGTGATCTTAACATTGCAGCAACTGACATTTTCTTACAACGAAACCAGCTTTTCAGCATCTTCGGAGCTGCGGTCTCTTCTTTCACTCAGGAGCACTGACACAGTGCCACTGTTCATAGAAACGCTACAAATAAGCTTTTTGGGTACAGTAGCACTAACTTTATTTGAGGAGCAGAAATCATCTAAAACATTCAGGAAACGCTTTTCTGCATTGCAAAGAAGAGTTTATTTCATTTGAAACCAATGTCTTTCATTTTGGTAAGCTCTGACCTTAACATTGTATAAACTCACATTCTCTTACAGGGATAACAGCTTTTCAGCATCTGTGGAGCTGCGGTCACTTCTTTCACTCAGTAGCAGTGACACAGTGCCACTGTTCATAGATACGCTAAAATAAGCTGTTTGGGCATAGTAGCACTAACTTTGCTTGAGGAGCAGAAACAATCTAATACATTAAAGAAACGCCTTTCTGCATTGCAAATAAAAGTTTATTTCATTTGAAACCAACATCTTTCCTTTTGGCAAGTTTTGATCTTATCATTGCATAAACTGACATTCTCTTAGAGTGAAAACAGCTTTTCAACATCTTCGTAGTTGCGGTCTCTTCTTCCATTTAGGAACTCTGAAACAGTGCCACTGTTAATAGAAATGCTAAAATAAGCTGTTTTAGCATAGTAGCACTAACTGTACTTGAGGAGCAGAAATCATCTAACACGTTAAAGAAATGCCTTTCTGCATTGCAAATAAGAGTTTATTTCATTTAAAACCATTATCTTTCATTTTGACAAGCTTTGATCTTAACATTGCATGAACTGAATTCTCTTACAGGGAAAACAGCTTTTCAACATCTTCGGAGCTGCGGAGCTGCGGCCTCTTGTTATACTTCTCATACTCTGGAGCATTGAAACAGAAATGCTAAAATAAACTATTTGGGCATAGAAGCACTAACTTCACTTGAGGAGCAGAAAGCATCTAACACATTAAACTAACGTGTTTCTGCATTGCAAATAAAAGTTCATTGCATTTCAAACCAACATCTTTCCTTTTGGCAAGCTCTGATCTGAACAGTGCATGAAGTGACATTCTCTTAAGAGGGAAACCAGCTTTTCATCATCTGTGGAGCTGTGGTCTCTTCTTTCACTCAGGAGCACTGACACAGTGGCCCTTTTCATAGAAACGCTAAAATAAGCTTTTTGGGCATAGTAGCACTAACTTTATTTGAGGAGCAGAAATCATCTAAAACATTAAAGAAATGGCTTTCTGCATTGCAAATAAGAGTTCGTTTCATTTGAAACCAATATCTTTCATTTTTCACAAGCTTTGATCTTAACATTGCGTAAACTGACATTCTCTTACAGGGAAAACAGCTTTTCAACATCTTCGGAGCTGCGGTCTCTTCTTTCACTCAGGAGCACTGACACAGTGCCACTGTTCATAGACACGCCAAACTACGCTATTTGGGCATAGTAGCACTATCTTTACTTGAGGAGCAGAAACAATCTAATACATTAAAGAAACGCCTTTCTGTATTGCAAATGAGAGTTTATTTCATTTGAAACCAACATCTTTCATTTTAGCAAGCTTTGATCTTAAAATTGCATAAACTGACATTCTCTTAGAAGGAAAACAGCTTTTCAACATCTTCGGAGCTGTGGACTCTTCTTTCACTTAGGAACACTGACACAGTGCCACTGTTCATAGAAACGCTAAAATAAGCTTTTTGGGTACATTAGCACTAACTTTATTTGAGGAGCAGAAATCATCTAAAACATTCAAGAAACGCTTTTCTGCATTGCAAAGAAGAGTTTATTTCATTTGAAACCAATGTCTTTCATTTTGGTAAGCTCTGATCTTAACATTGTATAAACTCACATTCTCTTACAGGGATAACAGCTTTTCAGCATCTGTGGAGCTGCGGTCACTTCTTTCACTCAGTAGCACTGATACAGTGCCACTGTTCATAGATACGCTAAAATAAGCTGTTTGGGCAAAGTAGCACTAACTTTGCTTGAGGAGCAGAAACAATCTAATACATTAAAGAAACGCCTTTCTGCATTGCAAATAAAAGTTTATTTCATTTGAAACCAACATCTTTCCTTTTGGCAAGCTCTGATCTCAACAGTGCATGAAGTGACATTCTCTTAGAGGGAAACCAACTTTTCATCATCTGTGGAGCTGTGGTCTCTTCTTTCACTCAGGAGCACTAACACAGTGCCACTGTTCATAGAAACGCTAAAATAAACTGTTTAGGCATAGTAGCACTATCTTTGCTTGAGGAGCAGAAACAATCTCATACATTAAAGAAATGCCTTTCTGCATTGCAAATAAGAATTTATTTAATTTGAAACCAACATCTTAAATTTTGTCAAGTTTTGATCTTATCATTGCATAAACTGACATTCGCTTAGAGTGAAAACAGCTTTTCAACATCTTCGGAGCTGCGGTCTCTTCTTCCATTTAGGAACTCTGAAACAGTGCCACTGTTCATAGAAATGCTAAAATAAGCTGTTTGAGCATAGTAGCACTAACTTTACTTGAGGAGCAGAAATCATCTAACACGTTAAAGAAATGCCTTTCTGCATTGCAAATAAGAGTTTATTTCATTTAAAACCAATATCTTTCATTTTGACAAGCTTTGATCTTAACATTGCATAAACTGAATTCTCTTACAGGGAAAACAGCTTTTCAACATCTTCGGAGCTGCGGCCTCTTCTTATACTCTGGAGCACTGAAACAGTACCACTGTTCATAGAAATGCTAAAATAAACTATTTGGTCATAGTGGCACTAACTTCACTTGAGAAGCAGAAAGCATCTAACACATTAAACTAACGCGTTTCTACATTTGCAAATGTTTATTTCATTTGAAACCAATATCTTACATTTTGACAAGCTTTGATCTTAACATTGCATAAACTGATATTCTCTTACAGCGAAAACAGCTTTTCAGCATCTGTAGAGCTGCGGTCTCTTCTTTCACTCACGAGCACTGACACAGTGCCACTGTTCATAGAAACGCTAAAATAAGCTTTTTGAGCAGAGTAGCACTAACTTTATTTGAGGAGCAGAAATCATCTAAAGCATTCAAGAAACGCTTTTCTGCATTGCAAAGAAGAGTTTATTTCATTTGAAACCAATGTCTTTCATTTTGGTAAGCTCTGATCTTAACATTGTATAAACTCACATTCTCTTACAGGGAAAACAGCTTTTCAACATCTTCGGAGCTGCGGATTCTTCTTATACTCTGGAGCACTGAAACAGTACCACTGTTCATAGAAATGCTAAAATAAACTATTTGGGCATAGTAGCACTAACTTTACTTGAGGACCAGAAATCATCTAACACGTTAAAGAAACGCCTTTCTGGATTGCAAATAAGAGTTTATTTCATTTGAAATCAATATCTTTCATTTTGGCAAGCTTTGATCTTAACATTGCATAAACTGATATTCTCTTACAGGGAAATCAGCTTTTCAACATCTTCAGAGCTGCGGTCTCTTCTTTCACTATGGAGCAATGAAACAGTGCCACTGTTCATAGAAACGCCAAACTACGCTATTTAGGCATAGTAGAACTAACTGTACTTGAGGAGCAGAAACAATCTAATACATTAAAGAAACGCCTTTCTGTATTGCAAATGAGAGTTTATTTCATTTGAAACCAACATCTTTCATTTTAGCAAGCTTTGATCTTAACATTGCATAAACTGACATTCTCTTTGAGGGAAAACAGCTTTTCAACATCTTCGGAGCTGCGGTCTCTTCTTTCACTTAGGAACACTGACACAGTGCCACTGTTCATAGAAACGCTAAAATAAGCTGTTTGGGCATAGTAGCACTAAGTTTACTTGAGGAGCAGAAATCATCTAACACATTAAAGAAACGCCTTTCTGCATTGCAAATAAGAGTTCGTTTCATTTGAAACCAACATCTTTCATTTTGGCAAGCTTTGATCTTAACATTGCATCAACTGATATTCTCTTACAGGGAAAACAGCTTTTCAACATCTTCGGAGCTGCGGTCTCTTCTTTCACTTAGGAACACTGAAACAGTAGCACTGTTCATAGAAATGCTAAAATAAGCTGTTTGGACATAGTAGCACTAACGTTTCTTGAGGAGCAGAACTCATCTAACACATTAATGAAACGCTTTTCTGCATTGCAAATAAAAGTTTATTTCATTTGAAACCAATATCTTACATTTTGACAAGCTGTGATCTTAACATTGTATAAGCTGACATCCTCTTACAAGGAAAAAAGCTTTTCAGCATCTGTGGAGCTGCGGTATCTTCTTTCACTCAGGAGCACTGACACAGTGCCACTGTTCATAGAAACGCTAAACTATGCTATTTGGGCATAGTAGCACTAACATTACTTGAGGAGCACAAACAATCGAACACATTAAACAAACGCCTTTCTGCATTGCAAATAAGAGTTTATTTCATTTGAAACCAATATATTTCATTTTTCACAAGCTTTGATCTTAACATTGCATAAACTGACATTCTCTTACAGGGAAAACAGCTTTCCAGCATCTTCTGAGCTGCGGTCTCTTCTTTCACTTAGGAACACTGAAACAGTGCCACTGTTCATAGAAATGCTAAAATAAGCTGTTTGGGCATAGTAGCACTAACTTTACTTGAGGAGCAGAAATCATCTAACACGTTAAAGAAACGCCTTTCTGCATTGCACAAAAGAGTTTAATTCATTTGAAACCAATATCATGCATTTTGGCAAGCTGTGTTCTTATCATTGCAGAAACTGACATTCTTTTACAGCGAAAACAGATTTTCAGCATCTTCTGAGCTGCGGTCTCTTCTTTCACTCAGGAGCACTGACACAGTGCCACTGTTCATAGAAACGCTAAAATAAGCTTTTTGGGTACATTAGCACTAACTTTATTTGAGGAGCAGAAATCATCTAAAACATTCAAGAAACGCTTTTCTGCATTGCAAAGAAGAGTTTATTTCATTGAAACCAATGTTTTTCATTTTGGTAAGCTCTGATCTTAACATTGTATAAACACTTTCTCTTACAGGGATAACCGTTTTTCAGCATCTGTGGAGCTGCGGTCACTTCTTTCACTCAGGAGCACTGACACAGTGCCACTGTTCATAGAAACGCTAAACTATGCTATTTGGGCATAGTAGCACTAACTTTACTTGAGGAGCAGAAACCATCGAACACATTAAACAAAACCTTTCTGCATTGCAAATAAGAGATTATTTCATTTGAAACCAACATCTTTCCTTTTGGCAAGCTTTTATCTCAACAGTGTATGAAGTGATATTCTCTTAGAGGGAAAACAGCTTTTCATCATCTGTGGAGCTGTGGTCTCTTCTTTCACTCAGGAGCACTAACACAGTGCCACTGTTCATAGAAACGCTAAAATAAGCTGTTTAGGCATAGTAGCACTATCTTTGCTTGAGGAGCAGAAACAATCTAATACATTAAAGAAACGCCTTTCTGCATTTAAAATAAGAATTTATTTAATTTGAAACCAACATCTTTCATTTTGGCAAGCTTTGATCTTAACATTGCATAAACTGACATTCTCTTAGAGTGAAAACAGCTTTTCAACATCTTCGGAGCTGCGGCCTCTTCTTATACTCTGGAGCAATGAAACAGTGCCACTGTTCATAGAAATGCTAAATTAAACTATTTGGGCATAGTAGCACTAACTACACTTGAGGAGCAGAAACCATCTAACACATTAAACTAACGCGTTTCTGCATTGCAAATAAGAGTTTATTTCATTTAAAACCAATATCTTTCATTTTGACAAGCTTTGATCTTAACATTGCATGAACTGAATTCTCTTACAGTGAAAACAGCTTTTCAGCATCTGCAGAGCTGCGGTCTCTTCTTTCACTCACGAGCACTGACGCAGTGCCACTGTTCATAGAAACGCTAAAATAAGCTGTTTGGGCATAGTAGCACTAACTTTGCTTGAGGAGCAGAAACAATCTAATATATTAAAGAAACGCCTTTCTGCATTGCAAATAACAGTTTATTGCATTTCAAACCAACATCTTTCCTTTTGGAAAGCTCTGATCTCAACAGTGCATGAAGTGACATTCTATTAGTGGGAAACCAGCTTTTCATCATCTGTGGAGCTGTGGTCTCTTCTTTCACTCAGGAGCACTGACACAGTGGCACTTTTCATAGAAACGCTAAAATAAGCTTTTTGGGCATAATAGCAATAACTTTATTTGAGGAGCAGAAATCATCTACAACATTAAAGAAACGCTTTTCAGCATTGCAAAGAAGAGTTTATTTAATTTGAAACCAGTATCTTTCATTTTGGTAAGCTCTGATCTTAACATTGTATATACTGACATTCTCTTAAAGGGATAACAGCTTTTCAGCATCTGTGGAGCTGCGGTCACTTCTTTCACTCAGTAGCACTGACACAGTGCCACTGTTCATAGAACCGCGAAAATAAACTGTTTGAGCATAGTAGCACTAACTTTGCTTGAGGAGCAGAAACAATCTAATACATTAAAGAAACGCCTTTCTGCATTGTAAATAACAGTTCGTTTCATTTGAAACCAACATCTTTCATTTTGGCAAGCTTTGATCTTAACATTGCATAAACTGACATTCTCTTAAAGGGAAAACAGTTCTTCAACATCTTCGGAACTGCGGTCTCTTCTTTCACTCTGGAGCACTGAAACAGTGCCACTATTCATAGACATGCTAAAATAAGCTGTTTGGGCATAGTAGCACTAACTTTACTTGAGTACCAGAAATCATCTAACACGTTAAAGAAACGCCTTTCTGGATTGCAAATAAGAGTTTATTTCATTTGAAATCAATATCTTTCATTTTGGCAAGCTTTGATCTTAACATTGCATAAACTGATATTCTCTTACAGGGAAATTAGCTTTTCAATATCTTCAGAGCTGTGGTCTCTTCTTTCACTATGGAGCACTGAAACAGTGCCACTGTTCATAGAAACGCCAAACTACGCTATTTAGGCATAGTAGAACTAACTTTACTTGAGGAGCAGAAACAATCTAATACATTAAAGAAATGCCTTTCTGTATTGCAAATGAGAGTTTATTTCATTTGAAACCAATTTCTTACATTTTGACAAGCTGTGATCTTCACATTGTATAAGCTGACATCCTTTTACAAGGAAAAAAGCTTTTCAGCATCTGTGGAGCTGCGGTCTCTTCTTTCACTCAGGAGCAGTGCCACAGTGCCACTGTTCATAGAAACGCTAAAATAAGCTTTTTGGGTACAGTAGTACCAACTGTATTTGAGGAGCAGAAATCATCTAAAACATTCAAGAAACGCTTTTCTGCATTGCAAAGAAGAGTTTATTTCATTTGAAACCAATGTCTTTCATTTTGTTAAGCTCCGATCTTAACATTGTATAAACTCACATTCTCTTACAGGGATAACAGCTTTTCAGCATCTGTGGAGCTGCGGACACTTCTTTCACTCAGTAGCACTGACACAGTGCCACTGTTCATAGACACGCTAAAATAAGCTGTTTGGGCATAGTAGCACTACCTTTGCTTGAGGAGCAGAAACAATCTAATACATTAAAGAAACGCCTTTCTGCATTGCAAATAAAAGTTTATTTCATTTGAAACCAACATCTTTCCTTTTGGCAAGCTCTGATCTCAACAGTGCATGAAGTGACATTCTCTTAGAGGGAAACCAGCTTTTCATCATCTGTGGAGCTGTGGTCTCTTCTTTCACTCAGGAGCACTAACACAGTGCCACTGTTCATAGAAACGCTAAAATAAGCTGTTTAGGCATAGTAGCACTATCTTTGCTTGAGGAGCAGAAACAATCTAATATATTAAAGAAACGCCTTTCTGCATTAAAAATAAGAATTTATTTAATTTGAAACCAACATCTTTCATTTTGGCAAGCTTTGATCTTAACATTGCATAAACTGACATTCTCTTAGAGTGAAAACAGCTTTTCAACATCTTCGGAGCTGCGGCCTCTTCTTCTACTCTGGAGCACTGAAACATTGCCACTGTTCATAGAAATGCTAAATTAAACTATTTGGGCATAGCAGCACTAACTTTATTTGAGGAGCAGAAATCATCTACAACATTAAAGAAACGCTTTTCAGCATTGCAAAGAAGAGTTTATTTAATTTGAAACCAATATCTTTCATTTTGGTAAGCTCTGATCTTAACATTGTATATACTGACATTCTCTTAAAGGGATAACAGCTTTTCAGCATCTGTGGAGCTGCGGTCACTTATTTCACTCAGTAGCACTGACACAGTGCCACTGTTCATAGAACCGTGAAAATAAGCTGTTTGGGCATAGTAGCACTAACTTTGCTTGAGGAGCAGAAACAATCTAATACATTAAAGAAACGCCTTTCTGCATTGCAAATAAGAGTTCGTTTCATTTGAAACCAACATCTTTCATTTTGGCAAGCTTTGATCTTAACATTGCATAATCTGACATTCTCTTAAAAGGAAAACAGTTCTTCAACATCTTCGGAGCTGCGGTCGCTTCTTTCACTCTGTAGCACTGAAACAGTGCCACTATTCATAGAAACGCTAAACTATGCTATTTGGGCATAGTAGAACTAACTTTTCTTCAGGAGCAGAAATCATCTAACACATTAAAGAACCGCTTTTCTACATTGCAAATAAAAGTTTATTTCATTTGAAACCAATATCGTCTATTTTGACAAGCTTTGATCTTAACATTGTATAAACTGACATCCTCTTACAGGGAAAAAAGTTTTTTAGCATTTGTGGAGCTGCGGTCTCTTCTTTCACTCAGGAGCAATGACACAGTGCCACTGTTCATAGACATGCGAAAATAAGCTGTTATAGTAGCACTAACTTTACTTGAGGACCAGAAATCATCTAACACGTTAAAGAAACGCCTTTCTGGATTGCAAATAAGAGTTTATTTCATTTTAAATCAATATCTTTCATTTTGGCAAGCTTTGATCTTAACATTGCATGAACTGATATTCTATTACAGGGAAATCAGCTTTTCAACATCTTCGGAGCTGCGGCCTCTTCTTATACTCTGGAGCACTGAAACAGTACCACTGTTCATAGAAATGCTAAAATAAACTATTTGGTCATAGTGGCACTAACTTCACTTGAGAAGCAGAAAGCATCTAACACATTAAACTAACGCGTTTCTACATTTGCAAATGTTTATTTCATTTGAAACCAATATCTTACATTTTGACAAGCTATGATCTTAACATTGAATAAACTGATATTCTCTTACAGCGAAAACAGCTTTTCAGCATCTGTAGAGCTGCGGTCTCTTCTTTCACTCACGAGCACTGACACAGTGCCACTGTTCATAGAAACGCTAAAATAAGCTTTTTGAGCAGAGTAGCACTAACTTTATTTGAGGAGCAGAAATCATCTAAAACATTCAAGAAACGCTTTTCTGCATTGCAAAGAAGAGTTTATTTCATTTGAAACCAATGTCTTTCATTTTGGTAAGCTCTGATCTTAACATTGTATAAACTCACATTCTCTTACAGGGAAAACAGCTTTTCAACATCTTCGGAGCTGCGGCCCCTTCTTATACTCTGGAGCACTGAAACAGTACCACTGTTCATAGAAATGCTAAAATAAACTATTTGAGCATAGTAGCACTAACTTTACTTGAGGACCAGAAATCATCTAACACGTTAAAGAAACGCCTTTCTGGATTGCAAATAAGAGTTTATTTCATTTGAAATCAATATCTTTCATTTTGGCAAGCTTTGATCTTAACATTGCATAAACTGATATTCTCTTACAGGGAAATCAGCTTTTCAACATCTTCAGAGCTGCGGTCTCTTCTTTCACTATGGAGCACTGAAACAGTAGCACTGTTCATAGAAATGCTAAAATAAGCTGTTTGGACATAGTAGCACTAACGTTTCTTGAGGAGCAGAACTCATCTAACTCATTAATGAAACGCTTTTCTGCATTGCAAATAAAAGTTTATTTCATTTGTAACCAATATCTTACATTTTGACAAGCTGTGATCTTAACATTGTATAAGCTGACATCCTCTTATAAAGAAAAAAGCTTTTCAGCATCTGTGGAGCTGCGGTCTCTTCTTTCACTCAGGAGCACTGACACAGTGCCACTGTTCATAGAAACGCTAAACTATGCTATTTGGGCATAGTAGCACTATCTTTACTTGAGGAGCAGAAACAATCTAATACATTAAAGAAACGCCTTTCTGTATTGCAAATGAGAGTTTATTTCATTTGAAACCAACATCTTTCATTTTAGCAAGCTTTGATCTTAAAATTGCATAAACTGACATTCTCTTAGAAGGAAAACAGCTTTTCAACATCTTCGGAGCTGTGGACTCTTCTTTCACTTAGGAACACTGACAAAGTGCCACTGTTCATAGAAACGCTCAAATAAGCTTTTTGGGTACATTAGCACTAACTTTATTTGAGGAGCAGAAATCATCTAAAACATTCAAGAAACGCTTTTCTGCATTGCAAAGAAGAGTTTATTTCATTTGAAACCAATGTCTTTCATTTTGGTAAGCTCTGATCTTAACATTGTATGAACTCACATTCTCTTACAGGGATAACAGCTTTTCAGCATCTGTGGAGCTGCGGTCACTTCTTTCACTCAGTAGCACTGACACAGTGCCACTGTTCATAGAAACGCTCAAATAAGCTTTTTGGGTACATTAGCACTAACTTTATTTGAGGAGCAGAAATCATCTAAAACATTCAAGAAACGCTTTTCTGCATTGCAAAGAAGAGTTTATTTCATTTGAAACCAATGTCTTTCATTTTGGTAAGCTCTGATCTTAACATTGTATGAACTCACATTCTCTTACAGGGAAAACAGCTTTTCAACATCTTCGGAGCTGCGGCCTCTTCTTATACTCTGGAGCACTGAAACAGTACCACTGTTCATAGAAATGCTAAAATAAACTATTTGGGCATAGTAGCACTAACATTACTTGAGGAGCACAAACAATCGAACACATTAAACAAACGCCTTTCTGCATTGCAAATAAGAGTTTATTTCAGTTGAAACCAATATATTTCATTTTTCACAAGCTTTGATCTTAACATTGCATAAACTGACATTCTCTTACAGGGAAAACAGCTTTCCAGCATCTTCTGAGCTGCGGTCTCTTCTTTCACTTAGGAACACTGAAACAGTGCCACTGTTCATAGACACGCCAAACTACGCTATTTGGGCATAGTAGCACTATCTTTACTTGAGGAGCAGAAATCATCTAACACGTTAAAGAAACGCCTTTCTGCATTGCACAAAAGAGTTTAATTCATTTGAAACCAATATCATGCATTTTGGCAAGCTGTGTTCTTATCATTGCAGAAACTGACATTCTTTTACAGCGAAAACAGCTTTTCAGCATCTTCTGAGCTGCGGTCTCTTCTTTCACTCAGGAGCACTGACACAGTGCCACTGTTCATAGAAACGCTAAAATAAGCTTTTTGGGTACATTAGCACTAACTTTATTTGAGGAGCAGAAATCATCTAAAACATTCAAGAAACGCTTTTCTGCATTGCAAAGAAGAGTTTATTTCATTGAAACCAATGTTTTTCATTTTGGTAAGCTCTGATCTTAACATTGTATAAACACTTTCTCTTACAGGGATAACCGTTTTTCAGCATCTGTGGAGCTGCGGTCACTTCTTTCACTCAGGAGCACTGACACAGTGCCACTGTTCATAGAAACGCTAAACTATGCTATTTGGGCATAGTAGCACTAACTTTACTTGAGGAGCAGAAACCATCGAACACATTAAACAAAACCTTTCTGCATTGCAAATAAAAGATTATTTCATTTGAAACCAACATCTTTCCTTTTGGCAAGCTTTTATCTCAACAGTGTATGAAGTGATATTCTCTTAGAGGGAAAACAGCTTTTCATCATCTGTGGAGCTGTGGTCTCTTCTTTCACTCAGGAGCACTAACACAGTGCCACTGTTCATAGAAACGCTAAAATAAGCTGTTTAGGCATAGTAGCACTATCTTTGCTTGAGGAGCAGAAACAATCTAATACATTAAAGAAACGCCTTTCTGTATTGCAAATGAGAGTTTATTTCATTTGAAACCAACATCTTTCATTTTAGCAAGCTTTGATCTTAACATTGCATAAACTGACATTCTCTTTGAGGGAAAACAGCTTTTCAACATCTTCGGAGCTGCGGTCTCTTCTTTCACTTAGGAACACTGAAACAGTAGCACTGTTCATAGAAATGCTAAAATAAGCTGTTTGGACATAGTAGCACTAACGTTTCTTGAGGAGCAGAACTCATCTAACACATTAATGAAACGCTTTTCTGCATTGCAAATAAAAGTTTATTTCATTTGAAACCAATATCTTACATTTTGACAAGCTGTGATCTTAACATTGTATAAGCTGACATCCTCTTACAAGGAAAAAAGCTTTTCAGCATCTGTGGAGCTGCGGTCTCTTCTTTCACTCAGGAGCACTGACACAGTGCCACTGTTCATAGAAACGCTAAACTATGCTATTTGGGCATAGTAGCACTAACATTACTTGAGGAGCACAAACAATCGAACACATTAAACAAACGCCTTTCTGCATTGCAAATAAGAGTTTATTTCAGTTGAAACCAATATATTTCATTTTTCACAAGCTTTGATCTTAACATTGCATAAACTGACATTCTCTTACAGGGAAAACAGCTTTCCAGCATCTTCTGAGCTGCGGTCTCTTCTTTCACTTAGGAACACTGAAACAGTGCCACTGTTCATAGAAATGCTAAAATAAGCTGTTTGGGCATAGTAGCACTAACTTTACTTGAGGAGCAGAAATCATCTAACACGTTAAAGAAACGCCTTTCTGCATTGCACAAAAGAGTTTAATTCATTTGAAACCAATATCATGCATTTTGGCAAGCTGTGTTCTTATCATTGCAGAAACTGACATTCTTTTACAGCGAAAACAGCTTTTCAGCATCTTCTGAGCTGCGGTCTCTTCTTTCACTCAGGAGCACTGACACAGTGCCACTGTTCATAGAAACGCTAAAATAAGCTTTTTGGGTACATTAGCACTAACTTTATTTGAGGAGCAGAAATCATCTAAAACATTCAAGAAACGCTTTTCTGCATTGCAAAGAAGAGTTTATTTCATTGAAACCAATGTTTTTCATTTTGGTAAGCTCTGATCTTAACATTGTATAAACACTTTCTCTTACAGGGATAACCGTTTTTCAGCATCTGTGGAGCTGCGGTCACTTCTTTCACTCAGGAGCACTGACACAGTGCCACTGTTCATAGAAACGCTAAAATAAGCTGTTTGGGCATAGTAGCACTAACTTTGCTTGAGGAGCAGAAACAATCTAATATATTAAAGAAACACCTTTCTGCATTGCAAATAACAGTTTATTGCATTTCAAACTAACATCTTTCCTTTTGGAAAGCTCTGATCTCAACAGTGCATGAAGTGACATTCTATTAGTGGGAAACCAGCTTTTCATCATCTGTGGAGCTGTGGTCTCTTCTTTCACTCAGGAGCACTGACACAGTGGCACTTTTCATAGAACCGCGAAAATAAGCTGTTTGAGCATAGTAGCACTAACTTTGCTTGAGGAGCAGAAACAATCTAATACATTAAAGAAACGCCTTTCTGCATTGCAAATAAGAGTTCGTTTCATTTGAAACCAACATCTTTCATTTTGGCAAGCTTTGATCTTAACATTGCATAAACTGACATTCTCTTAAAGGGAAAACAGTTCTTCAACATCTTCGGAACTGCGGTCTCTTCTTTCACTCTGGAGCACTGAAACAGTGCCACTATTCATAGAAACGCTAAACTACGCTATTTGGGCATAGTAGCACTAACTTTTCTTGAGGAGCAGAAATCATCTAACACATTAAAGAACCGCTTTTCTGCATTGCAAATAAAAGTTTATTTCATTTGAAACCAATATCTTCTATTTTGACAAGCTTTGATCTTAACATTGTATAAACTGACATCCTCTTACAGGGAAAAAAGCTTTTCAGCATTTGTGGAGCTGCGGTCTCTTCTTTCACTCAGGAGCAATGACACAGTGCCACTGTTCATAGACATGCTAAAATAAGCTGTTTGGGCATAGTAGCACTAACTTTACTTGAGTACCAGAAATCATCTAACACGTTAAAGAAACGCCTTTCTGGATTGCAAATAAGAGTTTATTTCATTTGAAATCAATATCTTTCATTTTGGCAAGCTTTGATCTTAACATTTCATAAACTGATATTCTCATACAGGAAAATCAGCTTTTCAATATCTTCAGAGCTGTGGTCTCTTCTTTCACTATGGAGCACTGAAACAGTGCCACTGTTCATAGAAACGCCAAACTACGCTATTTAGGCATAGTAGAACTAACTTTACTTGAGGAGCAGAATCAATCTAATACATTAAAGAAATGCCTTTCTGTATTGCAAATGAGAGTTTATTTCATTTGAAACCAATTTCTTACATTTTGACAAGCTGTGATCTTCACATTGTATAAGCTGACATCCTTTTACAAGGAAAAAAGCTTTTCAGCATCTGTGGAGCTGCGGTCTCTTCTTTCACTCAGGAGCACTGACAAAGTGCCACTGTTCATAGAAACGCTAAACTATGCTATTTGGGCATAGTAGCACTAACATTACTTGAGGAGCACAAACAATCTAATACATTAAAGAAACGCCTTTCTGTATTGCAAATGAGAGTTTATTTCATTTGAAACCAACATCTTTCATTTTAGCAAGCTTAGATCTTAACATTGCATAAACTGACATTCTCTTAGAAGGAAAACAGCTTTTCAACATCTTCGGAGCTGCGGTCTCTTCTTTCACTTAGGAACACTGAAACAGTGCCACTATTCATATAAATGCTAAAATAAGTTGTTTGGGCATAGTAGCACTAACTTTACTTGAGAAACAGAAATCATCTAACACGTTAAAAAAACACCTTTCTGCATTGCACAAAAGAGTTTAATTCATTTGAAACCAATATCATGCATTTTGGCAAGCTGTGATCTTAACATTGCAGAAACTGACATTCTCTTACAGCGAAAACAGCTTTTCTGAATCTTCGGAGATGCGGTCTCTTCTTTCACTCAGGAGCAGTGCCACAGTGCCACTGTTCATAGAAACGCTAAAATAAGCTTTTTGGGTACAGTAGTACCAACTGTATTTGAGGAGCAGAAATCATCTAAAACATTCAAGAAACGCTTTTCTGCATTGCAAAGAAGAGTTTATTTCATTTGAAACCAATGTCTTTCATTTTATTAAGCTCCGATCTTAACATTGTATAAACTCACATTCTCTTACAAGGATAACAGCTTTTCAGCATCTGTGGAGCTGCGGACACTTCTTTCACTCAGTAGTACTGACACAGTGCCACTGTTCATAGACACGCTAAAATAAGCTGTTTGGGCATAGTAGCACTACCTTTGCTTGAGGAGCAGAAACAATCTAATACATTAAAGAAACGCCTTTCTGCATTGCAAATAAAAGTTTATTTCATTTGAAACCAACATCTTTCCTTTTGGCAAGCTCTGATCTCAACAGTGCATGAAGTGACATTCTCTTAGAGGGAAACCAGCTTTTCATCATCTGTGGAGCTGTGGTCTCTTCTTTCACTCAGGAGCACTGACACAGTGCCACTGTTCATAGAAACGTCAAACTACGCTATTTGGGCATAGTAGCATTATCTTTACTTGAGGAGCAGAAACAATTTAATAAATTAAAGAAACGCTTTTCTGTATTGCAAATGAGAGTTTATTTCATTTGAAACCAACATCTTTCATTTTAGCAAGCTTTGAGCTTAACATTGCATAAACTGACATTCTCTTACAGGGAAAACAGCTTTTCAGCATCTTCGGAGCTGCGGTCTCTTCTTTCACTCAGGAGCACTGACACAATGCCTCTGGTCATAGAAACGCTAAAATAAGCTTTTTGGGTACATTAGCACTAACTTTATTTGAGAAGCAAAAATCATCTAAAACATTCAAGAAACTCTTTTCTGCATTGCAAAGAAGAGTTAATTTCATTTGAAACCAATGTCTTTCATTTTGGTAAGCTCTGACCTTAACATTGTATAAACTCACATTCTCTTACAGGGATAACAGCTTTTCAGCATCTGTGGAGCTGCGGTCACTTCTTTCACTCAGTAGCAGTGACACAGTGCCACTGTTCATAGATACGCTAAAATAAGCTGTTTGGGCATAGTAGCACTAACTTTGCTTGAGGAGCAGAAACAATCTAATACATTAAAGAAACGCCTTTCTGCATTGCAAATAAAAGTTTATTTCATTTGAAACCAACATCTTTCCTTTTGGCAAGTTTTGATCTTATCATTGCATAAACTGACATTCTCTTAGAGTGAAAACAGCTTTTCAACATCTTCGTAGTTGCGGTCTCTTCTTCCATTTAGGAACTCTGAAACAGTGCCAATGTTAATAGAAATGCTAAAATAAGCTGTTTTAGCATAGTAGCACTAACTGTACTTGAGGAGCAGAAATCATCTAACACGTTAAAGAAATGCCTTTCTGCATTGCAAATAAGAGTTTATTTCATTTAAAACCATTATCTTTCATTTTGACAAGCTTTGATCTTAACATTGCATGAACTGAATTCTCTTACAGGGAAAACAGCTTTTCAACATCTTCGGAGCTGCGGAGCTGCGGCCTCTTGTTATACTTCTCATACTCTGGAGCATTGAAACAGAAATGCTAAAATAAACTATTTGGGCATAGAAGCACTAACTTCACTTGAGGAGCAGAAAGCATCTAACACATTAAACTAACGCGTTTCTGCATTGCAAATAAAAGTTTATTGCATTTCAAACCAACATCTTTCCTTTTGGCAAGCTCTGATCTGAACAGTGCATGAAGTGACAATCTCTTAAGAGGGAAACCAGCTTTTCATCATCTGTGGAGCTGTGGTCTCTTCTTTCACTCAGGAGCACTGACACAGTGGCCCTTTTCATAGAAACGCTAAAATAAGCTTTTTGGGCATAGTAGCACTAACTTTATTTGAGGAGCAGAAATCATCTAAAACATTAAAGAAATGGCTTTCTGCATTGCAAATAAGAGTTCGTTTAATTTGAAACCAACATCTTTCATTTTGGCAAGCTTTGATCTTAACATTGCATAAACTGACATTCTCTTACAGGGAAAACAGCTTTTCAGCATCTTCGGAGCTGCGGTCTCTTCTTTCACTCAGGAGCACTGACACAATGCCTCTGGTCATAGAAACGCTAAAATAAGCTTTTTGGGTACATTAGCACTAACTTTATTTGAGGAGCAGAAATCATCTAAAACATTCAAGAAACACCTTTCTGCATTGCAAAGAAGAGTTAATTGCATTTGAAACCAATATCTTTCATTTTGGTAAGCTCTGACCTTAACATTGTATAAACTCACATTCTCTTACAGGGATAACAGCTTTTCAGCATCTGTGGAGCTGCGGTCACTTCTTTCACTCAGTAGCACTGACACAGTGCCACTGTTCATAGATACGCTAAAATAAGCTGTTTGGGCATAGTAGCACTAACTTTGCTTGAGGAGCAGAAACAACTAATACATTAAAGAAACGCCTTTCTGCATTGCAAATAAAAGTTTATTTCATTTGAAACCAACATCTTTCATTTTAGCAAGCTTTGATCTTAACATTGCATAAACTGACATTCTCTTAGATGGAAAACAGCTTTTCAACATATTCGGAGCTGCGGTCTCTTCTTTCACTTAGGAACACTGAAACAGTGCCACTGTTCATAGAAATGCTAAAATAAGCTTTTTGGGTACATTAGCACTAACTTTACTTGAGGAACAGAAATCATCTAACACGTTAAAGAAACGCCTTTCTGCATTGCACAAAAGAGTTTAATTCATTTGAAACCAATACCATGCATTTTGGCAAGCAGTGATCTTAACATTGCAGAAACTGACATTCTCTTACAGCGAAAACAGCTTTTCTGAATCTTCGGAGCTGCGGACACTTCTTTCACTCAGTAGCACTGACACAGTGCCACTGTTCATAGATACGCTAAAATAAGCTGTTTGGGCATAGTAGCACTATCCTTACTTGAGGAGCAATCTAATACATTAAAGAAACGCCTTTCTGCATTGCAAATAAAAGTTTATTTCATTTGAAACCAACATCTTTCCTTTTGGCAAGCTCTGATCTCAACAGTGCATGAAGTGACATTCTCTTAGAGGGAAACCAGCTTTTCATCATCTGTGGAGCTGTGGTCTCTTCTTTCACTCAGGAGCACTAACACAGTGCCACTGTTCATAGAAACGGCAAACTACGCTATTTGGGCATAGTAGCACTATCTTTACTTGAGGAGCAGAAACAATCTAATACATTAAAGAAACGCCTTTCTGTATTGCAAATGAGAGTTTATTTCATTTGAAACCAACATCTTTCATTTTAGCAAGCTTAGATCTTAACATTGCATAAACTGACATTCTCTTAGAAGGAAAACAGCTTTTCAACATCTTCGGAGCTGCGGTCTCTTCTTCCATTTAGGAACTCTGAAACAGTGCCACTGTTCATAGAAATGCTAAAATAAGCTGTTTGAGCATAGTAGCACTAACTTTGCTTGAGGAGCAGAAATCATCTAGCACGTTAAAGAAATGCCTATCTGCATTGCAAATAAGAGTTTATTTCATTTAAAGCCATTATCTTTCATTTTGACAAGCTTTGATCTTAACATTGCATGAACTGAATTCTCTTACAGGGAAAACTGCTTTTCAAAATCTTCGGAGCTGCGGCCTGTTCATAGAAATGCTAAAATAAACTATTTGGTCATAGTGGATATAACTTCACTTGAGGAGCAGAAAGCATCTAACACATTAAACTAAAGCGTTTCTACATTTGCAAATGTTTATTTCATTTGAAACCAATATCTTACATTTTGACAAGCTTTGATCTTAACATTGCATAAACTGACATTCTCTTACAGCGAAAACAGCTTTTCAGCATCTGTAGAGCTGCGATCTCTTCTTTCTCTCACGAGCACTGACGCAGTGCCACTGTTCATAGAAATGCTAAAATAAGCTTTTTGGGCACAGTAGCACTAACTTTATTTGAGGAGCAGAAATCATCTAAAACATTCAAGAAACGCTTTCTGCATTGCAAAGAATAGTTTATTTGATTTGAAACCAATGTCTTTCATTTTGGTAAGCGCTGATCTTAACATTGTATGAACTCACATTCTCTTACAGGGATAACAGCTTTTCAGCATCTGTGGAGCTGCGGACACTTCTTTCACTCAGTAGTACTGACACAGTGCCACTGTTCATAGACACGCTAAAATAAGCTGTTTGGGCATAGTAGCACTACCTTTGCTTGAGGAGCAGAAACAATCTAATACATTAAAGAAACGCCTTTCTGCATTGCAAATAAAAGTTTATTTCATTTGAAACCAACATCTTTCCTTTTGGCAAGCTCTGATCTCAACAGTGCATGAAGTGACATTCTCTTAGAGGGAAACCAGCTTTTCATCATCTGTGGAGCTGTGGTCTCTTCTTTCACTCAGGAGCACTGACACAGTGCCACTGTTCATAGAAACGTCAAACTACGCTATTTGGGCATAGTAGCATTATCTTTACTTGAGGAGCAGAAACAATTTAATAAATTAAAGAAACGCTTTTCTGTATTGCAAATGAGAGTTTATTTCATTTGAAACCAACATCTTTCATTTTAGCAAGCTTTGAGCTTAACATTGCATAAACTGACATTCTCTTACAGGGAAAACAGCTTTTCAGCATCTTCGGAGCTGCGGTCTCTTCTTTCACTCAGGAGCACTGACACAATGCCTCTGGTCATAGAAACGCTAAAATAAGCTTTTTGGGTACATTAGCACTAACTTTATTTGAGAAGCAAAAATCATCTAAAACATTCAAGAAACTCTTTTCTGCATTGCAAAGAAGAGTTAATTTCATTTGAAACCAATGTCTTTCATTTTGGTAAGCTCTGACCTTAACATTGTATAAACTCACATTCTCTTACAGGGATAACAGCTTTTCAGCATCTGTGGAGCTGCGGTCACTTCTTTCACTCAGTAGCAGTGACACAGTGCCACTGTTCATAGATACGCTAAAATAAGCTGTTTGGGCATAGTAGCACTAACTTTGCTTGAGGAGCAGAAACAATCTAATACATTAAAGAAACGCCTTTCTGCATTGCAAATAAAAGTTTATTTCATTTGAAACCAACATCTTTCCTTTTGGCAAGTTTTGATCTTATCATTGCATAAACTGACATTCTCTTAGAGTGAAAACAGCTTTTCAACATCTTCGTAGTTGCGGTCTCTTCTTCCATTTAGGAACTCTGAAACAGTGCCAATGTTAATAGAAATGCTAAAATAAGCTGTTTTAGCATAGTAGCACTAACTGTACTTGAGGAGCAGAAATCATCTAACACGTTAAAGAAATGCCTTTCTGCATTGCAAATAAGAGTTTATTTCATTTAAAACCATTATCTTTCATTTTGACAAGCTTTGATCTTAACATTGCATGAACTGAATTCTCTTACAGGGAAAACAGCTTTTCAACATCTTCGGAGCTGCGGAGCTGCGGCCTCTTGTTATACTTCTCATACTCTGGAGCATTGAAACAGAAATGCTAAAATAAACTATTTGGGCATAGAAGCACTAACTTCACTTGAGGAGCAGAAAGCATCTAACACATTAAACTAACGCGTTTCTGCATTGCAAATAAAAGTTTATTGCATTTCAAACCAACATCTTTCCTTTTGGCAAGCTCTGATCTGAACAGTGCATGAAGTGACAATCTCTTAAGAGGGAAACCAGCTTTTCATCATCTGTGGAGCTGTGGTCTCTTCTTTCACTCAGGAGCACTGACACAGTGGCCCTTTTCATAGAAACGCTAAAATAAGCTTTTTGGGCATAGTAGCACTAACTTTATTTGAGGAGCAGAAATCATCTAAAACATTAAAGAAATGGCTTTCTGCATTGCAAATAAGAGTTCGTTTAATTTGAAACCAACATCTTTCATTTTGGCAAGCTTTGATCTTAACATTGCATAAACTGACATTCTCTTACAGGGAAAACAGCTTTTCAGCATCTTCGGAGCTGCGGTCTCTTCTTTCACTCAGGAGCACTGACACAATGCCTCTGGTCATAGAAACGCTAAAATAAGCTTTTTGGGTACATTAGCACTAACTTTATTTGAGGAGCAGAAATCATCTAAAACATTCAAGAAACACCTTTCTGCATTGCAAAGAAGAGTTAATTGCATTTGAAACCAATATCTTTCATTTTGGTAAGCTCTGACCTTAACATTGTATAAACTCACATTCTCTTACAGGGATAACAGCTTTTCAGCATCTGTGGAGCTGCGGTCACTTCTTTCACTCAGTAGCACTGACACAGTGCCACTGTTCATAGATACGCTAAAATAAGCTGTTTGGGCATAGTAGCACTAACTTTGCTTGAGGAGCAGAAACAACTAATACATTAAAGAAACGCCTTTCTGCATTGCAAATAAAAGTTTATTTCATTTGAAACCAACATCTTTCATTTTAGCAAGCTTTGATCTTAACATTGCATAAACTGACATTCTCTTAGATGGAAAACAGCTTTTCAACATATTCGGAGCTGCGGTCTCTTCTTTCACTTAGGAACACTGAAACAGTGCCACTGTTCATAGAAATGCTAAAATAAGCTTTTTGGGTACATTAGCACTAACTTTACTTGAGGAACAGAAATCATCTAACACGTTAAAGAAACGCCTTTCTGCATTGCACAAAAGAGTTTAATTCATTTGAAACCAATACCATGCATTTTGGCAAGCAGTGATCTTAACATTGCAGAAACTGACATTCTCTTACAGCGAAAACAGCTTTTCTGAATCTTCGGAGCTGCGGACACTTCTTTCACTCAGTAGCACTGACACAGTGCCACTGTTCATAGATACGCTAAAATAAGCTGTTTGGGCATAGTAGCACTATCCTTACTTGAGGAGCAATCTAATACATTAAAGAAACGCCTTTCTGCATTGCAAATAAAAGTTTATTTCATTTGAAACCAACATCTTTCCTTTTGGCAAGCTCTGATCTCAACAGTGCATGAAGTGACATTCTCTTAGAGGGAAACCAGCTTTTCATCATCTGTGGAGCTGTGGTCTCTTCTTTCACTCAGGAGCACTAACACAGTGCCACTGTTCATAGAAACGGCAAACTACGCTATTTGGGCATAGTAGCACTATCTTTACTTGAGGAGCAGAAACAATCTAATACATTAAAGAAACGCCTTTCTGTATTGCAAATGAGAGTTTATTTCATTTGAAACCAACATCTTTCATTTTAGCAAGCTTAGATCTTAACATTGCATAAACTGACATTCTCTTAGAAGGAAAACAGCTTTTCAACATCTTCGGAGCTGCGGTCTCTTCTTCCATTTAGGAACTCTGAAACAGTGCCACTGTTCATAGAAATGCTAAAATAAGCTGTTTGAGCATAGTAGCACTAACTTTGCTTGAGGAGCAGAAATCATCTAGCACGTTAAAGAAATGCCTATCTGCATTGCAAATAAGAGTTTATTTCATTTAAAGCCATTATCTTTCATTTTGACAAGCTTTGATCTTAACATTGCATGAACTGAATTCTCTTACAGGGAAAACTGCTTTTCAAAATCTTCGGAGCTGCGGCCTGTTCATAGAAATGCTAAAATAAACTATTTGGTCATAGTGGATATAACTTCACTTGAGGAGCAGAAAGCATCTAACACATTAAACTAAAGCGTTTCTACATTTGCAAATGTTTATTTCATTTGAAACCAATATCTTACATTTTGACAAGCTTTGATCTTAACATTGCATAAACTGACATTCTCTTACAGCGAAAACAGCTTTTCAGCATCTGTAGATCTGCGATCTCTTCTTTCTCTCACGAGCACTGACGCAGTGCCACTGTTCATAGAAATGCTAAAATAAGCTTTTTGGGCACAGTAGCACTAACTTTATTTGAGGAGCAGAAATCATCTAAAACATTCAAGAAACGCTTTCTGCATTGCAAAGAATAGTTTATTTGATTTGAAACCAATGTCTTTCATTTTGGTAAGCGCTGATCTTAACATTGTATGAACTCACATTCTCTTACAGGGATAACACCTTTTCAGCATCTGTGGAGCTGCGGACACTTCTTTCACTCAGTACCACTGACACAGTGCCACTGTTCATAGATACGCTAAAATAAGCTGTTTGGGCATAGTAGCACTAACTTTGCTTGAGGAGCAGAAACAATCTAATACATTACAGAAACGCCTTTCTGTATTACAAATAAAGGTTTATTTCATTTGAAACCAACATCTTTCCTTTTTGCAAACTCTGATCTCAACAATACATGAAGTGACATTCTCTTAGAGGGAAACCAGCTTTACATCATCTGTGAAGCTGTAGTCTCTTCTTTCACTCAGGAGCACTAACACAGTGCCACTGTTCATAGAAACGTCAAACTACGCTATTTGGGCATAGTAGCACTATCTTTACTTGAGGAGCAGAAACAATCTAATACATTAAAGAAACGCCTTTCTGCATTGCACAAAACAGTTTAATTCATTTTAAACCAATATCATGCATTTTGGCAAGCTGTCATCTTAACATTGCAGAAACTGACATTTTCTTACAGCGAAAACAGCTTTTCAGCATCTGTAGAGCTGCGGTCTCTTCTTTCACTCAGGAGCACTGACACAGTGCCACTGTTCATAGAAATGCTAAAATAAACTATTTGGTCATAGTGGCACTAACTTTACTTGAGGAGCAGATAGCATCTTACACATTAAACTAACGCGTTTCTACATTTAATGAATGATTATTTCATTTGAAACCAATATCTTACATTTTGACAAGCTTTGATCTTATTGCATAAACTGACATTCTTTTACAGCGAAAACAGCTTTTCAGCATCTGTAGAGCTGCCGTCTCTTCTTTCACTCACGAGCACTGACACAGTGCCACTGTTCATAGAAACGCTAAAATAAGCTGTTTGTGCATAGTGGCAGTAACTTTGCATGAGGAGCAGAAACAATCTAATACATTAAAGAAACGCCTTTCTGCATTGCAAAGAAGAGTTTATTTCATTTGAAACCAATATCTTTCATTTTGGTAAGCTCTGATCTTAACATTGTATAAACTCACATTCTCTTAAAGGGCTAACAGCTTTTCAGCATCTGTGGAGCTGCGGACACTTCTTTCACTCAGTAGCACTGACACAGTGCTACTGTTCAAAGATACGCTAAAATAAGCTGTTTGGCATAGTAGCACTAACTTTGCTTGAGGAGCAGAAACAATCTAATACATTAAAGAAACGCCTTTCTGTATTGCAAATAAAAGTTTATTTCATTTGAAACCAACATCTTTCCTTTTGGCAAGCTCTGATCTCAACAATGCATGAAGTGACATTCTCTTACAGGGATAACGTCTCGGTTACGTATGTAACCCTCGTTCCCTGAAGGAGGGAACGGAGACGTCACGTCGGATGACCGACGAAATTGGGATCTCGCCAGAGAGACCAATCCACTTCGAGTGTAACTAAACGAGCCAATGGACATTGGCATGCGATTATTGCATCCAGCTGCCGCTGATCACAGCGTGAGCATAAGAGGCAGCTGATGCACCGCATCAATTATGTTTTCGCTGAGGAGCCGAGCCGGCGACCCGGCAGCTCAGCGGTGGTACAGCGACTGTGGCGACGGGACGTGACGTCTCCGTTCCCTCCTTCAGGGAACGAGGGTTACATACGTAACCGAGACGTTCCCCTTTCAGTCGGTCACTCCGAGTCACGTCGGATGACCGACGAAATTGGGATCCCTACCAAAGCGCCACAGGAGCTGCCCCTTCCAGTGCCCTGTGTAGGGCTCCTGACCCTTCCTATAAGGCAGACGATAGGACCGGGCTCTACACAGAGGAGGTCAACTACTGGTGTTCCTTGAGCAACCCAAACAGTAGGACTAGGATAACACTGGGAAGCGTGCCCTTCCACTTGGAAGAGGCACACTGCGGAGTCACCTCCTCCCAAAGGGGGTTTAAGTGACATTCAAACATGTGAAGTAACCCAGAGGGCCCTTTTGCACATGGAAGTCTCTGAGATGGCTCAGGCTGCATCTTTAGAGATGGCAGAACGTTGTCCGCCAGGGGAAACACGGCTCCAATAAGAATACCGTGGAATACACATATGGGATCCCGACAGGGTCTCTCATATGGGCACTAGCCTCGCACCAGATTTCAAGAATTCATTGGCTGAAGGCCTGGCGCCGGACGCTCCGCCGTGTCCGGACGCCGGAGTGCTGGAGGACTCAACAGGGTTTGCCTGGTTAAGGAACTCTCTGGAGAATTTAGGCGTAAGGACGCCGCAAGCCGACTCTGAGCCGGCCCTCTCAGTGCCACTACCCGTTTGAGGTGAGAACACAGGAGGAAACCGGTTCGACACGTAGGCTATAAAACCTAGCGAACGTGTTGGGAGTCGCCCAACCCGCAGCTCTACAGATGTCTGCTAGCGAGGCACCACGAGCCAGCGCCCAGGACGATGCGACACCCCTAGTGGAGTGAGCACGCAACCTGAGCGGGCAGGGCACACCTTGTGCTTCATAGGCCAAGGTGATGGCATCCACTATCCAGTGGGCCATCCTCTGCTTGGAGACAGCCTTCCCCTTCTGCTGTCCTCCGAAACAGACAAAGAGCTGTTCTGAGGTCCTGAAGCTCTGAGTTCTATCCACGTACTGACGCAGTGCGCGTACAGGACAGAGCAAAGCTAGGGCTGGGTCTGCCTCCTCCAAGGGCAGCGCTTGCAGGCTCACTACCTGGTCCCTGAAGGGCGTGGTAGGAACCTTGGGCACATAGCCAGGCCGGGGCCTCAGTGTTGCACTGGAGTCAGCCGGCCCAAACTCAAGGCACGAAAGAGGGAAGGGAGGGAGGCCTCGGAGGATTTAACCTCCTGGCCCCCCTAAGAAACCTGACGACCAGATCGTGCTTCCCCACCGACCTCCCCTCTATGGGGTCGTGGTGGGCAGAAATAGCAGCAACATATACCTTAAGGGTGGAGGGGGACAGCCTACGCTCCAACCCTTGTTGCAAAAAGGAAAGCACGGCTCTGATCGAACATCTCCGGGGGTCCTCCTGGTAAGAGGAACACCATTCGACGAACAGGTTCCACTTCAGCGCATAGGCCCGTCTTGTGGACGGTGCTCGTGCTGAAGCGATAGTGAGCGCTACCTCCTGGGGCAGGTCACCTAGAACCTCCGCGTCCCGTCCAGGGACCACACATGAAGTTTCCACAAGTCTGGACGCGGGTGCCAGAGGGTGCCCCGTCTCTGAGAAAGCAGATCCTTCCTCAGAGGAATCGGCCAGGGAGGGGCTGTCGCGAGGAGCATGAGTTCCGGGAACCAGGTCCTGTTGGGCCAATATGGAGCCACTAACAGGACCTGCTCCTCGTCCTCCCTGATCTTGCACAATGTCTGTGCTAGCAGGCTCACTGGGGGAAACGCATACTTGCGCAAGCCCTGGGGCCAGCTGTGTGCCAGTGCATCCGTGCCGAGCGTTGCCTCGGACAGGGAGTAGAACCACTGGCAGTGGGTGGTTTCTGGAGATGCAAACAGGTCTACCTGAGCAACTCCGAACCGACTCCAAATCAGCTGGACCGCCTGGGGATGGAGTCTCCACTCCCCAGGAAGTGCCGCTCGAGACAGCTCGTCGGCCACCTGATTGAACACTCCTGGGATGTGGATGGCACGAAGGGACCTCAGATGCTTCTGACTCCAGAGGAGGAGGTGGCGGGCGAGTTGCGACATGCGACGGGAGCGCAAACCGCCTTGCCGGTTGATATAGGCAACGGTCGCAGTGTTGTCCGTACGGACCAGAACGTCCCTGCCCCGAAGGCGCCCTCTGAGGCGGCACAGGGCAAGGCGTACTGCCAGCAACTCGAGGCAATTGATATGCCAACGCAGAAGGGGGCCCGTCCAAACCCCTGATACTGCGTGCCCGTTGTACGTGGCACCCCAGCCGGTGGCCGAGGCATCCGTGAATACCACAGCATGCCTGGATACCTGCTCCAGGGGCACTCCTGCCCGAAGGAACGAAGGAGCTGACCACGGGCTGAAGGTCTTGCGGCAGGCCGGTGTAATCTGAACCCGGTGAGTACCGCGTTTCCACGCCCACCTCGGGATTCGGCCATGGAGCCAGTGCTGAAGCGGTCTCATATGGAGCAGACCGAGCGGAACTATGGCCGCAGCTGCAGCCATATGCCCCAGGAGCCTCTGAAAGAGTTTCAGTGGGACCGCTGTCCTGCCTGATAAAGTCTTGAGGCAGTTCAGCACCGACTGAGCACGTTCCTGGGTGAGGCGTGCTGTCTGGTTGACCGAATCCAACTCCATGCCGAGAAAAGAGATCCTCTGCGTTGGCACGAGTTTGCTCTTTTCCCAATTGACCCGAAGGCCCAACTGGCTGAGGTGCCTGAGCACCAGGTCCCTGTGTGCGCACAACAGCTCTCGAGACTGTGCAAGTATGAGCCAGTCGTAGAGGTAGTTGAGAATGCGCACACCCCGTTCTCTCAGGGGAACAAGGGGCCGCCTCTGCGACTTTGGTGAAGACACGAGGCGAAAAGGGACAGCCCGAAGGGCAGGACCTTGTACTGATATGCCCGACCGTCGAACGCGAATAGCAGGAATGGCCTGTGTCGCGGGAGAATCGAAACATGAAAGTACGCGTCCTTCAGGTCGATTGCTGCAAACCAATCTAGGGGACGGACGCATCCAAAATGCGTTTCTGCGTCAACATCTTGAACGGCATCTTGTGAAGTGCACGGTTCAAAACTCGCAGATCCAAGATCGGTCGTAACCCACCGCTTTTCTTGGGCACAATGAAGTAAGGGCTGTAAAACCCCGACCTCATATCGGCTGGAGGGACCGGCTCTATTGCATCCTTCGCCAGTAGGACTGCAATCTCCGCGAGCAAGACAGGGGCATCGACGGCTTTGACTGAAGTGAACCGGATGCCCCTGAACTTGGGGGGACGCCGGGCGAACTGAATCGCATAGCCGAGTCTGATGGTCCGCAGGAGCCACCGGGACGGGCTGGGGAGCGCTAACCAGGCTCTGAGAGACCGCACCAGCGGGGCCAACGGGCCCACCGACATGCCCGCGGTGGGGCAGCAAGGTGGAACACAGGGACCGGCCCCAGGGCCTGTGACGGCCTGGCCTGTGACGGCAGGGGGCGGGGTCTGGGTGTGTAGTGTAGCACTCACCTGATTTCTCCTCGCGTGGGAGGAGACACAGGAACCCGGCTTGAGGCTTGTGACAGCCCTGCGTTTGACGACTTGAAGCGGGGACTGGAGTGCTACTGCCCTTACCTGGTTCCACGAATGGGCAGGAGGGGTGCTCTTGGGCAACCACCCGCTGCCTGCTGGCGAGAGAGGAGGAGGGAAGCGATCCTGTGATGCACGGATCACCACTCTCCTCCTCTTGAGACCCGGAGATTGAGGAGACCGCTCTTTACTGATGTTTTGGGTACCGCTGGCTGCTGGGCCAGCGGCGGAACAAAATGAACAAAAGATACTCCACCCGGCCCTCCTCCGGGGGAGGGAGTGGTGCAGTCACCATCTCCCGATGAGCAGTCTCCTCCATCTCTGGGTCGACCGTCCCAGGGCCTCTTGCACTTGCGCTTGCCGCCAGGTTTGGCGGGGGCCTGGACGGGCTGGGCGTCCTGCCTGCGACCGGCTCCACGACGCTGCCTGGTGAAAGGCTGCTGCGGCTGCGCGGGAGTGGGGGCGGCCGCAGGGGGGCGCCCACGGCGACGAGCAGGCTGAGTGGCTGCAGCCGGAGTGAAAGCAGCAGGTTTCCTCCGGCGCATGATGTGTTTGCCTCAGTCTGCTTCTGGGCTGCCGAGAACTGCTGGGCAAAGCTCTCGACAGCGTCGCCGAAAGGGCCGGTCTGTGACACGGGAGCATTCAGGAACTGTACCTTCTCCTGCTCCTTCATGTCAGCGAGACACAGCCAGAGATGGCGCTCCTGGACATCGCACGACCCAGAGACTGTGCGGTCACCTTCGTCGCTCGTAGCGCGAGGTCCGTCGCAGCACGCAGCTCATGTAGAACCGCCAGGTCGTGACCACCCTCGTGCAGGTCTTTCAGTGCTTTGGCCTGGTGGACCTGCAGCAACGCCATAGCGTGGAGGGCGGAAGCCGCCTCCCCACAGGCTCTATAAGCACTGCCAGTTAGACCTGACGAATACCTAGAGGCCCGTGAGGGGAGACACGGATCACCCCGCAGGGTGGAAGCGGCTGTTGGACACAGTTGCATGGCCACAGACCGTTCCACCGAGGGGATGCCCGCATACCCCAAAGCGGCTCCACCATCGAGGGTGGTGAGAGCGGAAGAACTACAAGATGTGTTTCGGGCAGTGAAAGGTGCCCTCCACGATCTTGTCAGCTCCTCATGCACTTCCGGAAAGAATGGCACCGGAGGGGGGCGCTGAGAACCAGCGCCACCCCCACCGAGGAACCACTCGCCCAGCCTCGAAGGATCGGGACACGGTGGCTTTTTAGGATTCCACACGAGCCCGACATTCTCGGCGGCCTGGGAAAGCATAGCCGTCATCTCTGGGTCTGGCACGGACAACGCTACCACACCCGAAGGGGGCAACGCAGCCGGGTCGTCATCCCCGGAGAGAGAGGGCCCGCCCTCCGATGCAGTGATCGACATCTGGTCGTCGGAGGGGGCACCGAAGGAAACGCGTGGCCAGCGCGCTCCTTCGGCAGCTCCACCGGCTGCGGAGTGCTTGAGGGGTGAGGAGCTCCACTTGGGGAAGCCCTCACCGTAATCCTCAAATCACCTCTGACTCCACCGGATCCAGTGTGCACGCCGGATCACGGCAGGCAGAGGGACTCTGCCATGTTTGACATAGCAGAGTCGCACTCCGAGATGGTCATGTCCCCGTAAGAAGAACATGAACCATCCACGAAAGCCACCTCAGCGTGCTGAATGCCCAGACACGTGAGGAAGCGATCGTGACCGTCCTGAGGCGCCAGGAAACGACCACACCCAGAAACGCACGGGTGAAAAGACATCTTTAAAAAGACGCGATCACCCGTGTTGCTCTTTTAGAGAAATTGCTCTTTCAGAGAAATGCTCTTTTAGTGCTGAAGCACGCAGGGGAGCTGGCCACCGCACACTCCTAGTGTGGCTGTCAGCAGGAAGACGATCTTTCTCTCCCGGACACCGTGACCACCGCTGCAGCGCCGTAACGCCCGCACTCGCTCGCAGAACACTCTCTTGGAAGGGAGAGCAGTAGCTTTAACCACTACCGCTCGGCTCCGAAGCGAAAGGATAATTGATGCGGTGCATCAGCTGCCTCTTATGCTCACGCTGTGATCAGCGGCAGCTGGATGCAATAATCGCATGCCAATGTCCATTGGCTCGTTTAGTTACACTCGAAGTGGATTGGTCTCTCTGGCGAGATCCCAATTTCGTCGGTCATCCGACGTGACTCGGAGTGACCGACTGAAAGGGGAACAGCTTTTCAGCATCTGTGGAGCTGCGGTCACTTCTTTCACTCAGGAGTACTAACACAGTGCCACTGTTCATAGAAACGCCAAACTACGCTATTTGGGCATAGTAGCACTATCCTTACTTGAGGAGCAATCTAATACATTAAAGAAACGCCTTTCTGCATTGCAAATAAAAGTTTATTTCATTTGAAACCAACATCTTTCCTTTTGGCAAGCTCTGATCTCAACAGTGCATGAAGTGACATTCTCTTAGAGGGAAACCAGCTTTTCATCATCTGTGGAGCTGTGGTCTCTTCTTTCACTCAGGAGCACTAACACAGTGCCACTGTTCATAGAAATGCTAAAATAAGCTGTTTGAGCATAGTAGCACTAACTTTGCTTGAGGAGCAGAAATCATCTAGCACGTTAAAGAAATGCCTATCTGCATTGCAAATAAGAGTTTATTTCATTTAAAGCCATCATCTTTCATTTTGACAAGCTTTGATCTTAACATTGCATGAACTGAATTCTCTTACAGGGAAAACTGCTTTTCAAAATCTTCGGAGCTGCGGCCTGTTCATAGAAATGCTAAAATAAACTATTTGGTCATAGTGGATATAACTTCACTTGAGGAGCAGAAAGCATCTAACACATTAAACTAAAGCGTTTCTACATTTGCAAATGTTTATTTCATTTGAAACCAATATCTTACATTTTGACAAGCTTTGATCTTAACATTGTATAAACTGACATTCTCTTACAGCGAAAACAGCTTTTCAGCATCTGTAGAGCTGCGATCTCTTCTTTCTCTCACGAGCACTGACGCAGTGCCACTGTTCATAGAAATGCTAAAATAAGCTTTTTGGCCACAGTAGCACTAACTTTATTTGAGGAGCAGAAATCATCTAAAACATTCAAGAAACGCTTTTCTGCATTGCACAAAAGAGTTTAATTCATTTGAAACCAATATCATGAATTTTGGCAAGCTGTGATCTTAACATTGCATAAACTGACATTCTCTTACAGGGGTAACAGCTTTTCAGAATCTGTGGAGCTGCGGTCATTTCTTTCACTCAGGAGCAGTGCCACTATTCATAGACACGCTAAAATAAACTGTTTGGACATAGTAGCACTAACTTTACTTGAAGAGCAGAAATCATCTAACACGTTAAAGAAACGCCTTTCTGCATTGCACAAAAGAGTTTAATTCATTTGAAACCAATATCATGAATTTTGGCAAGCTGTGATCTTAACATTGCATAAACTGACATTCTCTTACAGCGAAAACAGCTTTTCAGCATCTGTGGAGCTGCGGTCTCTTCTTTCACTCAGGAGCACTGATCAGTGCCACGGTTCATAGAAACGCCAAACTACGCTATTTGGGCATAGTAGCACTATCCTTACTTGAGGAGCAGAAAAAATCTACAACATTAAAGAAACGCTTTTCAGCATTGCAAAGAAGCGTTTATTAAATTTGAAACCAATATCTTTCATTTTGGAAAGCTCTGATTTTAACATTGCATAAACTGACATTCTCTTAAAGGGAAAACAGTTCTTCAACATCTTCGGAGCTGCGGTCTCTTCTTTCACTTAGGAACACTGACACAGTGCCACTGTTCATAGAAACGCTAAAATAAGCTTTTTGGGTACATTAGCACTAGCTTTATTTGAAGAGCAGAAATCATCTAAAACATTCAAGAAACGCCTTTCTGCATTGGAAAGAAGAGTTTATATTATTTGAAACCAATGTCTTTCATTTTGGTAAGCTCTGATCTTAACATTGTATAAACTCACATTCTCTTACAGGGATAACAGCTTTTCAGCATCTGTGGAGCTGCGGTCACTTCTTTCACTCAGGAGCAGTGCCACTGTTCATAGACACGCTAAAATAAGCTGTTTGGACATAGTAGCACTAACTTTACTTGAAGAGCAGAAATCATCTAACACGTTAAAGAAACGCCTTTCTGCATTGGACAAAAGAGTTTAATTCATTTAAAACCAATATTATGAATTTTGGCAAGCTGTGATCTTAACATTGCATAAACTGACATTCTCTTACAGCGAAAACAGCTTTACAGCGTCTTCTGAGTACAGTAGCACTAACTTTATTTGAGGAGCAGAAATCATCTAAAACATTCAAGAAACGCTTTTCTGCACAGCAAAGAAGAGTTTATTTCATTTGAAACCAATGTCTTTCCTTTTGGCAAGCTCTGATCTCAGCAGTGAATGAAGTGACATTCTCTAAGAGGGAAACCCGCTTTTCATCATCTGTGGAGCTGTAGTCTCTTCTTTCACTCAGGAGCACTTACACAGTGCCACTGTTCATAGAAACGCCAAACTACGCTATTTGGGCATAGTAGCACTATCTTTACTTGAGGAGCAGAAACAATCTAGTACATTAAAGAAACGCCTTTCTGTATTGCAAATGAGAGTTTATTTCATTTGAAACCAACATCTTTCATTTTAGCAAGCTGTGATCTTAACATAGCATAAACTGACATTCTCTTAGAAGGAAAACAGCTTTTCAACATCTTCGGAGCTGCGGTCTCTTCTTTCACTTAGGAACACTGAAACAGTGCCACTGTTCATAGAAATGCTATACTAAGCTGTTTGGGCATAGTAGCACTAACTTTCCTTGAGGAGCAGAAATCATCTAACACGTTAAAGAAACGCCTTTCTTCATTGCACAAAACAGTTTAATTCATTTTAAACCAATATCACGCATTTTGGTAAGCTGTCATCTTAACATTGCAGAAACTGACATTTTCTTACAGCGAAAACAGCTTTTCAGCATCTGTAGAGCTGCGGTCTCTTCTTTCACTCAGGAACACTGACACAGTGCCACTGTTCATAGAAATGCTCAAATAAACTATTTGGTCATAGTGGCACTAACTTCACTTGAGGAGCAGATAGCATCTTACACATTAAACTAACGCGTTTCTACATTTAATGAATGATTATTTCATTTGAAACCAATATCTTACATTTTGACAAGCTTTGATCTTATTACATAAACTGACATTCTTTTACAGCGAAAACAGCTTTTCAGCATCTGTAGAGCTGCGGTCTCTTCTTTCACTCACGAGCACTGACACAGTGCCACTGTTCATAGAAACGCTAAAATAAGCTGTTTGTGCATAGTGGCAGTAACTTTGCATGAGGAGCAGAAACAATCTAATACATTAAAGAAACGCCTTTCTGTATTAAAAATGATAGTTTATTTCATTTGAAACCAACATCTTTCATTTTAGCAAGCTTTGATCTTAACATTGCACAAACTGACATTCTCTTAGAAGGAAAACAGCTTTTCAGCATCTTCGGAGCTGCGGTCTCTTCTTTCACTTAGGAACACTGAAACAGTGTCACTGTTCATAGAAACGCTAAAATAAGCTTTTTGGGTATATTAGCACTAACTTTATTTGAGGAGCAGAAATCATCTAAAACATTCAAGAAACGCTTTCTGCATTGCAAAGAATAGTTTATTTGATTTGAAACCAATGTCTTTCATTTTGGTAAGCGCTGATCTTAACATTGTATGAACTCACATTCTCTTACAGGGATAACACCTTTTCAGCATCTGTGGAGCTGCGGACACTTCTTTCACTCAGTACCACTGACACAGTGCCACTGTTCATAGATACGCTAAAATAAGCTGTTTGGGCATAGTAGCACTAACTTTGCTTGAGGAGCAGAAACAATCTAATACATTACAGAAACGCCTTTCTGTATTACAAATAAAGGTTTATTTCATTTGAAACCAACATCTTTCCTTTTTGCAAACTCTGATCTCAACAATACATGAAGTGACATTCTCTTAGAGGGAAACCAGCTTTACATCATCTGTGAAGCTGTAGTCTCTTCTTTCACTCAGGAGCACTAACACAGTGCCACTGTTCATAGAAACGTCAAACTACGCTATTTGGGCATAGTAGCACTATCTTTACTTGAGGAGCAGAAACAATCTAATACATTAAAGAAACGCCTTTCTGCATTGCACAAAACAGTTTAATTCATTTTAAACCAATATCATGCATTTTGGCAAGCTGTCATCTTAACATTGCAGAAACTGACATTTTCTTACAGCGAAAACAGCTTTTCAGCATCTGTAGAGCTGCGGTCTCTTCTTTCACTCAGGAGCACTGACACAGTGCCACTGTTCATAGAAATGCTAAAATAAACTATTTGATCATAGTGGCACTAACTTTACTTGAGGAGCAGATAGCATCTTACACATTAAACTAACGCGTTTCTACATTTAATGAATGATTATTTCATTTGAAACCAATATCTTACATTTTGACAAGCTTTGATCTTATTGCATAAACTGACATTCTTTTACAGCGAAAACAGCTTTTCAGCATCTGTAGAGCTGCGGTCTCTTCTTTCACTCACGAGCACTGACACAGTGCCACTGTTCATAGAAACGCTAAAATAAGCTGTTTGTGCATAGTGGCAGTAACTTTGCATGAGGAGCAGAAACAATCTAATACATTAAAGAAACGCCTTTCTGCATTGCAAAGAAGAGTTTATTTCATTTGAAACCAATATCTTTCATTTTGGTAAGCTCTGATCTTAACATTGTATAAACTCACATTCTCTTAAAGGGCTAACAGCTTTTCAGCATCTGTGGAGCTGCGGACACTTCTTTCACTCAGTAGCACTGACACAGTGCTACTGTTCAAAGATACGCTAAAATAAGCTGTTTGGCATAGTAGCACTAACTTTGCTTGAGGAGCAGAAACAATCTAATACATTAAAGAAACGCCTTTCTGTATTGCAAATAAAAGTTTATTTCATTTGAAACCAACATCTTTCCTTTTGGCAAGCTCTGATCTCAACAATGCATGAAGTGACATTCTCTTAGAGGGAAACCAGCTTTTCTTCATCTGTGGAGCTGTGGTCTCTCCTTTCACTCAGGAGCACTAACACAGTGCCACTGTTCATAGAAACGCCAAACTACGCTATTTGGGCATAGTAGCACTATCTTTACTTGAGGAGCAGAAACAATCTAATACATTAAAGAAACGCCTTTCTGTATTGCAAATGAGAGTTTATTTCATTTGAAACCAACATCTTTCATTTTAGCAAGCTTTGATCTTAACATTGCATGAACTGACATTCTCTTAGAAGGAAAACAGCTTTTCAACAACTTCGGAGCTGTGGTCTCTTCTTTCACTTAGGAACACTGAAACAGTGCCACTGTTCATAGAAATGCTAAAATAAGTTGTTTGGGCATAGTAGCACTAACTTTATTTGAGGAGCAGAAATCATCTAAAACATTCAAGAAACGCTTTTCTGCATTGCAAAGAAGAGTTTATTTCATTTGAAACCAACATCTTTCCTTTTGGCAAGCTCTGATCTCAACAGTGCATGAAGTGACTCTCTTAGAGGGAAACCAGCTTTTCATCATATGTGGAGCTGTGGTCTCTTCTTTCACTCAGGAGCACTAACACAGTGCCACTGTTCATAGAAACGCCAAACTACGCTATTTGGGCATAGTAGCACTAACTTTATCTGAGGAGCAGAAATCATCTACAACATTAAAGAAACGCTTTTCAGCATTGCAAAGAAGTGTTTATTAAATTTGAAACCAATATCTTTCATTTTGGAAAGCTCTGATTTTAACATTGCATAAACTGACATTCTCTTAAAGGGAAAACAGTTCTTCAACATCTTCGGAGCTGCGGTCTCTTCTTTCACTTAGGAACACTGACACAGTGCCACTGTTCATAGAAACGCTAAAATAAGCTTTTTGGGTACATTAGCACTAGCTTTATTTGAAGAGCAGAAATCATCTAAAACATTCAAGAAACTCCTTTCTGCATTGCAAAGAAGAGTTTATATTATTTGAAACCAATGTCTTTCATTTTGGTAAGCTCTGATCTTAACATTGTATAAACTCACATTCTCTTACAGGGATAACAGCTTTTCAGCATCTGTGGAGCTGCGGTCACTTCTTTCACTCAGGAGCAGTGCCACTGTTCATAGACACGCTAAAATAAGCTGTTTGGACATAGTAGCACTAACTTTACTTGAAGAGCAGAAATCATCTAACACGTTAAAGAAACGCCTTTCTGCATTGCACAAAAGAGTTTAATTCATTTGAAACCAATATCATGAATTTTGGCAAGCTGTGATCTTAACATTGCATAAACTGATATTCTCTTACAGCGAAAACAGCTTTACAGCGTCTTCTGAGTACAGTAGCACTAACTTTATTTGAGGAGCAGAAATCATCTAAAACATTCAAGAAACGCTTTTCTGCACAGCAAAGAAGAGTTTATTTCATTTGAAACCAATGTCTTTCCTTTTGGCAAGCTCTGATCTCAGCAGTGAATGAAGTGACATTCTCTAAGAGGGAAACCCGCTTTTCATCATCTGTGGAGCTGTAGTCTCTTCTTTCACTCAGGAGCACTTACACAGTGCCACTGTTCATAGAAACGCCAAACTACGCTATTTGGGCATAGTAGCACTATCTTTACTTGAGGAGCAGAAACAATCTAGTACATTAAAGAAACGCCTTTCTGTATTGCAAATGAGAGTTTATTTCATTTGAAACCAACATCTTTCATTTTAGCAAGCTGTGATCTTAACATAGCATAAACTGACATTCTCTTAGAAGGAAAACAGCTTTTCAACATCTTCGGAGCTGCGGTCTCTTCTTTCACTTAGGAACACTTGAAACAGTGCCACTGTTCATACAAATGCTATATTAAGCTGTTTGGGCATAGTAGCACTAACTTTCCTTGAGGAGCAGAAATCATCTAACACGTTAAAGAAACGCCTTTCTTCATTGCACAAAACAGTTTAATTCATTTTAAACCAATATCACGCATTTTGGCAAGCTGTCATCTTAACATTGCAGAAACTGACATTTTCTTACAGCGAAAACAGCTTTTCAGCATCTGTAGAGCTGCGGTCTCTTCTTTCACTCAGGAGCACTGACACAGTGCCACTGTTCATTGAAATGCTAAAATAAACTATTTGGTCATAGTGGCACTAACTTCACTTGAGGAGCAGATAGCATCTTACACATTAAACTAACGCGTTTCTACATTTAATGAATGATTATTTCATTTGAAACCAATATCTTACATTTTGACAAGCTTTGATCTTATTGCATAAACTGACATTCTTTTACAGCGAAAACAGCTTTTCAGCATCTGTAGAGCTGCGGTCTCTTCTTTCACTCACGAGCACTGACACAGTGCCACTGTTCATAGAAACGCTAAAATAAGCTGTTTGTGCATAGTGGCAGTAACTTTGCATGAGGAGCAGAAACAATCTAATACATTAAAGAAACGCCTTTCTGTATTAAAAATGATAGTTTATTTCATTTGAAACCAACATCTTTCATTTTAGCAAGCTTTGATCTTAACATTGCACAAACTGACATTCTCTTAGAAGGAAAACAGCTTTTCAGCATCTTCGGAGCTGCGGTCTCTTCTTTCACTTAGGAACACTGAAACAGTGTCACTGTTCATAGAAACGCTAAAATAAGCTTTTTGGGTATATTAGCACTAACTTTATTTGAGGAGCAGAAATCATCTAAAACATTCAAGAAACGCTTTCTGCATTGCAAAGAATAGTTTATTTGATTTGAAACCAATGTCTTTCATTTTGGTAAGCGCTGATCTTAACATTGTATGAACTCACATTCTCTTACAGGGATAACACCTTTTCAGCATCTGTGGAGCTGCGGACACTTCTTTCACTCAGTACCACTGACACAGTGCCACTGTTCATAGATACGCTAAAATAAGCTGTTTGGGCATAGTAGCACTAACTTTGCTTGAGGAGCAGAAACAATCTAATACATTACAGAAACGCCTTTCTGTATTACAAATAAAGGTTTATTTCATTTGAAACCAACATCTTTCCTTTTTGCAAACTCTGATCTCAACAATACATGAAGTGACATTCTCTTAGAGGGAAACCAGCTTTACATCATCTGTGAAGCTGTAGTCTCTTCTTTCACTCAGGAGCACTAACACAGTGCCACTGTTCATAGAAACGTCAAACTACGCTATTTGGGCATAGTAGCACTATCTTTACTTGAGGAGCAGAAACAATCTAATACATTAAAGAAACGCCTTTCTGCATTGCACAAAACAGTTTAATTCATTTTAAACCAATATCATGCATTTTGGCAAGCTGTCATCTTAACATTGCAGAAACTGACATTTTCTTACAGCGAAAACAGCTTTTCAGCATCTGTAGAGCTGCGGTCTCTTCTTTCACTCAGGAGCACTGACACAGTGCCACTGTTCATAGAAATGCTAAAATAAACTATTTGATCATAGTGGCACTAACTTTACTTGAGGAGCAGATAGCATCTTACACATTAAACTAACGCGTTTCTACATTTAATGAATGATTATTTCATTTGAAACCAATATCTTACATTTTGACAAGCTTTGATCTTATTGCATAAACTGACATTCTTTTACAGCGAAAACAGCTTTTCAGCATCTGTAGAGCTGCGGTCTCTTCTTTCACTCACGAGCACTGACACAGTGCCACTGTTCATAGAAACGCTAAAATAAGCTGTTTGTGCATAGTGGCAGTAACTTTGCATGAGGAGCAGAAACAATCTAATACATTAAAGAAACGCCTTTCTGCATTGCAAAGAAGAGTTTATTTCATTTGAAACCAATATCTTTCATTTTGGTAAGCTCTGATCTTAACATTGTATAAACTCACATTCTCTTAAAGGGCTAACAGCTTTTCAGCATCTGTGGAGCTGCGGACACTTCTTTCACTCAGTAGCACTGACACAGTGCTACTGTTCAAAGATACGCTAAAATAAGCTGTTTGGCATAGTAGCACTAACTTTGCTTGAGGAGCAGAAACAATCTAATACATTAAAGAAACGCCTTTCTGTATTGCAAATAAAAGTTTATTTCATTTGAAACCAACATCTTTCCTTTTGGCAAGCTCTGATCTCAACAATGCATGAAGTGACATTCTCTTAGAGGGAAACCAGCTTTTCTTCATCTGTGGAGCTGTGGTCTCTCCTTTCACTCAGGAGCACTAACACAGTGCCACTGTTCATAGAAACGCCAAACTACGCTATTTGGGCATAGTAGCACTATCTTTACTTGAGGAGCAGAAACAATCTAATACATTAAAGAAACGCCTTTCTGTATTGGAAATGAGAGTTTATTTCATTTGAAACCAACATCTTTCATTTTAGCAAGCTTTGATCTTAACATTGCATGAACTGACATTCTCTTAGAAGGAAAACAGCTTTTCAACAACTTCGGAGCTGTGGTCTCTTCTTTCACTTAGGAACACTGAAACAGTGCCACTGTTCATAGAAATGCTAAAATAAGTTGTTTGGGCATAGTAGCACTAACTTTATTTGAGGAGCAGAAATCATCTAAAACATTCAAGAAACGCTTTTCTGCATTGCAAAGAAGAGTTTATTTCATTTGAAACCAACATCTTTCCTTTTGGCAAGCTCTGATCTCAACAGTGCATGAAGTGACTCTCTTAGAGGGAAACCAGCTTTTCATCATCTGTGGAGCTGTGGTCTCTTCTTTCACTCAGGAGCACTAACACAGTGCCACTGTTCATAGAAATGCTAAAATAAGCTGTTTGAGCATAGTAGCACTAACTTTGCTTGAGGAGCAGAAATCATCTAGCACGTTAAAGAAATGCCTATCTGCATTGCAAATAAGAGTTTATTTCATTTAAAGCCATCATCTTTCATTTTGACAAGCTTTGATCTTAACATTGCATGAACTGAATTCTCTTACAGGGAAAACTGCTTTTCAAAATCTTCGGAGCTGCGGCCTGTTCATAGAAATGCTAAAATAAACTATTTGGTCATAGTGGATATAACTTCACTTGAGGAGCAGAAAGCATCTAACACATTAAACTAAAGCGTTTCTACATTTGCAAATGTTTATTTCATTTGAAACCAATATCTTACATTTTGACAAGCTTTGATCTTAACATTGTATAAACTGACATTCTCTTACAGCGAAAACAGCTTTTCAGCATCTGTAGAGCTGCGATCTCTTCTTTCTCTCACGAGCACTGACGCAGTGCCACTGTTCATAGAAATGCTAAAATAAGCTTTTTGGCCACAGTAGCACTAACTTTATTTGAGGAGCAGAAATCATCTAAAACATTCAAGAAACGCTTTTCTGCATTGCACAAAAGAGTTTAATTCATTTGAAACCAATATCATGAATTTTGGCAAGCTGTGATCTTAACATTGCATAAACTGACATTCTCTTACAGGGGTAACAGCTTTTCAGAATCTGTGGAGCTGCGGTCATTTCTTTCACTCAGGAGCAGTGCCACTATTCATAGACACGCTAAAATAAACTGTTTGGACATAGTAGCACTAACTTTACTTGAAGAGCAGAAATCATCTAACACGTTAAAGAAACGCCTTTCTGCATTGCACAAAAGAGTTTAATTCATTTGAAACCAATATCATGAATTTTGGCAAGCTGTGATCTTAACATTGCATAAACTGACATTCTCTTACAGCGAAAACAGCTTTTCAGCATCTGTGGAGCTGCGGTCTCTTCTTTCACTCAGGAGCACTGATCAGTGCCACGGTTCATAGAAACGCCAAACTACGCTATTTGGGCATAGTAGCACTATCCTTACTTGAGGAGCAGAAAAAATCTACAACATTAAAGAAACGCTTTTCAGCATTGCAAAGAAGCGTTTATTAAATTTGAAACCAATATCTTTCATTTTGGAAAGCTCTGATTTTAACATTGCATAAACTGACATTCTCTTAAAGGGAAAACAGTTCTTCAACATCTTCGGAGCTGCGGTCTCTTCTTTCACTTAGGAACACTGACACAGTGCCACTGTTCATAGAAACGCTAAAATAAGCTTTTTGGGTACATTAGCACTAGCTTTATTTGAAGAGCAGAAATCATCTAAAACATTCAAGAAACGCCTTTCTGCATTGGAAAGAAGAGTTTATATTATTTGAAACCAATGTCTTTCATTTTGGTAAGCTCTGATCTTAACATTGTATAAACTCACATTCTCTTACAGGGATAACAGCTTTTCAGCATCTGTGGAGCTGCGGTCACTTCTTTCACTCAGGAGCAGTGCCACTGTTCATAGACACGCTAAAATAAGCTGTTTGGACATAGTAGCACTAACTTTACTTGAAGAGCAGAAATCATCTAACACGTTAAAGAAACGCCTTTCTGCATTGGACAAAAGAGTTTAATTCATTTAAAACCAATATTATGAATTTTGGCAAGCTGTGATCTTAACATTGCATAAACTGACATTCTCTTACAGCGAAAACAGCTTTACAGCGTCTTCTGAGTACAGTAGCACTAACTTTATTTGAGGAGCAGAAATCATCTAAAACATTCAAGAAACGCTTTTCTGCACAGCAAAGAAGAGTTTATTTCATTTGAAACCAATGTCTTTCCTTTTGGCAAGCTCTGATCTCAGCAGTGAATGAAGTGACATTCTCTAAGAGGGAAACCCGCTTTTCATCATCTGTGGAGCTGTAGTCTCTTCTTTCACTCAGGAGCACTTACACAGTGCCACTGTTCATAGAAACGCCAAACTACGCTATTTGGGCATAGTAGCACTATCTTTACTTGAGGAGCAGAAACAATCTAGTACATTAAAGAAACGCCTTTCTGTATTGCAAATGAGAGTTTATTTCATTTGAAACCAACATCTTTCATTTTAGCAAGCTGTGATCTTAACATAGCATAAACTGACATTCTCTTAGAAGGAAAACAGCTTTTCAACATCTTCGGAGCTGCGGTCTCTTCTTTCACTTAGGAACACTGAAACAGTGCCACTGTTCATAGAAATGCTATACTAAGCTGTTTGGGCATAGTAGCACTAACTTTCCTTGAGGAGCAGAAATCATCTAACACGTTAAAGAAACGCCTTTCTTCATTGCACAAAACAGTTTAATTCATTTTAAACCAATATCACGCATTTTGGTAAGCTGTCATCTTAACATTGCAGAAACTGACATTTTCTTACAGCGAAAACAGCTTTTCAGCATCTGTAGAGCTGCGGTCTCTTCTTTCACTCAGGAACACTGACACAGTGCCACTGTTCATAGAAATGCTCAAATAAACTATTTGGTCATAGTGGCACTAACTTCACTTGAGGAGCAGATAGCATCTTACACATTAAACTAACGCGTTTCTACATTTAATGAATGATTATTTCATTTGAAACCAATATCTTACATTTTGACAAGCTTTGATCTTATTACATAAACTGACATTCTTTTACAGCGAAAACAGCTTTTCAGCATCTGTAGAGCTGCGGTCTCTTCTTTCACTCACGAGCACTGACACAGTGCCACTGTTCATAGAAACGCTAAAATAAGCTGTTTGTGCATAGTGGCAGTAACTTTGCATGAGGAGCAGAAACAATCTAATACATTAAAGAAACGCCTTTCTGTATTAAAAATGATAGTTTATTTCATTTGAAACCAACATCTTTCATTTTAGCAAGCTTTGATCTTAACATTGCACAAACTGACATTCTCTTAGAAGGAAAACAGCTTTTCAGCATCTTCGGAGCTGCGGTCTCTTCTTTCACTTAGGAACACTGAAACAGTGTCACTGTTCATAGAAACGCTAAAATAAGCTTTTTGGGTATATTAGCACTAACTTTATTTGAGGAGCAGAAATCATCTAAAACATTCAAGAAACGCTTTCTGCATTGCAAAGAATAGTTTATTTGATTTGAAACCAATGTCTTTCATTTTGGTAAGCGCTGATCTTAACATTGTATGAACTCACATTCTCTTACAGGGATAACACCTTTTCAGCATCTGTGGAGCTGCGGACACTTCTTTCACTCAGTACCACTGACACAGTGCCACTGTTCATAGATACGCTAAAATAAGCTGTTTGGGCATAGTAGCACTAACTTTGCTTGAGGAGCAGAAACAATCTAATACATTACAGAAACGCCTTTCTGTATTACAAATAAAGGTTTATTTCATTTGAAACCAACATCTTTCCTTTTTGCAAACTCTGATCTCAACAATACATGAAGTGACATTCTCTTAGAGGGAAACCAGCTTTACATCATCTGTGAAGCTGTAGTCTCTTCTTTCACTCAGGAGCACTAACACAGTGCCACTGTTCATAGAAACGTCAAACTACGCTATTTGGGCATAGTAGCACTATCTTTACTTGAGGAGCAGAAACAATCTAATACATTAAAGAAACGCCTTTCTGCATTGCACAAAACAGTTTAATTCATTTTAAACCAATATCATGCATTTTGGCAAGCTGTCATCTTAACATTGCAGAAACTGACATTTTCTTACAGCGAAAACAGCTTTTCAGCATCTGTAGAGCTGCGGTCTCTTCTTTCACTCAGGAGCACTGACACAGTGCCACTGTTCATAGAAATGCTAAAATAAACTATTTGATCATAGTGGCACTAACTTTACTTGAGGAGCAGATAGCATCTTACACATTAAACTAACGCGTTTCTACATTTAATGAATGATTATTTCATTTGAAACCAATATCTTACATTTTGACAAGCTTTGATCTTATTGCATAAACTGACATTCTTTTACAGCGAAAACAGCTTTTCAGCATCTGTAGAGCTGCGGTCTCTTCTTTCACTCACGAGCACTGACACAGTGCCACTGTTCATAGAAACGCTAAAATAAGCTGTTTGTGCATAGTGGCAGTAACTTTGCATGAGGAGCAGAAACAATCTAATACATTAAAGAAACGCCTTTCTGCATTGCAAAGAAGAGTTTATTTCATTTGAAACCAATATCTTTCATTTTGGTAAGCTCTGATCTTAACATTGTATAAACTCACATTCTCTTAAAGGGCTAACAGCTTTTCAGCATCTGTGGAGCTGCGGACACTTCTTTCACTCAGTAGCACTGACACAGTGCTACTGTTCAAAGATACGCTAAAATAAGCTGTTTGGCATAGTAGCACTAACTTTGCTTGAGGAGCAGAAACAATCTAATACATTAAAGAAACGCCTTTCTGTATTGCAAATAAAAGTTTATTTCATTTGAAACCAACATCTTTCCTTTTGGCAAGCTCTGATCTCAACAATGCATGAAGTGACATTCTCTTAGAGGGAAACCAGCTTTTCTTCATCTGTGGAGCTGTGGTCTCTCCTTTCACTCAGGAGCACTAACACAGTGCCACTGTTCATAGAAACGCCAAACTACGCTATTTGGGCATAGTAGCACTATCTTTACTTGAGGAGCAGAAACAATCTAATACATTAAAGAAACGCCTTTCTGTATTGCAAATGAGAGTTTATTTCATTTGAAACCAACATCTTTCATTTTAGCAAGCTTTGATCTTAACATTGCATGAACTGACATTCTCTTAGAAGGAAAACAGCTTTTCAACAACTTCGGAGCTGTGGTCTCTTCTTTCACTTAGGAACACTGAAACAGTGCCACTGTTCATAGAAATGCTAAAATAAGTTGTTTGGGCATAGTAGCACTAACTTTATTTGAGGAGCAGAAATCATCTAAAACATTCAAGAAACGCTTTTCTGCATTGCAAAGAAGAGTTTATTTCATTTGAAACCAACATCTTTCCTTTTGGCAAGCTCTGATCTCAACAGTGCATGAAGTGACTCTCTTAGAGGGAAACCAGCTTTTCATCATATGTGGAGCTGTGGTCTCTTCTTTCACTCAGGAGCACTAACACAGTGCCACTGTTCATAGAAACGCCAAACTACGCTATTTGGGCATAGTAGCACTAACTTTATCTGAGGAGCAGAAATCATCTACAACATTAAAGAAACGCTTTTCAGCATTGCAAAGAAGTGTTTATTAAATTTGAAACCAATATCTTTCATTTTGGAAAGCTCTGATTTTAACATTGCATAAACTGACATTCTCTTAAAGGGAAAACAGTTCTTCAACATCTTCGGAGCTGCGGTCTCTTCTTTCACTTAGGAACACTGACACAGTGCCACTGTTCATAGAAACGCTAAAATAAGCTTTTTGGGTACATTAGCACTAGCTTTATTTGAAGAGCAGAAATCATCTAAAACATTCAAGAAACTCCTTTCTGCATTGCAAAGAAGAGTTTATATTATTTGAAACCAATGTCTTTCATTTTGGTAAGCTCTGATCTTAACATTGTATAAACTCACATTCTCTTACAGGGATAACAGCTTTTCAGCATCTGTGGAGCTGCGGTCACTTCTTTCACTCAGGAGCAGTGCCACTGTTCATAGACACGCTAAAATAAGCTGTTTGGACATAGTAGCACTAACTTTACTTGAAGAGCAGAAATCATCTAACACGTTAAAGAAACGCCTTTCTGCATTGCACAAAAGAGTTTAATTCATTTGAAACCAATATCATGAATTTTGGCAAGCTGTGATCTTAACATTGCATAAACTGATATTCTCTTACAGCGAAAACAGCTTTACAGCGTCTTCTGAGTACAGTAGCACTAACTTTATTTGAGGAGCAGAAATCATCTAAAACATTCAAGAAACGCTTTTCTGCACAGCAAAGAAGAGTTTATTTCATTTGAAACCAATGTCTTTCCTTTTGGCAAGCTCTGATCTCAGCAGTGAATGAAGTGACATTCTCTAAGAGGGAAACCCGCTTTTCATCATCTGTGGAGCTGTAGTCTCTTCTTTCACTCAGGAGCACTTACACAGTGCCACTGTTCATAGAAACGCCAAACTACGCTATTTGGGCATAGTAGCACTATCTTTACTTGAGGAGCAGAAACAATCTAGTACATTAAAGAAACGCCTTTCTGTATTGCAAATGAGAGTTTATTTCATTTGAAACCAACATCTTTCATTTTAGCAAGCTGTGATCTTAACATAGCATAAACTGACATTCTCTTAGAAGGAAAACAGCTTTTCAACATCTTCGGAGCTGCGGTCTCTTCTTTCACTTAGGAACACTTGAAACAGTGCCACTGTTCATACAAATGCTATATTAAGCTGTTTGGGCATAGTAGCACTAACTTTCCTTGAGGAGCAGAAATCATCTAACACGTTAAAGAAACGCCTTTCTTCATTGCACAAAACAGTTTAATTCATTTTAAACCAATATCACGCATTTTGGCAAGCTGTCATCTTAACATTGCAGAAACTGACATTTTCTTACAGCGAAAACAGCTTTTCAGCATCTGTAGAGCTGCGGTCTCTTCTTTCACTCAGGAGCACTGACACAGTGCCACTGTTCATTGAAATGCTAAAATAAACTATTTGGTCATAGTGGCACTAACTTCACTTGAGGAGCAGATAGCATCTTACACATTAAACTAACGCGTTTCTACATTTAATGAATGATTATTTCATTTGAAACCAATATCTTACATTTTGACAAGCTTTGATCTTATTGCATAAACTGACATTCTTTTACAGCGAAAACAGCTTTTCAGCATCTGTAGAGCTGCGGTCTCTTCTTTCACTCACGAGCACTGACACAGTGCCACTGTTCATAGAAACGCTAAAATAAGCTGTTTGTGCATAGTGGCAGTAACTTTGCATGAGGAGCAGAAACAATCTAATACATTAAAGAAACGCCTTTCTGTATTAAAAATGATAGTTTATTTCATTTGAAACCAACATCTTTCATTTTAGCAAGCTTTGATCTTAACATTGCACAAACTGACATTCTCTTAGAAGGAAAACAGCTTTTCAGCATCTTCGGAGCTGCGGTCTCTTCTTTCACTTAGGAACACTGAAACAGTGTCACTGTTCATAGAAACGCTAAAATAAGCTTTTTGGGTATATTAGCACTAACTTTATTTGAGGAGCAGAAATCATCTAAAACATTCAAGAAACGCTTTCTGCATTGCAAAGAATAGTTTATTTGATTTGAAACCAATGTCTTTCATTTTGGTAAGCGCTGATCTTAACATTGTATGAACTCACATTCTCTTACAGGGATAACACCTTTTCAGCATCTGTGGAGCTGCGGACACTTCTTTCACTCAGTACCACTGACACAGTGCCACTGTTCATAGATACGCTAAAATAAGCTGTTTGGGCATAGTAGCACTAACTTTGCTTGAGGAGCAGAAACAATCTAATACATTACAGAAACGCCTTTCTGTATTACAAATAAAGGTTTATTTCATTTGAAACCAACATCTTTCCTTTTTGCAAACTCTGATCTCAACAATACATGAAGTGACATTCTCTTAGAGGGAAACCAGCTTTACATCATCTGTGAAGCTGTAGTCTCTTCTTTCACTCAGGAGCACTAACACAGTGCCACTGTTCATAGAAACGTCAAACTACGCTATTTGGGCATAGTAGCACTATCTTTACTTGAGGAGCAGAAACAATCTAATACATTAAAGAAACGCCTTTCTGCATTGCACAAAACAGTTTAATTCATTTTAAACCAATATCATGCATTTTGGCAAGCTGTCATCTTAACATTGCAGAAACTGACATTTTCTTACAGCGAAAACAGCTTTTCAGCATCTGTAGAGCTGCGGTCTCTTCTTTCACTCAGGAGCACTGACACAGTGCCACTGTTCATAGAAATGCTAAAATAAACTATTTGATCATAGTGGCACTAACTTTACTTGAGGAGCAGATAGCATCTTACACATTAAACTAACGCGTTTCTACATTTAATGAATGATTATTTCATTTGAAACCAATATCTTACATTTTGACAAGCTTTGATCTTATTGCATAAACTGACATTCTTTTACAGCGAAAACAGCTTTTCAGCATCTGTAGAGCTGCGGTCTCTTCTTTCACTCACGAGCACTGACACAGTGCCACTGTTCATAGAAACGCTAAAATAAGCTGTTTGTGCATAGTGGCAGTAACTTTGCATGAGGAGCAGAAACAATCTAATACATTAAAGAAACGCCTTTCTGCATTGCAAAGAAGAGTTTATTTCATTTGAAACCAATATCTTTCATTTTGGTAAGCTCTGATCTTAACATTGTATAAACTCACATTCTCTTAAAGGGCTAACAGCTTTTCAGCATCTGTGGAGCTGCGGACACTTCTTTCACTCAGTAGCACTGACACAGTGCTACTGTTCAAAGATACGCTAAAATAAGCTGTTTGGCATAGTAGCACTAACTTTGCTTGAGGAGCAGAAACAATCTAATACATTAAAGAAACGCCTTTCTGTATTGCAAATAAAAGTTTATTTCATTTGAAACCAACATCTTTCCTTTTGGCAAGCTCTGATCTCAACAATGCATGAAGTGACATTCTCTTAGAGGGAAACCAGCTTTTCTTCATCTGTGGAGCTGTGGTCTCTCCTTTCACTCAGGAGCACTAACACAGTGCCACTGTTCATAGAAACGCCAAACTACGCTATTTGGGCATAGTAGCACTATCTTTACTTGAGGAGCAGAAACAATCTAATACATTAAAGAAACGCCTTTCTGTATTGCAAATGAGAGTTTATTTCATTTGAAACCAACATCTTTCATTTTAGCAAGCTTTGATCTTAACATTGCATGAACTGACATTCTCTTAGAAGGAAAACAGCTTTTCAACAACTTCGGAGCTGTGGTCTCTTCTTTCACTTAGGAACACTGAAACAGTGCCACTGTTCATAGAAATGCTAAAATAAGTTGTTTGGGCATAGTAGCACTAACTTTATTTGAGGAGCAGAAATCATCTAAAACATTCAAGAAACGCTTTTCTGCATTGCAAAGAAGAGTTTATTTCATTTGAAACCAACATCTTTCCTTTTGGCAAGCTCTGATCTCAACAGTGCATGAAGTGACTCTCTTAGAGGGAAACCAGCTTTTCATCATATGTGGAGCTGTGGTCTCTTCTTTCACTCAGGAGCACTAACACAGTGCCACTGTTCATAGAAACGCCAAACTACGCTATTTGGGCATAGTAGCACTAACTTTATCTGAGGAGCAGAAATCATCTACAACATTAAAGAAACGCTTTTCAGCATTGCAAAGAAGTGTTTATTAAATTTGAAACCAATATCTTTCATTTTGGAAAGCTCTGATTTTAACATTGCATAAACTGACATTCTCTTAAAGGGAAAACAGTTCTTCAACATCTTCGGAGCTGCGGTCTCTTCTTTCACTTAGGAACACTGACACAGTGCCACTGTTCATAGAAACGCTAAAATAAGCTTTTTGGGTACATTAGCACTAGCTTTATTTGAAGAGCAGAAATCATCTAAAACATTCAAGAAACTCCTTTCTGCATTGCAAAGAAGAGTTTATATTATTTGAAACCAATGTCTTTCATTTTGGTAAGCTCTGATCTTAACATTGTATAAACTCACATTCTCTTACAGGGATAACAGCTTTTCAGCATCTGTGGAGCTGCGGTCACTTCTTTCACTCAGGAGCAGTGCCACTGTTCATAGACACGCTAAAATAAGCTGTTTGGACATAGTAGCACTAACTTTACTTGAAGAGCAGAAATCATCTAACACGTTAAAGAAACGCCTTTCTGCATTGCACAAAAGAGTTTAATTCATTTGAAACCAATATCATGAATTTTGGCAAGCTGTGATCTTAACATTGCATAAACTGATATTCTCTTACAGCGAAAACAGCTTTACAGCGTCTTCTGAGTACAGTAGCACTAACTTTATTTGAGGAGCAGAAATCATCTAAAACATTCAAGAAACGCTTTTCTGCACAGCAAAGAAGAGTTTATTTCATTTGAAACCAATGTCTTTCCTTTTGGCAAGCTCTGATCTCAGCAGTGAATGAAGTGACATTCTCTAAGAGGGAAACCCGCTTTTCATCATCTGTGGAGCTGTAGTCTCTTCTTTCACTCAGGAGCACTTACACAGTGCCACTGTTCATAGAAACGCCAAACTACGCTATTTGGGCATAGTAGCACTATCTTTACTTGAGGAGCAGAAACAATCTAGTACATTAAAGAAACGCCTTTCTGTATTGCAAATGAGAGTTTATTTCATTTGAAACCAACATCTTTCATTTTAGCAAGCTGTGATCTTAACATAGCATAAACTGACATTCTCTTAGAAGGAAAACAGCTTTTCAACATCTTCGGAGCTGCGGTCTCTTCTTTCACTTAGGAACACTTGAAACAGTGCCACTGTTCATACAAATGCTATATTAAGCTGTTTGGGCATAGTAGCACTAACTTTCCTTGAGGAGCAGAAATCATCTAACACGTTAAAGAAACGCCTTTCTTCATTGCACAAAACAGTTTAATTCATTTTAAACCAATATCACGCATTTTGGCAAGCTGTCATCTTAACATTGCAGAAACTGACATTTTCTTACAGCGAAAACAGCTTTTCAGCATCTGTAGAGCTGCGGTCTCTTCTTTCACTCAGGAGCACTGACACAGTGCCACTGTTCATTGAAATGCTAAAATAAACTATTTGGTCATAGTGGCACTAACTTCACTTGAGGAGCAGATAGCATCTTACACATTAAACTAACGCGTTTCTACATTTAATGAATGATTATTTCATTTGAAACCAATATCTTACATTTTGACAAGCTTTGATCTTATTGCATAAACTGACATTCTTTTACAGCGAAAACAGCTTTTCAGCATCTGTAGAGCTGCGGTCTCTTCTTTCACTCACGAGCACTGACACAGTGCCACTGTTCATAGAAACGCTAAAATAAGCTGTTTGTGCATAGTGGCAGTAACTTTGCATGAGGAGCAGAAACAATCTAATACATTAAAGAAACGCCTTTCTGTATTAAAAATGATAGTTTATTTCATTTGAAACCAACATCTTTCATTTTAGCAAGCTTTGATCTTAACATTGCACAAACTGACATTCTCTTAGAAGGAAAACAGCTTTTCAGCATCTTCGGAGCTGCGGTCTCTTCTTTCACTTAGGAACACTGAAACAGTGTCACTGTTCATAGAAACGCTAAAATAAGCTTTTTGGGTATATTAGCACTAACTTTATTTGAGGAGCAGAAATCATCTAAAACATTCAAGAAACGCTTTCTGCATTGCAAAGAATAGTTTATTTGATTTGAAACCAATGTCTTTCATTTTGGTAAGCGCTGATCTTAACATTGTATGAACTCACATTCTCTTACAGGGATAACACCTTTTCAGCATCTGTGGAGCTGCGGACACTTCTTTCACTCAGTACCACTGACACAGTGCCACTGTTCATAGATACGCTAAAATAAGCTGTTTGGGCATAGTAGCACTAACTTTGCTTGAGGAGCAGAAACAATCTAATACATTACAGAAACGCCTTTCTGTATTACAAATAAAGGTTTATTTCATTTGAAACCAACATCTTTCCTTTTTGCAAACTCTGATCTCAACAATACATGAAGTGACATTCTCTTAGAGGGAAACCAGCTTTACATCATCTGTGAAGCTGTAGTCTCTTCTTTCACTCAGGAGCACTAACACAGTGCCACTGTTCATAGAAACGTCAAACTACGCTATTTGGGCATAGTAGCACTATCTTTACTTGAGGAGCAGAAACAATCTAATACATTAAAGAAACGCCTTTCTGCATTGCACAAAACAGTTTAATTCATTTTAAACCAATATCATGCATTTTGGCAAGCTGTCATCTTAACATTGCAGAAACTGACATTTTCTTACAGCGAAAACAGCTTTTCAGCATCTGTAGAGCTGCGGTCTCTTCTTTCACTCAGGAGCACTGACACAGTGCCACTGTTCATAGAAATGCTAAAATAAACTATTTGATCATAGTGGCACTAACTTTACTTGAGGAGCAGATAGCATCTTACACATTAAACTAACGCGTTTCTACATTTAATGAATGATTATTTCATTTGAAACCAATATCTTACATTTTGACAAGCTTTGATCTTATTGCATAAACTGACATTCTTTTACAGCGAAAACAGCTTTTCAGCATCTGTAGAGCTGCGGTCTCTTCTTTCACTCACGAGCACTGACACAGTGCCACTGTTCATAGAAACGCTAAAATAAGCTGTTTGTGCATAGTGGCAGTAACTTTGCATGAGGAGCAGAAACAATCTAATACATTAAAGAAACGCCTTTCTGCATTGCAAAGAAGAGTTTATTTCATTTGAAACCAATATCTTTCATTTTGGTAAGCTCTGATCTTAACATTGTATAAACTCACATTCTCTTAAAGGGCTGACAGCTTTTCAGCATCTGTGGAGCTGCGGACACTTCTTTCACTCAGTAGCACTGACACAGTGCTACTGTTCAAAGATACGCTAAAATAAGCTGTTTGGCATAGTAGCACTAACTTTGCTTGAGGAGCAGAAACAATCTAATACATTAAAGAAACGCCTTTCTGTATTGCAAATAAAAGTTTATTTCATTTGAAACCAACATCTTTCCTTTTGGCAAGCTCTGATCTCAACAATGCATGAAGTGACATTCTCTTAGAGGGAAACCAGCTTTTCTTCATCTGTGGAGCTGTGGTCTCTCCTTTCACTCAGGAGCACTAACACAGTGCCACTGTTCATAGAAACGCCAAACTACGCTATTTGGGCATAGTAGCACTATCTTTACTTGAGGAGCAGAAACAATCTAATACATTAAAGAAACGCCTTTCTGTATTGCAAATGAGAGTTTATTTCATTTGAAACCAACATCTTTCATTTTAGCAAGCTTTGATCTTAACATTGCATGAACTGACATTCTCTTAGAAGGAAAACAGCTTTTCAACAACTTCGGAGCTGTGGTCTCTTCTTTCACTTAGGAACACTGAAACAGTGCCACTGTTCATAGAAATGCTAAAATAAGTTGTTTGGGCATAGTAGCACTAACTTTATTTGAGGAGCAGAAATCATCTAAAACATTCAAGAAACGCTTTTCTGCATTGCAAAGAAGAGTTTATTTCATTTGAAACCAACATCTTTCCTTTTGGCAAGCTCTGATCTCAACAGTGCATGAAGTGACTCTCTTAGAGGGAAACCAGCTTTTCATCATATGTGGAGCTGTGGTCTCTTCTTTCACTCAGGAGCACTAACACAGTGCCACTGTTCATAGAAACGCCAAACTACGCTATTTGGGCATAGTAGCACTAACTTTATCTGAGGAGCAGAAATCATCTACAACATTAAAGAAACGCTTTTCAGCATTGCAAAGAAGTGTTTATTAAATTTGAAACCAATATCTTTCATTTTGGAAAGCTCTGATTTTAACATTGCATAAACTGACATTCTCTTAAAGGGAAAACAGTTCTTCAACATCTTCGGAGCTGCGGTCTCTTCTTTCACTTAGGAACACTGACACAGTGCCACTGTTCATAGAAACGCTAAAATAAGCTTTTTGGGTACATTAGCACTAGCTTTATTTGAAGAGCAGAAATCATCTAAAACATTCAAGAAACTCCTTTCTGCATTGCAAAGAAGAGTTTATATTATTTGAAACCAATGTCTTTCATTTTGGTAAGCTCTGATCTTAACATTGTATAAACTCACATTCTCTTACAGGGATAACAGCTTTTCAGCATCTGTGGAGCTGCGGTCACTTCTTTCACTCAGGAGCAGTGCCACTGTTCATAGACACGCTAAAATAAGCTGTTTGGACATAGTAGCACTAACTTTACTTGAAGAGCAGAAATCATCTAACACGTTAAAGAAACGCCTTTCTGCATTGCACAAAAGAGTTTAATTCATTTGAAACCAATATCATGAATTTTGGCAAGCTGTGATCTTAACATTGCATAAACTGATATTCTCTTACAGCGAAAACAGCTTTACAGCGTCTTCTGAGTACAGTAGCACTAACTTTATTTGAGGAGCAGAAATCATCTAAAACATTCAAGAAACGCTTTTCTGCACAGCAAAGAAGAGTTTATTTCATTTGAAACCAATGTCTTTCCTTTTGGCAAGCTCTGATCTCAGCAGTGAATGAAGTGACATTCTCTAAGAGGGAAACCCGCTTTTCATCATCTGTGGAGCTGTAGTCTCTTCTTTCACTCAGGAGCACTTACACAGTGCCACTGTTCATAGAAACGCCAAACTACGCTATTTGGGCATAGTAGCACTATCTTTACTTGAGGAGCAGAAACAATCTAGTACATTAAAGAAACGCCTTTCTGTATTGCAAATGAGAGTTTATTTCATTTGAAACCAACATCTTTCATTTTAGCAAGCTGTGATCTTAACATAGCATAAACTGACATTCTCTTAGAAGGAAAACAGCTTTTCAACATCTTCGGAGCTGCGGTCTCTTCTTTCACTTAGGAACACTTGAAACAGTGCCACTGTTCATACAAATGCTATATTAAGCTGTTTGGGCATAGTAGCACTAACTTTCCTTGAGGAGCAGAAATCATCTAACACGTTAAAGAAACGCCTTTCTTCATTGCACAAAACAGTTTAATTCATTTTAAACCAATATCACGCATTTTGGCAAGCTGTCATCTTAACATTGCAGAAACTGACATTTTCTTACAGCGAAAACAGCTTTTCAGCATCTGTAGAGCTGCGGTCTCTTCTTTCACTCAGGAGCACTGACACAGTGCCACTGTTCATTGAAATGCTAAAATAAACTATTTGGTCATAGTGGCACTAACTTCACTTGAGGAGCAGATAGCATCTTACACATTAAACTAACGCGTTTCTACATTTAATGAATGATTATTTCATTTGAAACCAATATCTTACATTTTGACAAGCTTTGATCTTATTGCATAAACTGACATTCTTTTACAGCGAAAACAGCTTTTCAGCATCTGTAGAGCTGCGGTCTCTTCTTTCACTCACGAGCACTGACACAGTGCCACTGTTCATAGAAACGCTAAAATAAGCTGTTTGTGCATAGTGGCAGTAACTTTGCATGAGGAGCAGAAACAATCTAATACATTAAAGAAACGCCTTTCTGTATTAAAAATGATAGTTTATTTCATTTGAAACCAACATCTTTCATTTTAGCAAGCTTTGATCTTAACATTGCACAAACTGACATTCTCTTAGAAGGAAAACAGCTTTTCAGCATCTTCGGAGCTGCGGTCTCTTCTTTCACTTAGGAACACTGAAACAGTGTCACTGTTCATAGAAACGCTAAAATAAGCTTTTTGGGTATATTAGCACTAACTTTATTTGAGGAGCAGAAATCATCTAAAACATTCAAGAAACGCTTTCTGCATTGCAAAGAATAGTTTATTTGATTTGAAACCAATGTCTTTCATTTTGGTAAGCGCTGATCTTAACATTGTATGAACTCACATTCTCTTACAGGGATAACACCTTTTCAGCATCTGTGGAGCTGCGGACACTTCTTTCACTCAGTACCACTGACACAGTGCCACTGTTCATAGATACGCTAAAATAAGCTGTTTGGGCATAGTAGCACTAACTTTGCTTGAGGAGCAGAAACAATCTAATACATTACAGAAACGCCTTTCTGTATTACAAATAAAGGTTTATTTCATTTGAAACCAACATCTTTCCTTTTTGCAAACTCTGATCTCAACAATACATGAAGTGACATTCTCTTAGAGGGAAACCAGCTTTACATCATCTGTGAAGCTGTAGTCTCTTCTTTCACTCAGGAGCACTAACACAGTGCCACTGTTCATAGAAACGTCAAACTACGCTATTTGGGCATAGTAGCACTATCTTTACTTGAGGAGCAGAAACAATCTAATACATTAAAGAAACGCCTTTCTGCATTGCACAAAACAGTTTAATTCATTTTAAACCAATATCATGCATTTTGGCAAGCTGTCATCTTAACATTGCAGAAACTGACATTTTCTTACAGCGAAAACAGCTTTTCAGCATCTGTAGAGCTGCGGTCTCTTCTTTCACTCAGGAGCACTGACACAGTGCCACTGTTCATAGAAATGCTAAAATAAACTATTTGATCATAGTGGCACTAACTTTACTTGAGGAGCAGATAGCATCTTACACATTAAACTAACGCGTTTCTACATTTAATGAATGATTATTTCATTTGAAACCAATATCTTACATTTTGACAAGCTTTGATCTTATTGCATAAACTGACATTCTTTTACAGCGAAAACAGCTTTTCAGCATCTGTAGAGCTGCGGTCTCTTCTTTCACTCACGAGCACTGACACAGTGCCACTGTTCATAGAAACGCTAAAATAAGCTGTTTGTGCATAGTGGCAGTAACTTTGCATGAGGAGCAGAAACAATCTAATACATTAAAGAAACGCCTTTCTGCATTGCAAAGAAGAGTTTATTTCATTTGAAACCAATATCTTTCATTTTGGTAAGCTCTGATCTTAACATTGTATAAACTCACATTCTCTTAAAGGGCTGACAGCTTTTCAGCATCTGTGGAGCTGCGGACACTTCTTTCACTCAGTAGCACTGACACAGTGCTACTGTTCAAAGATACGCTAAAATAAGCTGTTTGGCATAGTAGCACTAACTTTGCTTGAGGAGCAGAAACAATCTAATACATTAAAGAAACGCCTTTCTGTATTGCAAATAAAAGTTTATTTCATTTGAAACCAACATCTTTCCTTTTGGCAAGCTCTGATCTCAACAATGCATGAAGTGACATTCTCTTAGAGGGAAACCAGCTTTTCTTCATCTGTGGAGCTGTGGTCTCTCCTTTCACTCAGGAGCACTAACACAGTGCCACTGTTCATAGAAACGCCAAACTACGCTATTTGGGCATAGTAGCACTATCTTTACTTGAGGAGCAGAAACAATCTAATACATTAAAGAAACGCCTTTCTGTATTGGAAATGAGAGTTTATTTCATTTGAAACCAACATCTTTCATTTTAGCAAGCTTTGATCTTAACATTGCATGAACTGACATTCTCTTAGAAGGAAAACAGCTTTTCAACAACTTCGGAGCTGTGGTCTCTTCTTTCACTTAGGAACACTGAAACAGTGCCACTGTTCATAGAAATGCTAAAATAAGTTGTTTGGGCATAGTAGCACTAACTTTATTTGAGGAGCAGAAATCATCTAAAACATTCAAGAAACGCTTTTCTGCATTGCAAAGAAGAGTTTATTTCATTTGAAACCAACATCTTTCCTTTTGGCAAGCTCTGATCTCAACAGTGCATGAAGTGACTCTCTTAGAGGGAAACCAGCTTTTCATCATATGTGGAGCTGTGGTCTCTTCTTTCACTCAGGAGCACTAACACAGTGCCACTGTTCATAGAAACGCCAAACTACGCTATTTGGGCATAGTAGCACTAACTTTATCTGAGGAGCAGAAATCATCTACAACATTAAAGAAACGCTTTTCAGCATTGCAAAGAAGTGTTTATTAAATTTGAAACCAATATCTTTCATTTTGGAAAGCTCTGATTTTAACATTGCATAAACTGACATTCTCTTAAAGGGAAAACAGTTCTTCAACATCTTCGGAGCTGCGGTCTCTTCTTTCACTTAGGAACACTGACACAGTGCCACTGTTCATAGAAACGCTAAAATAAGCTTTTTGGGTACATTAGCACTAGCTTTATTTGAAGAGCAGAAATCATCTAAAACATTCAAGAAACTCCTTTCTGCATTGCAAAGAAGAGTTTATATTATTTGAAACCAATGTCTTTCATTTTGGTAAGCTCTGATCTTAACATTGTATAAACTCACATTCTCTTACAGGGATAACAGCTTTTCAGCATCTGTGGAGCTGCGGTCACTTCTTTCACTCAGGAGCAGTGCCACTGTTCATAGACACGCTAAAATAAGCTGTTTGGACATAGTAGCACTAACTTTACTTGAAGAGCAGAAATCATCTAACACGTTAAAGAAACGCCTTTCTGCATTGCACAAAAGAGTTTAATTCATTTGAAACCAATATCATGAATTTTGGCAAGCTGTGATCTTAACATTGCATAAACTGATATTCTCTTACAGCGAAAACAGCTTTACAGCGTCTTCTGAGTACAGTAGCACTAACTTTATTTGAGGAGCAGAAATCATCTAAAACATTCAAGAAACGCTTTTCTGCACAGCAAAGAAGAGTTTATTTCATTTGAAACCAATGTCTTTCCTTTTGGCAAGCTCTGATCTCAGCAGTGAATGAAGTGACATTCTCTAAGAGGGAAACCCGCTTTTCATCATCTGTGGAGCTGTAGTCTCTTCTTTCACTCAGGAGCACTTACACAGTGCCACTGTTCATAGAAACGCCAAACTACGCTATTTGGGCATAGTAGCACTATCTTTACTTGAGGAGCAGAAACAATCTAGTACATTAAAGAAACGCCTTTCTGTATTGCAAATGAGAGTTTATTTCATTTGAAACCAACATCTTTCATTTTAGCAAGCTGTGATCTTAACATAGCATAAACTGACATTCTCTTAGAAGGAAAACAGCTTTTCAACATCTTCGGAGCTGCGGTCTCTTCTTTCACTTAGGAACACTTGAAACAGTGCCACTGTTCATACAAATGCTATATTAAGCTGTTTGGGCATAGTAGCACTAACTTTCCTTGAGGAGCAGAAATCATCTAACACGTTAAAGAAACGCCTTTCTTCATTGCACAAAACAGTTTAATTCATTTTAAACCAATATCACGCATTTTGGCAAGCTGTCATCTTAACATTGCAGAAACTGACATTTTCTTACAGCGAAAACAGCTTTTCAGCATCTGTAGAGCTGCGGTCTCTTCTTTCACTCAGGAGCACTGACACAGTGCCACTGTTCATTGAAATGCTAAAATAAACTATTTGGTCATAGTGGCACTAACTTCACTTGAGGAGCAGATAGCATCTTACACATTAAACTAACGCGTTTCTACATTTAATGAATGATTATTTCATTTGAAACCAATATCTTACATTTTGACAAGCTTTGATCTTATTGCATAAACTGACATTCTTTTACAGCGAAAACAGCTTTTCAGCATCTGTAGAGCTGCGGTCTCTTCTTTCACTCACGAGCACTGACACAGTGCCACTGTTCATAGAAACGCTAAAATAAGCTGTTTGTGCATAGTGGCAGTAACTTTGCATGAGGAGCAGAAACAATCTAATACATTAAAGAAACGCCTTTCTGTATTAAAAATGATAGTTTATTTCATTTGAAACCAACATCTTTCATTTTAGCAAGCTTTGATCTTAACATTGCACAAACTGACATTCTCTTAGAAGGAAAACAGCTTTTCAGCATCTTCGGAGCTGCGGTCTCTTCTTTCACTTAGGAACACTGAAACAGTGTCACTGTTCATAGAAACGCTAAAATAAGCTTTTTGGGTATATTAGCACTAACTTTATTTGAGGAGCAGAAATCATCTAAAACATTCAAGAAACGCTTTCTGCATTGCAAAGAATAGTTTATTTGATTTGAAACCAATGTCTTTCATTTTGGTAAGCGCTGATCTTAACATTGTATGAACTCACATTCTCTTACAGGGATAACACCTTTTCAGCATCTGTGGAGCTGCGGACACTTCTTTCACTCAGTACCACTGACACAGTGCCACTGTTCATAGATACGCTAAAATAAGCTGTTTGGGCATAGTAGCACTAACTTTGCTTGAGGAGCAGAAACAATCTAATACATTACAGAAACGCCTTTCTGTATTACAAATAAAGGTTTATTTCATTTGAAACCAACATCTTTCCTTTTTGCAAACTCTGATCTCAACAATACATGAAGTGACATTCTCTTAGAGGGAAACCAGCTTTACATCATCTGTGAAGCTGTAGTCTCTTCTTTCACTCAGGAGCACTAACACAGTGCCACTGTTCATAGAAACGTCAAACTACGCTATTTGGGCATAGTAGCACTATCTTTACTTGAGGAGCAGAAACAATCTAATACATTAAAGAAACGCCTTTCTGCATTGCACAAAACAGTTTAATTCATTTTAAACCAATATCATGCATTTTGGCAAGCTGTCATCTTAACATTGCAGAAACTGACATTTTCTTACAGCGAAAACAGCTTTTCAGCATCTGTAGAGCTGCGGTCTCTTCTTTCACTCAGGAGCACTGACACAGTGCCACTGTTCATAGAAATGCTAAAATAAACTATTTGATCATAGTGGCACTAACTTTACTTGAGGAGCAGATAGCATCTTACACATTAAACTAACGCGTTTCTACATTTAATGAATGATTATTTCATTTGAAACCAATATCTTACATTTTGACAAGCTTTGATCTTATTGCATAAACTGACATTCTTTTACAGCGAAAACAGCTTTTCAGCATCTGTAGAGCTGCGGTCTCTTCTTTCACTCACGAGCACTGACACAGTGCCACTGTTCATAGAAACGCTAAAATAAGCTGTTTGTGCATAGTGGCAGTAACTTTGCATGAGGAGCAGAAACAATCTAATACATTAAAGAAACGCCTTTCTGCATTGCAAAGAAGAGTTTATTTCATTTGAAACCAATATCTTTCATTTTGGTAAGCTCTGATCTTAACATTGTATAAACTCACATTCTCTTAAAGGGCTAACAGCTTTTCAGCATCTGTGGAGCTGCGGACACTTCTTTCACTCAGTAGCACTGACACAGTGCTACTGTTCAAAGATACGCTAAAATAAGCTGTTTGGCATAGTAGCACTAACTTTGCTTGAGGAGCAGAAACAATCTAATACATTAAAGAAACGCCTTTCTGTATTGCAAATAAAAGTTTATTTCATTTGAAACCAACATCTTTCCTTTTGGCAAGCTCTGATCTCAACAATGCATGAAGTGACATTCTCTTAGAGGGAAACCAGCTTTTCTTCATCTGTGGAGCTGTGGTCTCTCCTTTCACTCAGGAGCACTAACACAGTGCCACTGTTCATAGAAACGCCAAACTACGCTATTTGGGCATAGTAGCACTATCTTTACTTGAGGAGCAGAAACAATCTAATACATTAAAGAAACGCCTTTCTGTATTGCAAATGAGAGTTTATTTCATTTGAAACCAACATCTTTCATTTTAGCAAGCTTTGATCTTAACATTGCATGAACTGACATTCTCTTAGAAGGAAAACAGCTTTTCAACAACTTCGGAGCTGTGGTCTCTTCTTTCACTTAGGAACACTGAAACAGTGCCACTGTTCATAGAAATGCTAAAATAAGTTGTTTGGGCATAGTAGCACTAACTTTATTTGAGGAGCAGAAATCATCTAAAACATTCAAGAAACGCTTTTCTGCATTGCAAAGAAGAGTTTATTTCATTTGAAACCAACATCTTTCCTTTTGGCAAGCTCTGATCTCAACAGTGCATGAAGTGACTCTCTTAGAGGGAAACCAGCTTTTCATCATATGTGGAGCTGTGGTCGCTCTTTTCACTCAGGAGCACTAACACAGTGCCACTGTTCATAGAAACGCGAAACTACGCTATTTGGGCATAGTAGCACAAACTTTATCTGAGGAGCAGAAATCATCTAAAACATTAAAGAAACGCTTTTCAGCATTGCAAAGAAGCGTTTACTTAATTTGAAACCAATATCTTTCATTTTGGTAAGCTCTGATCTTAACATTGCATAAACTGACATTCTCTTAAAAGGAAAACAGTTCTTCAACATCTTCGGAGCTGCGGTCTCTTCTTTCACTTAGGAACACTGACACAGTGCCACTTTTCATAGAAACGCTAAAATAAGCTTTTTGGGTACATTAGCACTAGCTTTATTTGACGAGCAGAAATCATCTAAAACATTCAAGAAACGCCTTTCTGCATTGCAAAGAAGAGTTTATTTTATTTGAAACCAATGTCTTTCATTTTGGTAAGCTCTGATCTTAACATTGTATAAACTCACATTCTCTTACAGGGATAACAGCTTTTCAGCATCTGTGGAGCTGTGGTCTCTTCTTCCATTTAGGAACTCTGAAACAGTGCCACTGTTCATAGAAATGCTAAACTAAGCAGTTTGAGCATAGTAGCACTAACTTTGCTTGAGGAGCAGAAATCATCTAGCACGTTAAAGAAATGCCTATCTGCATTGCAAATAAGAGTTTATTTCATTTAAAACCATTATCTTTCATTTTGACAAGCTTTGATCTTAACATTGCATGAACTGAATTCTCTTACAGGGAAAACTGCTTTTCAAAATCTTCGGAGCTGCGGCCTGTTCATAGAAATGCTAAAATAAACTATTTGGTAATAGTGGATATAACTTCACTTGAGGAGCAGAAAGCATCTAACACATTAAACTAAAGCGTTTCTACATTTGCAAATGTTTATTTCATTTGAAACCAATATCTTACATTTTGACAAGCTTTGATCTTAACATTGCATAAACTGACATTCTCTTACAGCGAAAACAGCTTTTCAGCATCTGTAGAGCTGCGATCTCTTCTTTCTCTCATGAGCACTGACACAGTGCCACTGTTCATAGAAATGCTAAAATAAGCTTTTTGGGCACAGTAGCACTAACTTTATTTGAGGAGCAGAAATCATCTAAAACATTCAAGAAACGCTTTTCTGCATTGCACAAAAGAGTTTAATTCATTTGAAACCAATATCATGAATTTTGGCAAGCTGTGATCTTAACATTGCATAAACTGACATTCTCTTACAGCGAAAACAGCTTTTCAGCATCTTCTGAGTACAGTAGCACTGACTTTATTTGAGGAGCAGAAATCATCTAAAACATTCAAGATACGCTTTTCTGCACAGCAAAGAAGAGTTTATTTCATTTGAAACCAATGTCTTTCATTTTGGTAAGCTCTGATCTTAACGTTGTATACACTCACATTCTCTTACAGGGATAACAGCTTTTCAGCATCTGTGGAGCTGCGGTCTCTTCTTTCACTCAGGAGCACTGATCAGTGCCACGGTTCATAGAAACGCCAAACTACGCTATTTGGGCATAGTAGCACTATCCTTACTTGAGGAGCAGAAAAAATCTAATAGATTAAAGAAACGCCTTTCTGTATTGCAAATGAGAGTTTATTTCATTTGAAACCAACATCTTTCCTTATGGCAAGCTCTGATCTCAACAGTGAATGAAGTGACATTCTCTAAGAGGGAAACCCGCTTTTCATCATCTGTGGAGCTGCAGTCTCTTCTTTCACTCAGGGGCACTTACACAGTGCCACTGTTCATAGAAACGCCAAACTACGCTATTTGGGCATAGTAGCACTATCTTTACTTGAGGAGCAGAAACAATCTAATACATTAAAGAAACGCCTTTCTGTATTGCAAATGAGAGTTTATTTCATTTGAAACCAACATCTTTCATTTTAGCAAGCTGTGATCTTAACATAGCATAAACTGACATTCTCTTAGAAGGAAAACAGCTTTTCAACATCTTCGGAGCTGCGGTCTCTTCTTTCACTTAAGAACACTGAAACAGTGCCACTGTTCATAGAAATGCTATACTAAGCTGTTTGGGCATAGTAGCACTAAATTTCCTTGGGGAGCAGAAATCATCTAACACGTTAAAGAAACGCCTTTCTGCATTGCACAAAACAGTTTAATTCATTTTAAACCAATATCATGCATTTTGGCAAGCTGTGATCTTATTGTAGAAACTGACATTTTCTTACAGCGAAAACAGCGTTTCAGCATCTTCGGAGCTTCGGTCTCTTCTTTCACTCAGGAGCACTGACACAGTGCCACTGTTCATAGAAATGCTAAAATAAACTATTTGGTCATAGTGGCACTAACTTCAATTGAGGAGCAGATAGCATCTTACACATTAAACTAACGCGTTTCTACATTTAATGAATGTTTATTTCATTTGAAACCAATATCTTACATTTTGACAAGCTTTGATCTTATTACATAAACTGACATTCTTTTACAGCGAAAACAGCTTTTCAGCATCTGTAGAGCTGCGGTCTCTTCTTTCACTCACGAGCACTGACACAGTGCCACTGTTCATAGAAACGCTAAAATAAGCTGTTTGTGCATAGTGGCAGTAACTTTGCATGAGGAGCAGAAACAATCTAATACATTAAAGAAATGCCTTTCTGTATTAAAAATGATAGTTTATTTCATTTGAAACCAACATCTTTCATTTTAGCAAGCTTTGATCTTAACATTGCACAAACTGACATTCTCTTAGAAGGAAAACAGCTTTTCAGCATCTTCGGAGCTGCGGTCTCTTCTTTCACTTAGGAACACTGAAACAGTGTCACTGTTCATAGAAACGTCAAACTACGCTATTTGGGCATAGTAGCACTATCTTTACTTGAGGAGCAGCAACAATCTAATACATTAAAGAAACGCCTTTCTGCATTGCACAAAACAGTTTAATTCATTTTAAACCAATATCATGCATTTTGGCAAGCTGTGATCTTATTGTAGAAACTGACATTTTCTTACAGCGAAAACAGCGTTTCAGCATCTTCGGAGCTTCGGTCTCTTCTTTCACTCAGGAGCACTGACACAGTGCCACTGTTCATAGAAATGCTAAAATAAACTATTTGGTCATAGTGGCACTAACTTCAATTGAGGAGCAGATAGCATCTTACACATTAAACTAACGCGTTTCTACATTTAATGAATGTTTATTTCATTTGAAACCAATATCTTACATTTTGACAAGCTTTGATCTTATTACATAAACTGACATTCTTTTACAGCGAAAACAGCTTTTCAGCATCTGTAGAGCTGCGGTCTCTTCTTTCACTCACGAGCACTGACACAGTGCCACTGTTCATAGAAACGCTAAAATAAGCTGTTTGTGCATAGTGGCAGTAACTTTGCATGAGGAGCAGAAACAATCTAATACATTAAAGAAATGCCTTTCTGTATTAAAAATGATAGTTTATTTCATTTGAAACCAACATCTTTCATTTTAGCAAGCTTTGATCTTAACATTGCACAAACTGACATTCTCTTAGAAGGAAAACAGCTTTTCAGCATCTTCGGAGCTGCGGTCTCTTCTTTCACTTAGGAACACTGAAACAGTGCCACTGTTCATAGAAATACTATACTAAGCTGTTTGGGCATAGTAGCACTAACTTTCCTTGAGGAGCAGAAATCATCTAACACGTTAAAGAAACGCCTTTCTTCATTGCACAAAACAGTTTAATTCATTTTAAACCAATATCACGCATTTTGGCAAGCTGTCATCTTAACATTGCAGAAACTGACATTTTCTTACAGCGAAAACAGCTTTTCAGCATCTGTAGAGCTGCGGTCTCTTCTTTCACTTAGGAACACTGACACAGTGCCACTGTTCATAGAAACGCTAAAATAAGCTTTTTGGGTACATTAGCACTAGCTTTATTTGACGAGCAGAAATCATCTAAAACATTCAAGAAACGCCTTTCTGCATTGCAAAGAAAAGTTTATTTTATTTGAAACCAATGTCTTTCATTTTGGTAAGCTCTGATCTTAACATTGTATAAACTCACATTCTCTTACAGGGATAACAGCTTTTCAGCATCTGTGGAGCTGTGGTTTCTTCTTCCATTTAGGAACTCTGAAACAGTGCCACTGTTCATAGAAATGCTAAAATAAGCAGTTTGAGCATAGTAGCACTAACTTTGCTTGAGGAGCAGAAATCATCTAGCACGTTAAAGAAATGCCTATCTGCATTGCAAATAAGAGTTTATTTCATTTAAAACCATTATCTTTCATTTTGACAAGCTTTGATCTTAACATTGCATGAACTGAATTCTCTTAAGGGAAAACTGCTTTTCAAAATCTTCGGAGCTGCGGCCTGTTCATAGAAATGCTAAAATAAACTATTTGGTAATAGTGGATATAACTTCACTTGAGGAGCAGAAAGCATCTAACACAAACTAAAGCGTTTCTACATTTGCAAATGTTTATTTCATTTGAAACCAATATCTTACATTTTGACAAGCTTTGATCTTAACATTGCATAAACTGACATTCTCTTACAGCGAAAAAAGCTTTTCAGCATCTGTAGAGCTGCGATCTCTTCTTTCTCTCACGAGCACTGACGCAGTGCCACTGTTCATAGAAATGCTAAAATAAGCTTTTTGGGCACAGTAGCACTAACTTTATTTGAGGAGCAGAAATCATCTAAAACATTCAAGAAACGCTTTTCTGCATTGCACAAAAGAGTTTAATTCATTTGAAACCAATATCATGAATTTTGGCAAGCTGTGATCTTAACATTGCATAAACTGACATTTTCTTACAGGGGTAACAGCTTTTCAGAATCTGTGGAGCTGCGGTCACTTCTTTCACTCAGGAGCAGTGCCACTGTTCATAGACACGCTAAAATAAGCTGTTTGGACATAGTAGCACTAACTTTACTTGAAGAGCAGAAATCATCTAACACGTTAAAGAAACGCCTTTCCGCATTGCACAAAAGAGTTTAATTCATTTGAAACCACTATCATGAATTTTGGAAAGCTGTGATCTTAACATTGCATAAACTGACATTCTCTTACAGCGAAAACAGCTTTTCAGCATCTTCTGAGTACAGTAGCACTAACTTTATTTGAGGAGCAGAAATCATCTAAAACATTCAAGAAACGCTTTTCTGCACAGCAAAGAAGGGTTTATTTCATTTGAAACCAATGTCTTTCATTTTGGTAAGCTCTGATCTTAACGTTGTATACACTCACATTCTCTTACAGGGAAACAAGCTTTTCAGCATTTGTAGAGCTGCGCTCTCTTCTTTCATTTAGGAACACTGACACAGTGCCACTGTACATAGATACGCTAAAATAAGCTGTTTGTGCATAGTGGCAGTAACTTTGCATGAGGAGCAGAAACAATCTAATACATTAAAGAAACGCCTTTCTGTGTTAAAAATGATAGTTTATTTCATTTGAAACCAACATCTTTCATTTTAGCAAGCTTTGATCTTAACATTGCACAAACTGACATTCTCTTACAGGGATAATAGCTTTTCAGCATCTGTGGAGCTGCGGTCACTTCTTTCACTCAGGAGCAGTGCCACTGTTCATAGACACGCTAAAATAAGCTGTTTGGACATAGTAGCACTAACTTTACTTGAAGAGCAGAAATCATCTAACACGTTAAAGAAACGCCTTTCTGCATTGCACAAAAGAGTTTAATTCATTTGAAACCAATTTCATGAATTTTGGCAAGCTGTGATCTTAACATTGCATAAACTGACATTCTCTTACAGCGAAAACAGCTTTTCAGCGTCTTCTGAGTACAGTAGCACTAACTTTATTTGAGGAGCAGAAATCATCTAAAACATTCAAGAAACGCTTTTCTGCACAGCAAAGAACAGTTTATTTCATTTGAAACCAATGTCTTTCCTTTTGGCAAGCTCTGATCTCAGCAGTGAATGAAGTGACATTCTCTAAGAGGGAAACCCGCTTTTCATCATCTGTGGAGCTGTAGTCTCTTCTTTCACTCAGGAGCACTTACACAGTGCCACTGTTCATAGAAACGCCAAACTACGCTATTTGGGCATAGTAGCACTATCTTTACTTGAGGAGCAGAAACAATCTAATACATTAAAGAAACGCCTTTCTGTATTGCAAATGAGAGTTTATTTCATTTGAAACCAACATCTTTCATTTTAGCAAGCTGTGATCTTAACATAGCATAAACTGACATTCTCTTAGAAGGAAATCAGCTTTTCAACATCTTCGGAGATGCGGTCTCTTCTTTCACTTAGGAACACTGAAACAGTGCCACTGTTCATAGAAATGCTATACTAAGCTGTTTGGGCACAGTAGCACTAACTTTCCTTGAGGAGCAGAAATCATCTAACACGTTAAAGAAACGCCTTTCTTCAATTGCACAAAACAGTTTAATTCATTTTAAACCAATATCACGCATTTTGGCAAGCTGTCATCTTAACATTGCAGAAACTGACATTTTCTTACACCGAAAACAGCTTTTCAGCATCTGTAGAGCTGCGGTCTCTTCTTTCACTCAGGAGCACTGACACAGTGCCACTGTTCATAGAAATGCTAAAATAAACTATTTGGTCATAGTGGCACTAACTTCACTTGAGGAGCAGATAGCATCTTACACATTAAACTAACGCGTTTCTACATTTAATGAATGATTATTTCATTTGAAACCAATATCTTACATTTTGACAAGCTTTGATCTTATTGCATAAACTGACTTTCTTTTACAGCGAAAACAGCTTTTCAGCATCTGTAGAGCTGCGGTCTCTTCTTTCACTCACGAGCACTGACACAGTGCCACTGTTCATAGAAACGCTAAAATAAGCTGTTTGTGCATAGTGGCAGTAACTTTGCATGAGGAGCAGAAACAATCGAATACATTAAAGAAACGCCTTTCTGTAATAAAAATGATAGTTTATTTCATTTGAAACCAACATCTTTCATTTTAGCAAGCTTTGATCTTAACATTATATAAACTGACATTCTCTTAGAAGGAAAACAGCTTTTCAGCATCTTCGGAGCTGCGGTCTCTTCTTTCACTTAGGAACACTGAAACAGTGCCACTGTTCATAGAAAGGCTAATATAAGCTTTTTGGGTACATTAGCACTAACTTTATTTGAGGTGCAGACATCATCTAAAACATTCAAGAAACGCTTTTCTGCATTGCAAAGAAGAGTTTATTTCATTTGAAACCAACATCTTTCCTTTTGGCAAACTCTGATCTCAACAGTGCATGAAGTGACATTCTCTTAGAGGGAAACCAGCTTTTCATCATCTGTGGAGCTGTGGTCTCTTCTTTCACTCAGGAGCACTAACACAGTGCCACTGTTCATAGAAACGCCAATCTACGCTATTTGGGCATAGTAGCACTATCCTTACTTGAGGAGCAATCTAATACATTAAAGAAACGCCTTTCTGCATTGCAAATAAAAGTTTATTTCATTTGAAACCAACATCTTTCCTTTTGGCAAGCTCTGATCTCAACAGTGCATGAAGTGACATTCTCTTAGAGGGAAACCAGCTTTTCATCATCTGTGGAGCTGTGGTCTCTTCTTTCACTCAGGAGCACTAACACAGTGCCACTGTTCATAGAAATGCTATACTAAGCTGTTTGGGCATAGTAGCACTAACTTTACTTGAGGAACAGAAATCATCTAACACGTTAAAGAAACGCCTTTCTGCATTTCACAAAAGAGTTTAATTCATTTGAAACCAATATCCTGCATTTTGGCAAGCTGTGATCTTAACATTGCATAAACTGACATTCTCTTAGAAGGAAAACAGCTTTTCAACATCTTCGGAGTTGCGGTCTCTTCTTTCGCTTAGGAACACTGACACAGTGTCACTTTTCATAGAAACGCTAAAATAAGCTTTTTGGGTACATTAGCTCTAACTTTATTTGAGGAGCAGAATTCATCTAAAACATTAAAGAAACGCTTTTCTGCATTGCAAAGAAGAGTTTATTTCATTTGAAACCAATATCTTTCATTTTGGTAAGCTCTGATCTTAACATTGTATAAACTCACATTCTCTTAAAGGGCTAACAGCTTTTCAGCATCTGTGGAGCTGTCGTCTCTTCTTTCACTCAGGAGCACTAACACAGTGCCACTGTTCATAGAAACGCCAAACTACGCTATTTAGGCATAGTAGCACTAACTGTTCTTAAGGAGCAGAAACAATCTAATACATTAAAGAAACGCCTTTCTTTAATGCAAATGAGAGTTTATTTCGTTTGAAACCAACATCTTCAATTTTGACAAGCTTTGATATTAACATTGTATACACTGACATTCTCTTACAGCGAAAACAGCTTTTCAGCATTTGTGGAGCTGCGGTCTCTTCTTTCACTCAGGAGCACTAACACAGTGCCACTGTTCAGAGAAACGCCAAACTACGTTATTTGGGCATAGTAGCACTATCCTTACTTGAGGAGCAGAAAAAATCTAATAGATTAAAGAAACGCCTTTCTGTATTGCAAATGAGAGTTTATTTCATTTGAAACCAACATCTTTCCTTATGGCAAGCTCTGATCTCAACAGTGAATGAAGTGACATTCTCTAAGAGGGAAACCCGCTTTTCATCATCTGTGGAGCTGCAGTCTCTTCTTTCACTCAGGGGCACTTACACAGTGCCACTGTTCATAGAAACGCCAAACTACGCTATTTGGGCATAGTAGCACTATCTTTACTTGAGGAGCAGAAACAATCTAATACATTAAAGAAACGCCTTTCTGTATTGCAAATGAGAGTTTATTTCATTTGAAACCAACATCTTTCATTTTAGCAAGCTGTGATCTTAACATAGCATAAACTGACATTCTCTTAGAAGGAAAACAGCTTTTCAACATCTTCGGAGCTGCGGTCTCTTCTTTCACTTAAGAACACTGAAACAGTGCCACTGTTCATAGAAATGCTATACTAAGCTGTTTGGGCATAGTAGCACTAAATTTCCTTGGGGAGCAGAAATCATCTAACACGTTAAAGAAACGCCTTTCTGCATTGCACAAAACAGTTTAATTCATTTTAAACCAATATCATGCATTTTGGCAAGCTGTGATCTTATTGTAGAAACTGACATTTTCTTACAGCGAAAACAGCGTTTCAGCATCTTCGGAGCTTCGGTCTCTTCTTTCACTCAGGAGCACTGACACAGTGCCACTGTTCATAGAAATGCTAAAATAAACTATTTGGTCATAGTGGCACTAACTTCAATTGAGGAGCAGATAGCATCTTACACATTAAACTAACGCGTTTCTACATTTAATGAATGTTTATTTCATTTGAAACCAATATCTTACATTTTGACAAGCTTTGATCTTATTACATAAACTGACATTCTTTTACAGCGAAAACAGCTTTTCAGCATCTGTAGAGCTGCGGTCTCTTCTTTCACTCACGAGCACTGACACAGTGCCACTGTTCATAGAAACGCTAAAATAAGCTGTTTGTGCATAGTGGCAGTAACTTTGCATGAGGAGCAGAAACAATCTAATACATTAAAGAAATGCCTTTCTGTATTAAAAATGATAGTTTATTTCATTTGAAACCAACATCTTTCATTTTAGCAAGCTTTGATCTTAACATTGCACAAACTGACATTCTCTTAGAAGGAAAACAGCTTTTCAGCATCTTCGGAGCTGCGGTCTCTTCTTTCACTTAGGAACACTGAAACAGTGTCACTGTTCATAGAAACGTCAAACTACGCTATTTGGGCATAGTAGCACTATCTTTACTTGAGGAGCAGCAACAATCTAATACATTAAAGAAACGCCTTTCTGCATTGCACAAAACAGTTTAATTCATTTTAAACCAATATCATGCATTTTGGCAAGCTGTGATCTTATTGTAGAAACTGACATTTTCTTACAGCGAAAACAGCGTTTCAGCATCTTCGGAGCTTCGGTCTCTTCTTTCACTTAGGAACACTTGAAACAGTGCCACTGTTCATACAAATGCTATATTAAGCTGTTTGGGCATAGTAGCACTAACTTTCCTTGAGGAGCAGAAATCATCTAACACGTTAAAGAAACGCCTTTCTTCATTGCACAAAACAGTTTAATTCATTTTAAACCAATATCACGCATTTTGGCAAGCTGTCATCTTAACATTGCAGAAACTGACATTTTCTTACAGCGAAAACAGCTTTTCAGCATCTGTAGAGCTGCGGTCTCTTCTTTCACTCAGGAGCACTGACACAGTGCCACTGTTCATTGAAATGCTAAAATAAACTATTTGGTCATAGTGGCACTAACTTCACTTGAGGAGCAGATAGCATCTTACACATTAAACTAACGCGTTTCTACATTTAATGAATGATTATTTCATTTGAAACCAATATCTTACATTTTGACAAGCTTTGATCTTATTGCATAAACTGACATTCTTTTACAGCGAAAACAGCTTTTCAGCATCTGTAGAGCTGCGGTCTCTTCTTTCACTCACGAGCACTGACACAGTGCCACTGTTCATAGAAACGCTAAAATAAGCTGTTTGTGCATAGTGGCAGTAACTTTGCATGAGGAGCAGAAACAATCTAATACATTAAAGAAACGCCTTTCTGTATTAAAAATGATAGTTTATTTCATTTGAAACCAACATCTTTCATTTTAGCAAGCTTTGATCTTAACATTGCACAAACTGACATTCTCTTAGAAGGAAAACAGCTTTTCAGCATCTTCGGAGCTGCGGTCTCTTCTTTCACTTAGGAACACTGAAACAGTGTCACTGTTCATAGAAACGCTAAAATAAGCTTTTTGGGTATATTAGCACTAACTTTATTTGAGGAGCAGAAATCATCTAAAACATTCAAGAAACGCTTTCTGCATTGCAAAGAATAGTTTATTTGATTTGAAACCAATGTCTTTCATTTTGGTAAGCGCTGATCTTAACATTGTATGAACTCACATTCTCTTACAGGGATAACACCTTTTCAGCATCTGTGGAGCTGCGGACACTTCTTTCACTCAGTACCACTGACACAGTGCCACTGTTCATAGATACGCTAAAATAAGCTGTTTGGGCATAGTAGCACTAACTTTGCTTGAGGAGCAGAAACAATCTAATACATTACAGAAACGCCTTTCTGTATTACAAATAAAGGTTTATTTCATTTGAAACCAACATCTTTCCTTTTTGCAAACTCTGATCTCAACAATACATGAAGTGACATTCTCTTAGAGGGAAACCAGCTTTACATCATCTGTGAAGCTGTAGTCTCTTCTTTCACTCAGGAGCACTAACACAGTGCCACTGTTCATAGAAACGTCAAACTACGCTATTTGGGCATAGTAGCACTATCTTTACTTGAGGAGCAGAAACAATCTAATACATTAAAGAAACGCCTTTCTGCATTGCACAAAACAGTTTAATTCATTTTAAACCAATATCATGCATTTTGGCAAGCTGTCATCTTAACATTGCAGAAACTGACATTTTCTTACAGCGAAAACAGCTTTTCAGCATCTGTAGAGCTGCGGTCTCTTCTTTCACTCAGGAGCACTGACACAGTGCCACTGTTCATAGAAATGCTAAAATAAACTATTTGATCATAGTGGCACTAACTTTACTTGAGGAGCAGATAGCATCTTACACATTAAACTAACGCGTTTCTACATTTAATGAATGATTATTTCATTTGAAACCAATATCTTACATTTTGACAAGCTTTGATCTTATTGCATAAACTGACATTCTTTTACAGCGAAAACAGCTTTTCAGCATCTGTAGAGCTGCGGTCTCTTCTTTCACTCACGAGCACTGACACAGTGCCACTGTTCATAGAAACGCTAAAATAAGCTGTTTGTGCATAGTGGCAGTAACTTTGCATGAGGAGCAGAAACAATCTAATACATTAAAGAAACGCCTTTCTGCATTGCAAAGAAGAGTTTATTTCATTTGAAACCAATATCTTTCATTTTGGTAAGCTCTGATCTTAACATTGTATAAACTCACATTCTCTTAAAGGGCTAACAGCTTTTCAGCATCTGTGGAGCTGCGGACACTTCTTTCACTCAGTAGCACTGACACAGTGCTACTGTTCAAAGATACGCTAAAATAAGCTGTTTGGCATAGTAGCACTAACTTTGCTTGAGGAGCAGAAACAATCTAATACATTAAAGAAACGCCTTTCTGTATTGCAAATAAAAGTTTATTTCATTTGAAACCAACATCTTTCCTTTTGGCAAGCTCTGATCTCAACAATGCATGAAGTGACATTCTCTTAGAGGGAAACCAGCTTTTCTTCATCTGTGGAGCTGTGGTCTCTCCTTTCACTCAGGAGCACTAACACAGTGCCACTGTTCATAGAAACGCCAAACTACGCTATTTGGGCATAGTAGCACTATCTTTACTTGAGGAGCAGAAACAATCTAATACATTAAAGAAACGCCTTTCTGTATTGCAAATGAGAGTTTATTTCATTTGAAACCAACATCTTTCATTTTAGCAAGCTTTGATCTTAACATTGCATGAACTGACATTCTCTTAGAAGGAAAACAGCTTTTCAACAACTTCGGAGCTGTGGTCTCTTCTTTCACTTAGGAACACTGAAACAGTGCCACTGTTCATAGAAATGCTAAAATAAGTTGTTTGGGCATAGTAGCACTAACTTTATTTGAGGAGCAGAAATCATCTAAAACATTCAAGAAACGCTTTTCTGCATTGCAAAGAAGAGTTTATTTCATTTGAAACCAACATCTTTCCTTTTGGCAAGCTCTGATCTCAACAGTGCATGAAGTGACTCTCTTAGAGGGAAACCAGCTTTTCATCATATGTGGAGCTGTGGTCTCTTCTTTCACTCAGGAGCACTAACACAGTGCCACTGTTCATAGAAACGCCAAACTACGCTATTTGGGCATAGTAGCACTAACTTTATCTGAGGAGCAGAAATCATCTACAACATTAAAGAAACGCTTTTCAGCATTGCAAAGAAGTGTTTATTAAATTTGAAACCAATATCTTTCATTTTGGAAAGCTCTGATTTTAACATTGCATAAACTGACATTCTCTTAAAGGGAAAACAGTTCTTCAACATCTTCGGAGCTGCGGTCTCTTCTTTCACTTAGGAACACTGACACAGTGCCACTGTTCATAGAAACGCTAAAATAAGCTTTTTGGGTACATTAGCACTAGCTTTATTTGAAGAGCAGAAATCATCTAAAACATTCAAGAAACTCCTTTCTGCATTGCAAAGAAGAGTTTATATTATTTGAAACCAATGTCTTTCATTTTGGTAAGCTCTGATCTTAACATTGTATAAACTCACATTCTCTTACAGGGATAACAGCTTTTCAGCATCTGTGGAGCTGCGGTCACTTCTTTCACTCAGGAGCAGTGCCACTGTTCATAGACACGCTAAAATAAGCTGTTTGGACATAGTAGCACTAACTTTACTTGAAGAGCAGAAATCATCTAACACGTTAAAGAAACGCCTTTCTGCATTGCACAAAAGAGTTTAATTCATTTGAAACCAATATCATGAATTTTGGCAAGCTGTGATCTTAACATTGCATAAACTGATATTCTCTTACAGCGAAAACAGCTTTACAGCGTCTTCTGAGTACAGTAGCACTAACTTTATTTGAGGAGCAGAAATCATCTAAAACATTCAAGAAACGCTTTTCTGCACAGCAAAGAAGAGTTTATTTCATTTGAAACCAATGTCTTTCCTTTTGGCAAGCTCTGATCTCAGCAGTGAATGAAGTGACATTCTCTAAGAGGGAAACCCGCTTTTCATCATCTGTGGAGCTGTAGTCTCTTCTTTCACTCAGGAGCACTTACACAGTGCCACTGTTCATAGAAACGCCAAACTACGCTATTTGGGCATAGTAGCACTATCTTTACTTGAGGAGCAGAAACAATCTAGTACATTAAAGAAACGCCTTTCTGTATTGCAAATGAGAGTTTATTTCATTTGAAACCAACATCTTTCATTTTAGCAAGCTGTGATCTTAACATAGCATAAACTGACATTCTCTTAGAAGGAAAACAGCTTTTCAACATCTTCGGAGCTGCGGTCTCTTCTTTCACTTAGGAACACTTGAAACAGTGCCACTGTTCATACAAATGCTATATTAAGCTGTTTGGGCATAGTAGCACTAACTTTCCTTGAGGAGCAGAAATCATCTAACACGTTAAAGAAACGCCTTTCTTCATTGCACAAAACAGTTTAATTCATTTTAAACCAATATCACGCATTTTGGCAAGCTGTCATCTTAACATTGCAGAAACTGACATTTTCTTACAGCGAAAACAGCTTTTCAGCATCTGTAGAGCTGCGGTCTCTTCTTTCACTCAGGAGCACTGACACAGTGCCACTGTTCATTGAAATGCTAAAATAAACTATTTGGTCATAGTGGCACTAACTTCACTTGAGGAGCAGATAGCATCTTACACATTAAACTAACGCGTTTCTACATTTAATGAATGATTATTTCATTTGAAACCAATATCTTACATTTTGACAAGCTTTGATCTTATTGCATAAACTGACATTCTTTTACAGCGAAAACAGCTTTTCAGCATCTGTAGAGCTGCGGTCTCTTCTTTCACTCACGAGCACTGACACAGTGCCACTGTTCATAGAAACGCTAAAATAAGCTGTTTGTGCATAGTGGCAGTAACTTTGCATGAGGAGCAGAAACAATCTAATACATTAAAGAAACGCCTTTCTGTATTAAAAATGATAGTTTATTTCATTTGAAACCAACATCTTTCATTTTAGCAAGCTTTGATCTTAACATTGCACAAACTGACATTCTCTTAGAAGGAAAACAGCTTTTCAGCATCTTCGGAGCTGCGGTCTCTTCTTTCACTTAGGAACACTGAAACAGTGTCACTGTTCATAGAAACGCTAAAATAAGCTTTTTGGGTATATTAGCACTAACTTTATTTGAGGAGCAGAAATCATCTAAAACATTCAAGAAACGCTTTCTGCATTGCAAAGAATAGTTTATTTGATTTGAAACCAATGTCTTTCATTTTGGTAAGCGCTGATCTTAACATTGTATGAACTCACATTCTCTTACAGGGATAACACCTTTTCAGCATCTGTGGAGCTGCGGACACTTCTTTCACTCAGTACCACTGACACAGTGCCACTGTTCATAGATACGCTAAAATAAGCTGTTTGGGCATAGTAGCACTAACTTTGCTTGAGGAGCAGAAACAATCTAATACATTACAGAAACGCCTTTCTGTATTACAAATAAAGGTTTATTTCATTTGAAACCAACATCTTTCCTTTTTGCAAACTCTGATCTCAACAATACATGAAGTGACATTCTCTTAGAGGGAAACCAGCTTTACATCATCTGTGAAGCTGTAGTCTCTTCTTTCACTCAGGAGCACTAACACAGTGCCACTGTTCATAGAAACGTCAAACTACGCTATTTGGGCATAGTAGCACTATCTTTACTTGAGGAGCAGAAACAATCTAATACATTAAAGAAACGCCTTTCTGCATTGCACAAAACAGTTTAATTCATTTTAAACCAATATCATGCATTTTGGCAAGCTGTCATCTTAACATTGCAGAAACTGACATTTTCTTACAGCGAAAACAGCTTTTCAGCATCTGTAGAGCTGCGGTCTCTTCTTTCACTCAGGAGCACTGACACAGTGCCACTGTTCATAGAAATGCTAAAATAAACTATTTGATCATAGTGGCACTAACTTTACTTGAGGAGCAGATAGCATCTTACACATTAAACTAACGCGTTTCTACATTTAATGAATGATTATTTCATTTGAAACCAATATCTTACATTTTGACAAGCTTTGATCTTATTGCATAAACTGACATTCTTTTACAGCGAAAACAGCTTTTCAGCATCTGTAGAGCTGCGGTCTCTTCTTTCACTCACGAGCACTGACACAGTGCCACTGTTCATAGAAACGCTAAAATAAGCTGTTTGTGCATAGTGGCAGTAACTTTGCATGAGGAGCAGAAACAATCTAATACATTAAAGAAACGCCTTTCTGCATTGCAAAGAAGAGTTTATTTCATTTGAAACCAATATCTTTCATTTTGGTAAGCTCTGATCTTAACATTGTATAAACTCACATTCTCTTAAAGGGCTGACAGCTTTTCAGCATCTGTGGAGCTGCGGACACTTCTTTCACTCAGTAGCACTGACACAGTGCTACTGTTCAAAGATACGCTAAAATAAGCTGTTTGGCATAGTAGCACTAACTTTGCTTGAGGAGCAGAAACAATCTAATACATTAAAGAAACGCCTTTCTGTATTGCAAATAAAAGTTTATTTCATTTGAAACCAACATCTTTCCTTTTGGCAAGCTCTGATCTCAACAATGCATGAAGTGACATTCTCTTAGAGGGAAACCAGCTTTTCTTCATCTGTGGAGCTGTGGTCTCTCCTTTCACTCAGGAGCACTAACACAGTGCCACTGTTCATAGAAACGCCAAACTACGCTATTTGGGCATAGTAGCACTATCTTTACTTGAGGAGCAGAAACAATCTAATACATTAAAGAAACGCCTTTCTGTATTGCAAATGAGAGTTTATTTCATTTGAAACCAACATCTTTCATTTTAGCAAGCTTTGATCTTAACATTGCATGAACTGACATTCTCTTAGAAGGAAAACAGCTTTTCAACAACTTCGGAGCTGTGGTCTCTTCTTTCACTTAGGAACACTGAAACAGTGCCACTGTTCATAGAAATGCTAAAATAAGTTGTTTGGGCATAGTAGCACTAACTTTATTTGAGGAGCAGAAATCATCTAAAACATTCAAGAAACGCTTTTCTGCATTGCAAAGAAGAGTTTATTTCATTTGAAACCAACATCTTTCCTTTTGGCAAGCTCTGATCTCAACAGTGCATGAAGTGACTCTCTTAGAGGGAAACCAGCTTTTCATCATATGTGGAGCTGTGGTCTCTTCTTTCACTCAGGAGCACTAACACAGTGCCACTGTTCATAGAAACGCCAAACTACGCTATTTGGGCATAGTAGCACTAACTTTATCTGAGGAGCAGAAATCATCTACAACATTAAAGAAACGCTTTTCAGCATTGCAAAGAAGTGTTTATTAAATTTGAAACCAATATCTTTCATTTTGGAAAGCTCTGATTTTAACATTGCATAAACTGACATTCTCTTAAAGGGAAAACAGTTCTTCAACATCTTCGGAGCTGCGGTCTCTTCTTTCACTTAGGAACACTGACACAGTGCCACTGTTCATAGAAACGCTAAAATAAGCTTTTTGGGTACATTAGCACTAGCTTTATTTGAAGAGCAGAAATCATCTAAAACATTCAAGAAACTCCTTTCTGCATTGCAAAGAAGAGTTTATATTATTTGAAACCAATGTCTTTCATTTTGGTAAGCTCTGATCTTAACATTGTATAAACTCACATTCTCTTACAGGGATAACAGCTTTTCAGCATCTGTGGAGCTGCGGTCACTTCTTTCACTCAGGAGCAGTGCCACTGTTCATAGACACGCTAAAATAAGCTGTTTGGACATAGTAGCACTAACTTTACTTGAAGAGCAGAAATCATCTAACACGTTAAAGAAACGCCTTTCTGCATTGCACAAAAGAGTTTAATTCATTTGAAACCAATATCATGAATTTTGGCAAGCTGTGATCTTAACATTGCATAAACTGATATTCTCTTACAGCGAAAACAGCTTTACAGCGTCTTCTGAGTACAGTAGCACTAACTTTATTTGAGGAGCAGAAATCATCTAAAACATTCAAGAAACGCTTTTCTGCACAGCAAAGAAGAGTTTATTTCATTTGAAACCAATGTCTTTCCTTTTGGCAAGCTCTGATCTCAGCAGTGAATGAAGTGACATTCTCTAAGAGGGAAACCCGCTTTTCATCATCTGTGGAGCTGTAGTCTCTTCTTTCACTCAGGAGCACTTACACAGTGCCACTGTTCATAGAAACGCCAAACTACGCTATTTGGGCATAGTAGCACTATCTTTACTTGAGGAGCAGAAACAATCTAGTACATTAAAGAAACGCCTTTCTGTATTGCAAATGAGAGTTTATTTCATTTGAAACCAACATCTTTCATTTTAGCAAGCTGTGATCTTAACATAGCATAAACTGACATTCTCTTAGAAGGAAAACAGCTTTTCAACATCTTCGGAGCTGCGGTCTCTTCTTTCACTTAGGAACACTTGAAACAGTGCCACTGTTCATACAAATGCTATATTAAGCTGTTTGGGCATAGTAGCACTAACTTTCCTTGAGGAGCAGAAATCATCTAACACGTTAAAGAAACGCCTTTCTTCATTGCACAAAACAGTTTAATTCATTTTAAACCAATATCACGCATTTTGGCAAGCTGTCATCTTAACATTGCAGAAACTGACATTTTCTTACAGCGAAAACAGCTTTTCAGCATCTGTAGAGCTGCGGTCTCTTCTTTCACTCAGGAGCACTGACACAGTGCCACTGTTCATTGAAATGCTAAAATAAACTATTTGGTCATAGTGGCACTAACTTCACTTGAGGAGCAGATAGCATCTTACACATTAAACTAACGCGTTTCTACATTTAATGAATGATTATTTCATTTGAAACCAATATCTTACATTTTGACAAGCTTTGATCTTATTGCATAAACTGACATTCTTTTACAGCGAAAACAGCTTTTCAGCATCTGTAGAGCTGCGGTCTCTTCTTTCACTCACGAGCACTGACACAGTGCCACTGTTCATAGAAACGCTAAAATAAGCTGTTTGTGCATAGTGGCAGTAACTTTGCATGAGGAGCAGAAACAATCTAATACATTAAAGAAACGCCTTTCTGTATTAAAAATGATAGTTTATTTCATTTGAAACCAACATCTTTCATTTTAGCAAGCTTTGATCTTAACATTGCACAAACTGACATTCTCTTAGAAGGAAAACAGCTTTTCAGCATCTTCGGAGCTGCGGTCTCTTCTTTCACTTAGGAACACTGAAACAGTGTCACTGTTCATAGAAACGCTAAAATAAGCTTTTTGGGTATATTAGCACTAACTTTATTTGAGGAGCAGAAATCATCTAAAACATTCAAGAAACGCTTTCTGCATTGCAAAGAATAGTTTATTTGATTTGAAACCAATGTCTTTCATTTTGGTAAGCGCTGATCTTAACATTGTATGAACTCACATTCTCTTACAGGGATAACACCTTTTCAGCATCTGTGGAGCTGCGGACACTTCTTTCACTCAGTACCACTGACACAGTGCCACTGTTCATAGATACGCTAAAATAAGCTGTTTGGGCATAGTAGCACTAACTTTGCTTGAGGAGCAGAAACAATCTAATACATTACAGAAACGCCTTTCTGTATTACAAATAAAGGTTTATTTCATTTGAAACCAACATCTTTCCTTTTTGCAAACTCTGATCTCAACAATACATGAAGTGACATTCTCTTAGAGGGAAACCAGCTTTACATCATCTGTGAAGCTGTAGTCTCTTCTTTCACTCAGGAGCACTAACACAGTGCCACTGTTCATAGAAACGTCAAACTACGCTATTTGGGCATAGTAGCACTATCTTTACTTGAGGAGCAGAAACAATCTAATACATTAAAGAAACGCCTTTCTGCATTGCACAAAACAGTTTAATTCATTTTAAACCAATATCATGCATTTTGGCAAGCTGTCATCTTAACATTGCAGAAACTGACATTTTCTTACAGCGAAAACAGCTTTTCAGCATCTGTAGAGCTGCGGTCTCTTCTTTCACTCAGGAGCACTGACACAGTGCCACTGTTCATAGAAATGCTAAAATAAACTATTTGATCATAGTGGCACTAACTTTACTTGAGGAGCAGATAGCATCTTACACATTAAACTAACGCGTTTCTACATTTAATGAATGATTATTTCATTTGAAACCAATATCTTACATTTTGACAAGCTTTGATCTTATTGCATAAACTGACATTCTTTTACAGCGAAAACAGCTTTTCAGCATCTGTAGAGCTGCGGTCTCTTCTTTCACTCACGAGCACTGACACAGTGCCACTGTTCATAGAAACGCTAAAATAAGCTGTTTGTGCATAGTGGCAGTAACTTTGCATGAGGAGCAGAAACAATCTAATACATTAAAGAAACGCCTTTCTGCATTGCAAAGAAGAGTTTATTTCATTTGAAACCAATATCTTTCATTTTGGTAAGCTCTGATCTTAACATTGTATAAACTCACATTCTCTTAAAGGGCTGACAGCTTTTCAGCATCTGTGGAGCTGCGGACACTTCTTTCACTCAGTAGCACTGACACAGTGCTACTGTTCAAAGATACGCTAAAATAAGCTGTTTGGCATAGTAGCACTAACTTTGCTTGAGGAGCAGAAACAATCTAATACATTAAAGAAACGCCTTTCTGTATTGCAAATAAAAGTTTATTTCATTTGAAACCAACATCTTTCCTTTTGGCAAGCTCTGATCTCAACAATGCATGAAGTGACATTCTCTTAGAGGGAAACCAGCTTTTCTTCATCTGTGGAGCTGTGGTCTCTCCTTTCACTCAGGAGCACTAACACAGTGCCACTGTTCATAGAAACGCCAAACTACGCTATTTGGGCATAGTAGCACTATCTTTACTTGAGGAGCAGAAACAATCTAATACATTAAAGAAACGCCTTTCTGTATTGGAAATGAGAGTTTATTTCATTTGAAACCAACATCTTTCATTTTAGCAAGCTTTGATCTTAACATTGCATGAACTGACATTCTCTTAGAAGGAAAACAGCTTTTCAACAACTTCGGAGCTGTGGTCTCTTCTTTCACTTAGGAACACTGAAACAGTGCCACTGTTCATAGAAATGCTAAAATAAGTTGTTTGGGCATAGTAGCACTAACTTTATTTGAGGAGCAGAAATCATCTAAAACATTCAAGAAACGCTTTTCTGCATTGCAAAGAAGAGTTTATTTCATTTGAAACCAACATCTTTCCTTTTGGCAAGCTCTGATCTCAACAGTGCATGAAGTGACTCTCTTAGAGGGAAACCAGCTTTTCATCATATGTGGAGCTGTGGTCTCTTCTTTCACTCAGGAGCACTAACACAGTGCCACTGTTCATAGAAACGCCAAACTACGCTATTTGGGCATAGTAGCACTAACTTTATCTGAGGAGCAGAAATCATCTACAACATTAAAGAAACGCTTTTCAGCATTGCAAAGAAGTGTTTATTAAATTTGAAACCAATATCTTTCATTTTGGAAAGCTCTGATTTTAACATTGCATAAACTGACATTCTCTTAAAGGGAAAACAGTTCTTCAACATCTTCGGAGCTGCGGTCTCTTCTTTCACTTAGGAACACTGACACAGTGCCACTGTTCATAGAAACGCTAAAATAAGCTTTTTGGGTACATTAGCACTAGCTTTATTTGAAGAGCAGAAATCATCTAAAACATTCAAGAAACTCCTTTCTGCATTGCAAAGAAGAGTTTATATTATTTGAAACCAATGTCTTTCATTTTGGTAAGCTCTGATCTTAACATTGTATAAACTCACATTCTCTTACAGGGATAACAGCTTTTCAGCATCTGTGGAGCTGCGGTCACTTCTTTCACTCAGGAGCAGTGCCACTGTTCATAGACACGCTAAAATAAGCTGTTTGGACATAGTAGCACTAACTTTACTTGAAGAGCAGAAATCATCTAACACGTTAAAGAAACGCCTTTCTGCATTGCACAAAAGAGTTTAATTCATTTGAAACCAATATCATGAATTTTGGCAAGCTGTGATCTTAACATTGCATAAACTGATATTCTCTTACAGCGAAAACAGCTTTACAGCGTCTTCTGAGTACAGTAGCACTAACTTTATTTGAGGAGCAGAAATCATCTAAAACATTCAAGAAACGCTTTTCTGCACAGCAAAGAAGAGTTTATTTCATTTGAAACCAATGTCTTTCCTTTTGGCAAGCTCTGATCTCAGCAGTGAATGAAGTGACATTCTCTAAGAGGGAAACCCGCTTTTCATCATCTGTGGAGCTGTAGTCTCTTCTTTCACTCAGGAGCACTTACACAGTGCCACTGTTCATAGAAACGCCAAACTACGCTATTTGGGCATAGTAGCACTATCTTTACTTGAGGAGCAGAAACAATCTAGTACATTAAAGAAACGCCTTTCTGTATTGCAAATGAGAGTTTATTTCATTTGAAACCAACATCTTTCATTTTAGCAAGCTGTGATCTTAACATAGCATAAACTGACATTCTCTTAGAAGGAAAACAGCTTTTCAACATCTTCGGAGCTGCGGTCTCTTCTTTCACTTAGGAACACTTGAAACAGTGCCACTGTTCATACAAATGCTATATTAAGCTGTTTGGGCATAGTAGCACTAACTTTCCTTGAGGAGCAGAAATCATCTAACACGTTAAAGAAACGCCTTTCTTCATTGCACAAAACAGTTTAATTCATTTTAAACCAATATCACGCATTTTGGCAAGCTGTCATCTTAACATTGCAGAAACTGACATTTTCTTACAGCGAAAACAGCTTTTCAGCATCTGTAGAGCTGCGGTCTCTTCTTTCACTCAGGAGCACTGACACAGTGCCACTGTTCATTGAAATGCTAAAATAAACTATTTGGTCATAGTGGCACTAACTTCACTTGAGGAGCAGATAGCATCTTACACATTAAACTAACGCGTTTCTACATTTAATGAATGATTATTTCATTTGAAACCAATATCTTACATTTTGACAAGCTTTGATCTTATTGCATAAACTGACATTCTTTTACAGCGAAAACAGCTTTTCAGCATCTGTAGAGCTGCGGTCTCTTCTTTCACTCACGAGCACTGACACAGTGCCACTGTTCATAGAAACGCTAAAATAAGCTGTTTGTGCATAGTGGCAGTAACTTTGCATGAGGAGCAGAAACAATCTAATACATTAAAGAAACGCCTTTCTGTATTAAAAATGATAGTTTATTTCATTTGAAACCAACATCTTTCATTTTAGCAAGCTTTGATCTTAACATTGCACAAACTGACATTCTCTTAGAAGGAAAACAGCTTTTCAGCATCTTCGGAGCTGCGGTCTCTTCTTTCACTTAGGAACACTGAAACAGTGTCACTGTTCATAGAAACGCTAAAATAAGCTTTTTGGGTATATTAGCACTAACTTTATTTGAGGAGCAGAAATCATCTAAAACATTCAAGAAACGCTTTCTGCATTGCAAAGAATAGTTTATTTGATTTGAAACCAATGTCTTTCATTTTGGTAAGCGCTGATCTTAACATTGTATGAACTCACATTCTCTTACAGGGATAACACCTTTTCAGCATCTGTGGAGCTGCGGACACTTCTTTCACTCAGTACCACTGACACAGTGCCACTGTTCATAGATACGCTAAAATAAGCTGTTTGGGCATAGTAGCACTAACTTTGCTTGAGGAGCAGAAACAATCTAATACATTACAGAAACGCCTTTCTGTATTACAAATAAAGGTTTATTTCATTTGAAACCAACATCTTTCCTTTTTGCAAACTCTGATCTCAACAATACATGAAGTGACATTCTCTTAGAGGGAAACCAGCTTTACATCATCTGTGAAGCTGTAGTCTCTTCTTTCACTCAGGAGCACTAACACAGTGCCACTGTTCATAGAAACGTCAAACTACGCTATTTGGGCATAGTAGCACTATCTTTACTTGAGGAGCAGAAACAATCTAATACATTAAAGAAACGCCTTTCTGCATTGCACAAAACAGTTTAATTCATTTTAAACCAATATCATGCATTTTGGCAAGCTGTCATCTTAACATTGCAGAAACTGACATTTTCTTACAGCGAAAACAGCTTTTCAGCATCTGTAGAGCTGCGGTCTCTTCTTTCACTCAGGAGCACTGACACAGTGCCACTGTTCATAGAAATGCTAAAATAAACTATTTGATCATAGTGGCACTAACTTTACTTGAGGAGCAGATAGCATCTTACACATTAAACTAACGCGTTTCTACATTTAATGAATGATTATTTCATTTGAAACCAATATCTTACATTTTGACAAGCTTTGATCTTATTGCATAAACTGACATTCTTTTACAGCGAAAACAGCTTTTCAGCATCTGTAGAGCTGCGGTCTCTTCTTTCACTCACGAGCACTGACACAGTGCCACTGTTCATAGAAACGCTAAAATAAGCTGTTTGTGCATAGTGGCAGTAACTTTGCATGAGGAGCAGAAACAATCTAATACATTAAAGAAACGCCTTTCTGCATTGCAAAGAAGAGTTTATTTCATTTGAAACCAATATCTTTCATTTTGGTAAGCTCTGATCTTAACATTGTATAAACTCACATTCTCTTAAAGGGCTAACAGCTTTTCAGCATCTGTGGAGCTGCGGACACTTCTTTCACTCAGTAGCACTGACACAGTGCTACTGTTCAAAGATACGCTAAAATAAGCTGTTTGGCATAGTAGCACTAACTTTGCTTGAGGAGCAGAAACAATCTAATACATTAAAGAAACGCCTTTCTGTATTGCAAATAAAAGTTTATTTCATTTGAAACCAACATCTTTCCTTTTGGCAAGCTCTGATCTCAACAATGCATGAAGTGACATTCTCTTAGAGGGAAACCAGCTTTTCTTCATCTGTGGAGCTGTGGTCTCTCCTTTCACTCAGGAGCACTAACACAGTGCCACTGTTCATAGAAACGCCAAACTACGCTATTTGGGCATAGTAGCACTATCTTTACTTGAGGAGCAGAAACAATCTAATACATTAAAGAAACGCCTTTCTGTATTGCAAATGAGAGTTTATTTCATTTGAAACCAACATCTTTCATTTTAGCAAGCTTTGATCTTAACATTGCATGAACTGACATTCTCTTAGAAGGAAAACAGCTTTTCAACAACTTCGGAGCTGTGGTCTCTTCTTTCACTTAGGAACACTGAAACAGTGCCACTGTTCATAGAAATGCTAAAATAAGTTGTTTGGGCATAGTAGCACTAACTTTATTTGAGGAGCAGAAATCATCTAAAACATTCAAGAAACGCTTTTCTGCATTGCAAAGAAGAGTTTATTTCATTTGAAACCAACATCTTTCCTTTTGGCAAGCTCTGATCTCAACAGTGCATGAAGTGACTCTCTTAGAGGGAAACCAGCTTTTCATCATATGTGGAGCTGTGGTCGCTCTTTTCACTCAGGAGCACTAACACAGTGCCACTGTTCATAGAAACGCGAAACTACGCTATTTGGGCATAGTAGCACAAACTTTATCTGAGGAGCAGAAATCATCTAAAACATTAAAGAAACGCTTTTCAGCATTGCAAAGAAGCGTTTACTTAATTTGAAACCAATATCTTTCATTTTGGTAAGCTCTGATCTTAACATTGCATAAACTGACATTCTCTTAAAAGGAAAACAGTTCTTCAACATCTTCGGAGCTGCGGTCTCTTCTTTCACTTAGGAACACTGACACAGTGCCACTTTTCATAGAAACGCTAAAATAAGCTTTTTGGGTACATTAGCACTAGCTTTATTTGACGAGCAGAAATCATCTAAAACATTCAAGAAACGCCTTTCTGCATTGCAAAGAAGAGTTTATTTTATTTGAAACCAATGTCTTTCATTTTGGTAAGCTCTGATCTTAACATTGTATAAACTCACATTCTCTTACAGGGATAACAGCTTTTCAGCATCTGTGGAGCTGTGGTCTCTTCTTCCATTTAGGAACTCTGAAACAGTGCCACTGTTCATAGAAATGCTAAACTAAGCAGTTTGAGCATAGTAGCACTAACTTTGCTTGAGGAGCAGAAATCATCTAGCACGTTAAAGAAATGCCTATCTGCATTGCAAATAAGAGTTTATTTCATTTAAAACCATTATCTTTCATTTTGACAAGCTTTGATCTTAACATTGCATGAACTGAATTCTCTTACAGGGAAAACTGCTTTTCAAAATCTTCGGAGCTGCGGCCTGTTCATAGAAATGCTAAAATAAACTATTTGGTAATAGTGGATATAACTTCACTTGAGGAGCAGAAAGCATCTAACACATTAAACTAAAGCGTTTCTACATTTGCAAATGTTTATTTCATTTGAAACCAATATCTTACATTTTGACAAGCTTTGATCTTAACATTGCATAAACTGACATTCTCTTACAGCGAAAACAGCTTTTCAGCATCTGTAGAGCTGCGATCTCTTCTTTCTCTCATGAGCACTGACACAGTGCCACTGTTCATAGAAATGCTAAAATAAGCTTTTTGGGCACAGTAGCACTAACTTTATTTGAGGAGCAGAAATCATCTAAAACATTCAAGAAACGCTTTTCTGCATTGCACAAAAGAGTTTAATTCATTTGAAACCAATATCATGAATTTTGGCAAGCTGTGATCTTAACATTGCATAAACTGACATTCTCTTACAGCGAAAACAGCTTTTCAGCATCTTCTGAGTACAGTAGCACTGACTTTATTTGAGGAGCAGAAATCATCTAAAACATTCAAGATACGCTTTTCTGCACAGCAAAGAAGAGTTTATTTCATTTGAAACCAATGTCTTTCATTTTGGTAAGCTCTGATCTTAACGTTGTATACACTCACATTCTCTTACAGGGATAACAGCTTTTCAGCATCTGTGGAGCTGCGGTCTCTTCTTTCACTCAGGAGCACTGATCAGTGCCACGGTTCATAGAAACGCCAAACTACGCTATTTGGGCATAGTAGCACTATCCTTACTTGAGGAGCAGAAAAAATCTAATAGATTAAAGAAACGCCTTTCTGTATTGCAAATGAGAGTTTATTTCATTTGAAACCAACATCTTTCCTTATGGCAAGCTCTGATCTCAACAGTGAATGAAGTGACATTCTCTAAGAGGGAAACCCGCTTTTCATCATCTGTGGAGCTGCAGTCTCTTCTTTCACTCAGGGGCACTTACACAGTGCCACTGTTCATAGAAACGCCAAACTACGCTATTTGGGCATAGTAGCACTATCTTTACTTGAGGAGCAGAAACAATCTAATACATTAAAGAAACGCCTTTCTGTATTGCAAATGAGAGTTTATTTCATTTGAAACCAACATCTTTCATTTTAGCAAGCTGTGATCTTAACATAGCATAAACTGACATTCTCTTAGAAGGAAAACAGCTTTTCAACATCTTCGGAGCTGCGGTCTCTTCTTTCACTTAAGAACACTGAAACAGTGCCACTGTTCATAGAAATGCTATACTAAGCTGTTTGGGCATAGTAGCACTAAATTTCCTTGGGGAGCAGAAATCATCTAACACGTTAAAGAAACGCCTTTCTGCATTGCACAAAACAGTTTAATTCATTTTAAACCAATATCATGCATTTTGGCAAGCTGTGATCTTATTGTAGAAACTGACATTTTCTTACAGCGAAAACAGCGTTTCAGCATCTTCGGAGCTTCGGTCTCTTCTTTCACTCAGGAGCACTGACACAGTGCCACTGTTCATAGAAATGCTAAAATAAACTATTTGGTCATAGTGGCACTAACTTCAATTGAGGAGCAGATAGCATCTTACACATTAAACTAACGCGTTTCTACATTTAATGAATGTTTATTTCATTTGAAACCAATATCTTACATTTTGACAAGCTTTGATCTTATTACATAAACTGACATTCTTTTACAGCGAAAACAGCTTTTCAGCATCTGTAGAGCTGCGGTCTCTTCTTTCACTCACGAGCACTGACACAGTGCCACTGTTCATAGAAACGCTAAAATAAGCTGTTTGTGCATAGTGGCAGTAACTTTGCATGAGGAGCAGAAACAATCTAATACATTAAAGAAATGCCTTTCTGTATTAAAAATGATAGTTTATTTCATTTGAAACCAACATCTTTCATTTTAGCAAGCTTTGATCTTAACATTGCACAAACTGACATTCTCTTAGAAGGAAAACAGCTTTTCAGCATCTTCGGAGCTGCGGTCTCTTCTTTCACTTAGGAACACTGAAACAGTGTCACTGTTCATAGAAACGTCAAACTACGCTATTTGGGCATAGTAGCACTATCTTTACTTGAGGAGCAGCAACAATCTAATACATTAAAGAAACGCCTTTCTGCATTGCACAAAACAGTTTAATTCATTTTAAACCAATATCATGCATTTTGGCAAGCTGTGATCTTATTGTAGAAACTGACATTTTCTTACAGCGAAAACAGCGTTTCAGCATCTTCGGAGCTTCGGTCTCTTCTTTCACTCAGGAGCACTGACACAGTGCCACTGTTCATAGAAATGCTAAAATAAACTATTTGGTCATAGTGGCACTAACTTCAATTGAGGAGCAGATAGCATCTTACACATTAAACTAACGCGTTTCTACATTTAATGAATGTTTATTTCATTTGAAACCAATATCTTACATTTTGACAAGCTTTGATCTTATTACATAAACTGACATTCTTTTACAGCGAAAACAGCTTTTCAGCATCTGTAGAGCTGCGGTCTCTTCTTTCACTCACGAGCACTGACACAGTGCCACTGTTCATAGAAACGCTAAAATAAGCTGTTTGTGCATAGTGGCAGTAACTTTGCATGAGGAGCAGAAACAATCTAATACATTAAAGAAATGCCTTTCTGTATTAAAAATGATAGTTTATTTCATTTGAAACCAACATCTTTCATTTTAGCAAGCTTTGATCTTAACATTGCACAAACTGACATTCTCTTAGAAGGAAAACAGCTTTTCAGCATCTTCGGAGCTGCGGTCTCTTCTTTCACTTAGGAACACTGAAACAGTGCCACTGTTCATAGAAATACTATACTAAGCTGTTTGGGCATAGTAGCACTAACTTTCCTTGAGGAGCAGAAATCATCTAACACGTTAAAGAAACGCCTTTCTTCATTGCACAAAACAGTTTAATTCATTTTAAACCAATATCACGCATTTTGGCAAGCTGTCATCTTAACATTGCAGAAACTGACATTTTCTTACAGCGAAAACAGCTTTTCAGCATCTGTAGAGCTGCGGTCTCTTCTTTCACTTAGGAACACTGACACAGTGCCACTGTTCATAGAAACGCTAAAATAAGCTTTTTGGGTACATTAGCACTAGCTTTATTTGACGAGCAGAAATCATCTAAAACATTCAAGAAACGCCTTTCTGCATTGCAAAGAAAAGTTTATTTTATTTGAAACCAATGTCTTTCATTTTGGTAAGCTCTGATCTTAACATTGTATAAACTCACATTCTCTTACAGGGATAACAGCTTTTCAGCATCTGTGGAGCTGTGGTTTCTTCTTCCATTTAGGAACTCTGAAACAGTGCCACTGTTCATAGAAATGCTAAAATAAGCAGTTTGAGCATAGTAGCACTAACTTTGCTTGAGGAGCAGAAATCATCTAGCACGTTAAAGAAATGCCTATCTGCATTGCAAATAAGAGTTTATTTCATTTAAAACCATTATCGTTCATTTTGACAAGCTTTGATCTTAACATTGCATGAACTGAATTCTCTTAAGGGAAAACTGCTTTTCAAAATCTTCGGAGCTGCGGCCTGTTCATAGAAATGCTAAAATAAACTATTTGGTAATAGTGGATATAACTTCACTTGAGGAGCAGAAAGCATCTAACACAAACTAAAGCGTTTCTACATTTGCAAATGTTTATTTCATTTGAAACCAATATCTTACATTTTGACAAGCTTTGATCTTAACATTGCATAAACTGACATTCTCTTACAGCGAAAAAAGCTTTTCAGCATCTGTAGAGCTGCGATCTCTTCTTTCTCTCACGAGCACTGACGCAGTGCCACTGTTCATAGAAATGCTAAAATAAGCTTTTTGGGCACAGTAGCACTAACTTTATTTGAGGAGCAGAAATCATCTAAAACATTCAAGAAACGCTTTTCTGCATTGCACAAAAGAGTTTAATTCATTTGAAACCAATATCATGAATTTTGGCAAGCTGTGATCTTAACATTGCATAAACTGACATTTTCTTACAGGGGTAACAGCTTTTCAGAATCTGTGGAGCTGCGGTCACTTCTTTCACTCAGGAGCAGTGCCACTGTTCATAGACACGCTAAAATAAGCTGTTTGGACATAGTAGCACTAACTTTACTTGAAGAGCAGAAATCATCTAACACGTTAAAGAAACGCCTTTCCGCATTGCACAAAAGAGTTTAATTCATTTGAAACCACTATCATGAATTTTGGAAAGCTGTGATCTTAACATTGCATAAACTGACATTCTCTTACAGCGAAAACAGCTTTTCAGCATCTTCTGAGTACAGTAGCACTAACTTTATTTGAGGAGCAGAAATCATCTAAAACATTCAAGAAACGCTTTTCTGCACAGCAAAGAAGGGTTTATTTCATTTGAAACCAATGTCTTTCATTTTGGTAAGCTCTGATCTTAACGTTGTATACACTCACATTCTCTTACAGGGAAACAAGCTTTTCAGCATTTGTAGAGCTGCGCTCTCTTCTTTCATTTAGGAACACTGACACAGTGCCACTGTACATAGATACGCTAAAATAAGCTGTTTGTGCATAGTGGCAGTAACTTTGCATGAGGAGCAGAAACAATCTAATACATTAAAGAAACGCCTTTCTGTGTTAAAAATGATAGTTTATTTCATTTGAAACCAACATCTTTCATTTTAGCAAGCTTTGATCTTAACATTGCACAAACTGACATTCTCTTACAGGGATAATAGCTTTTCAGCATCTGTGGAGCTGCGGTCACTTCTTTCACTCAGGAGCAGTGCCACTGTTCATAGACACGCTAAAATAAGCTGTTTGGACATAGTAGCACTAACTTTACTTGAAGAGCAGAAATCATCTAACACGTTAAAGAAACGCCTTTCTGCATTGCACAAAAGAGTTTAATTCATTTGAAACCAATTTCATGAATTTTGGCAAGCTGTGATCTTAACATTGCATAAACTGACATTCTCTTACAGCGAAAACAGCTTTTCAGCGTCTTCTGAGTACAGTAGCACTAACTTTATTTGAGGAGCAGAAATCATCTAAAACATTCAAGAAACGCTTTTCTGCACAGCAAAGAACAGTTTATTTCATTTGAAACCAATGTCTTTCCTTTTGGCAAGCTCTGATCTCAGCAGTGAATGAAGTGACATTCTCTAAGAGGGAAACCCGCTTTTCATCATCTGTGGAGCTGTAGTCTCTTCTTTCACTCAGGAGCACTTACACAGTGCCACTGTTCATAGAAACGCCAAACTACGCTATTTGGGCATAGTAGCACTATCTTTACTTGAGGAGCAGAAACAATCTAATACATTAAAGAAACGCCTTTCTGTATTGCAAATGAGAGTTTATTTCATTTGAAACCAACATCTTTCATTTTAGCAAGCTGTGATCTTAACATAGCATAAACTGACATTCTCTTAGAAGGAAATCAGCTTTTCAACATCTTCGGAGATGCGGTCTCTTCTTTCACTTAGGAACACTGAAACAGTGCCACTGTTCATAGAAATGCTATACTAAGCTGTTTGGGCACAGTAGCACTAACTTTCCTTGAGGAGCAGAAATCATCTAACACGTTAAAGAAACGCCTTTCTTCAATTGCACAAAACAGTTTAATTCATTTTAAACCAATATCACGCATTTTGGCAAGCTGTCATCTTAACATTGCAGAAACTGACATTTTCTTACACCGAAAACAGCTTTTCAGCATCTGTAGAGCTGCGGTCTCTTCTTTCACTCAGGAGCACTGACACAGTGCCACTGTTCATAGAAATGCTAAAATAAACTATTTGGTCATAGTGGCACTAACTTCACTTGAGGAGCAGATAGCATCTTACACATTAAACTAACGCGTTTCTACATTTAATGAATGATTATTTCATTTGAAACCAATATCTTACATTTTGACAAGCTTTGATCTTATTGCATAAACTGACTTTCTTTTACAGCGAAAACAGCTTTTCAGCATCTGTAGAGCTGCGGTCTCTTCTTTCACTCACGAGCACTGACACAGTGCCACTGTTCATAGAAACGCTAAAATAAGCTGTTTGTGCATAGTGGCAGTAACTTTGCATGAGGAGCAGAAACAATCGAATACATTAAAGAAACGCCTTTCTGTAATAAAAATGATAGTTTATTTCATTTGAAACCAACATCTTTCATTTTAGCAAGCTTTGATCTTAACATTATATAAACTGACATTCTCTTAGAAGGAAAACAGCTTTTCAGCATCTTCGGAGCTGCGGTCTCTTCTTTCACTTAGGAACACTGAAACAGTGCCACTGTTCATAGAAAGGCTAATATAAGCTTTTTGGGTACATTAGCACTAACTTTATTTGAGGTGCAGACATCATCTAAAACATTCAAGAAACGCTTTTCTGCATTGCAAAGAAGAGTTTATTTCATTTGAAACCAACATCTTTCCTTTTGGCAAACTCTGATCTCAACAGTGCATGAAGTGACATTCTCTTAGAGGGAAACCAGCTTTTCATCATCTGTGGAGCTGTGGTCTCTTCTTTCACTCAGGAGCACTAACACAGTGCCACTGTTCATAGAAACGCCAATCTACGCTATTTGGGCATAGTAGCACTATCCTTACTTGAGGAGCAATCTAATACATTAAAGAAACGCCTTTCTGCATTGCAAATAAAAGTTTATTTCATTTGAAACCAACATCTTTCCTTTTGGCAAGCTCTGATCTCAACAGTGCATGAAGTGACATTCTCTTAGAGGGAAACCAGCTTTTCATCATCTGTGGAGCTGTGGTCTCTTCTTTCACTCAGGAGCACTAACACAGTGCCACTGTTCATAGAAACGGCAAACTACGCTATTTGGGCATAGTAGCACTAACTTTACTTGAGGAGCAGAAACAATCTAATACATTAAAGAAACGCCTTTCTGTATTGCAAATGAGAGTTTATTTCATTTGAAACCAACATCTTTCATTTTAGCAAGCTTAGATCTTAACATTGCAAAAACTGACATTCTCTTAGAAGGAAAACAGCATTTCAACATCTTCGGAGCTGCGGTCTCTTCTTTCACTTAGGAACACTGAAACAGTGCCACTGTTCATAGAAATGCTATACTAAGCTGTTTGGGCATAGTAGCACTAACTTTACTTGAGGAACAGAAATCATCTAACACGTTAAAGAAACGCCTTTCTGCATTTCACAAAAGAGTTTAATTCATTTGAAACCAATATCCTGCATTTTGGCAAGCTGTGATCTTAACATTGCATAAACTGACATTCTCTTAGAAGGAAAACAGCTTTTCAACATCTTCGGAGTTGCGGTCTCTTCTTTCGCTTAGGAACACTGACACAGTGTCACTTTTCATAGAAACGCTAAAATAAGCTTTTTGGGTACATTAGCTCTAACTTTATTTGAGGAGCAGAATTCATCTAAAACATTAAAGAAACGCTTTTCTGCATTGCAAAGAAGAGTTTATTTCATTTGAAACCAATATCTTTCATTTTGGTAAGCTCTGATCTTAACATTGTATAAACTCACATTCTCTTAAAGGGCTAACAGCTTTTCAGCATCTGTGGAGCTGTCGTCTCTTCTTTCACTCAGGAGCACTAACACAGTGCCACTGTTCATAGAAACGCCAAACTACGCTATTTAGGCATAGTAGCACTAACTGTTCTTAAGGAGCAGAAACAATCTAATACATTAAAGAAACGCCTTTCTTTAATGCAAATGAGAGTTTATTTCGTTTGAAACCAACATCTTCAATTTTGACAAGCTTTGATATTAACATTGTATACACTGACATTCTCTTACAGCGAAAACAGCTTTTCAGCATTTGTGGAGCTGCGGTCTCTTCTTTCACTCAGGAGCACTAACACAGTGCCACTGTTCAGAGAAACGCCAAACTACGTTATTTGGGCATAGTAGCACTATCCTTACTTGAGGAGCAGAAAAAATCTAATAGATTAAAGAAACGCCTTTCTGTATTGCAAATGAGAGTTTATTTCATTTGAAACCAACATCTTTCCTTATGGCAAGCTCTGATCTCAACAGTGAATGAAGTGACATTCTCTAAGAGGGAAACCCGCTTTTCATCATCTGTGGAGCTGCAGTCTCTTCTTTCACTCAGGGGCACTTACACAGTGCCACTGTTCATAGAAACGCCAAACTACGCTATTTGGGCATAGTAGCACTATCTTTACTTGAGGAGCAGAAACAATCTAATACATTAAAGAAACGCCTTTCTGTATTGCAAATGAGAGTTTATTTCATTTGAAACCAACATCTTTCATTTTAGCAAGCTGTGATCTTAACATAGCATAAACTGACATTCTCTTAGAAGGAAAACAGCTTTTCAACATCTTCGGAGCTGCGGTCTCTTCTTTCACTTAAGAACACTGAAACAGTGCCACTGTTCATAGAAATGCTATACTAAGCTGTTTGGGCATAGTAGCACTAAATTTCCTTGGGGAGCAGAAATCATCTAACACGTTAAAGAAACGCCTTTCTGCATTGCACAAAACAGTTTAATTCATTTTAAACCAATATCATGCATTTTGGCAAGCTGTGATCTTATTGTAGAAACTGACATTTTCTTACAGCGAAAACAGCGTTTCAGCATCTTCGGAGCTTCGGTCTCTTCTTTCACTCAGGAGCACTGACACAGTGCCACTGTTCATAGAAATGCTAAAATAAACTATTTGGTCATAGTGGCACTAACTTCAATTGAGGAGCAGATAGCATCTTACACATTAAACTAACGCGTTTCTACATTTAATGAATGTTTATTTCATTTGAAACCAATATCTTACATTTTGACAAGCTTTGATCTTATTACATAAACTGACATTCTTTTACAGCGAAAACAGCTTTTCAGCATCTGTAGAGCTGCGGTCTCTTCTTTCACTCACGAGCACTGACACAGTGCCACTGTTCATAGAAACGCTAAAATAAGCTGTTTGTGCATAGTGGCAGTAACTTTGCATGAGGAGCAGAAACAATCTAATACATTAAAGAAATGCCTTTCTGTATTAAAAATGATAGTTTATTTCATTTGAAACCAACATCTTTCATTTTAGCAAGCTTTGATCTTAACATTGCACAAACTGACATTCTCTTAGAAGGAAAACAGCTTTTCAGCATCTTCGGAGCTGCGGTCTCTTCTTTCACTTAGGAACACTGAAACAGTGTCACTGTTCATAGAAACGTCAAACTACGCTATTTGGGCATAGTAGCACTATCTTTACTTGAGGAGCAGCAACAATCTAATACATTAAAGAAACGCCTTTCTGCATTGCACAAAACAGTTTAATTCATTTTAAACCAATATCATGCATTTTGGCAAGCTGTGATCTTATTGTAGAAACTGACATTTTCTTACAGCGAAAACAGCGTTTCAGCATCTTCGGAGCTTCGGTCTCTTCTTTCACTCAGGAGCACTGACACAGTGCCACTGTTCATAGAAATGCTAAAATAAACTATTTGGTCATAGTGGCACTAACTTCAATTGAGGAGCAGATAGCATCTTACACATTAAACTAACGCGTTTCTACATTTAATGAATGTTTATTTCATTTGAAACCAATATCTTACATTTTGACAAGCTTTGATCTTATTACATAAACTGACATTCTTTTACAGCGAAAACAGCTTTTCAGCATCTGTAGAGCTGCGGTCTCTTCTTTCACTCACGAGCACTGACACAGTGCCACTGTTCATAGAAACGCTAAAATAAGCTGTTTGTGCATAGTGGCAGTAACTTTGCATGAGGAGCAGAAACAATCTAATACATTAAAGAAATGCCTTTCTGTATTAAAAATGATAGTTTATTTCATTTGAAACCAACATCTTTCATTTTAGCAAGCTTTGATCTTAACATTGCACAAACTGACATTCTCTTAGAAGGAAAACAGCTTTTCAGCATCTTCGGAGCTGCGGTCTCTTCTTTCACTTAGGAACACTGAAACAGTGTCACTGTTCATAGAAACGTCAAACTACGCTATTTGGGCATAGTAGCACTATCTTTACTTGAGGAGCAGCAACAATCTAATACATTAAAGAAACGCCTTTCTGCATTGCACAAAACAGTTTAATTCATTTTAAACCAATATCATGCATTTTGGCAAGCTGTCATCTTAACATTGCAGAAACTGACATTTTCTTACAGCGAAAACAGCTTTTCAGCATCTGTAGAGCTGCGGTCTCTTCTTTCACTCAGGAGCACTGACACAGTGCCATTGTTCATAGAAATGCTAAAATAAACTATTTGGTCATAGTGGCACTAACTTTACTTGAGGAGCAGATAGCATCTTACACATTAAACTAACGCGTTTCTACATTTAATCAATGATTATTTCATTTGAAACCAATATCTTACATTTTGACAAGCTTTGATCTTATTGCATAAACTGACATTCTTTTACAGCGAAAACAGCTTTTCAGCATCTGTAGAGCTGCGGTCTCTTCTTTCACTCACGAGCACTGACACAGTGCCACTGTTCATAGAAACGCTAAAATAAGCTGTTTGTGCATAGTGGCAGTAACTTTGCATGAGGAGCAGAAACAATCTAATACATTAAAGAAACGCCTTTCTGCATTGCAAAGAAGAGTTTATTTCATTTGAAACCAATATCTTTCATTTTGGAAAGCTCTGATCTTAACATTGTATAAACTCACATTCTCTTAAAGGGCTAACAGGTTTTCAGCATCTGTGGAGCTGCGGAAACTTCTTTCACTCAGTAGCACTGACACAGTGCTACTGTTCAAAGATACGCTAAAATAAGCTGTTTGGCATAGTAGCACTAACTTTGCTTGAGGAGCAGAAACAATCTAATACATTAAAGAAACGCCTTTCTGTATTGCAAATAAAAGTTTATTTCATTTGAAACCAACATCTTTCCTTTTGGCAAGCTCTGATCTCAACAATGCATGAAGTGACATTCTCTTAGAGGGAAACCAGCTTTTCTTCATCTGTGGAGCTGTGGTCTCTCCTTTCACTCAGGAGCACTAACACAGTGCCACTGTTCATAGAAACGCCAAACTACGCTATTTGGGCATAGTAGCACTATCTTTACTTGAGGAGCAGAAACAATCTAATACATTAAAGAAACGCCTTTCTGTATTGCAAATGAGAGTTTATTTCATTTGAAACCAACATCTTTCATTTTAGCAAGCTTTGATCTTAACATTGCATGAACTGACATTCTCTTAGAAGGAAAACAGCTTTTCAACAACTTCGGAGCTGCGGTCTCTTCTTTCACTTAGGAACACTGAAACAGTGCCACTGTTCATAGAAATGCTAAAATAAGTTGTTTGGGCATAGTAACACTAACTTTATTTGAGGAGCAGAAATCATCTAAAACATTCAAGAAACGCTTTTCTGCATTGCAAAGAAGAGTTTATTTCATTTGAAACCAACATCTTTCCTTTTGGCAAGCTCTGATCTCAACAGTGCATGAAGTGACTCTCTTAGAGGGAAACCAGCTTTTCATCATATGTGGAGCTGTGGTCTCTTCTTTCACTCAGGAGCACTAACACAGTGCCACTGTTCATAGAAACGCCAAACTACGCTATTTGGGCATAGTAGCACTAACTTTATCTGAGGAGCAGAAATCATCTACAACATTAAAGAAACGCTTTTCAGCATTGCAAAGAAGCGTTTATTAAATTTGAAACCAATATCTTTCATTTTGGAAAGCTCTGATTTTAACATTGCATAAACTGACATTCTCTTAAAGGGAAAACAGTTCTTCAACATCTTCGGAGCTGCGGTCTCTTCTTTCACTTAGGAACACTGACACAGTGCCACTGTTCATAGAAACGCTAAAATAAGCTTTTTGGGTACATTAGCACTAGCTTTATTTAAAGAGCAGAAATCATCTAAAACATTCAAGAAACGCCTTTCTGCATTGCAAAGAAGAGTTTATATTATTTGAAACCAATGTCTTTCATTTTGGTAAGCTCTGATCTTAACATTGTATAAACTCACATTCTCTTACAGGGATAACAGCTTTTCAGCATCTGTGGAGCTGCGGTCACTTCTTTCACTCAGGAGCAGTGCCACTGTTCATAGACACGCTAAAATAAGCTGTTTGGACATAGTAGCACTAACTTTACTTGAAGAGCAGAAATCATCTAACACGTTAAAGAAACGCCTTTCTGCATTGCACAAAAGAGTTTAATTCATTTGAAACCAATATCATGAATTTTGGCAAGCTGTGATCTTAACATTGCATGAACTGATATTCTCTTACAGCGAAAACAGCTTTACAGCGTCTTCTGAGTACAGTAGCACTAACTTTATTTGAGGAGCAGAAATCATCTAAAACATTCAAGAAACGCTTTTCTGCACAGCAAAGAAGAGTTTATTTCATTTGAAACCAATGTCTTTCCTTTTGGCAAGCTCTGATCTCAGCAGTGAATGAAGTGACATTCTCTAAGAGGGAAACCCGCTTTTCATCATCTGTGGAGCTGTAGTCTCTTCTTTCAGTCAGGAGCACTTACACAGTGCCACTGTTCATAGAAACGCCAAACTACGCTATTTGGGCATAGTAGCACTATCTGTACTTGAGGAGCAGAAACAATCTAATACATTAAAGAAACGCCTTTCTGTATTGCAAATGAGAGTTTATTTCATTTGAAACCAACATCTTTCATTTTAGCAAGCTGTGATCTTAACATAGCATAAACTGACATTCTCTTAGAAGGAAAACAGCTTTTCAACATCTTCGGAGCTGCGGTCTCTTCTTTCACTTAGGAACACTGAAACAGTGCCACTGTTCATAGAAATACTATACTAAGCTGTTTGGGCATAGTAGCACTAACTTTCCTTGAGGAGCAGAAATCATCTAACACGTTAAAGAAACGCCTTTCTTCATTGCACAAAACAGTTTAATTCATTTTAAACCAATATCACGCATTTTGGCAAGCTGTCATCTTAACATTGCAGAAACTGACATTTTCTTACAGCGAAAACAGCTTTTCAGCATCTGTAGAGCTGCGGTCTCTTCTTTCACTTAGGAACACTGACACAGTGCCACTGTTCATAGAAACGCTAAAATAAGCTTTTTGGGTACATTAGCACTAGCTTTATTTGACGAGCAGAAATCATCTAAAACATTCAAGAAACGCCTTTCTGCATTGCAAAGAAAAGTTTATTTTATTTGAAACCAATGTCTTTCATTTTGGTAAGCTCTGATCTTAACATTGTATAAACTCACATTCTCTTACAGGGATAACAGCTTTTCAGCATCTGTGGAGCTGTGGTTTCTTCTTCCATTTAGGAACTCTGAAACAGTGCCACTGTTCATAGAAATGCTAAAATAAGCAGTTTGAGCATAGTAGCACTAACTTTGCTTGAGGAGCAGAAATCATCTAGCACGTTAAAGAAATGCCTATCTGCATTGCAAATAAGAGTTTATTTCATTTAAAACCATTATCTTTCATTTTGACAAGCTTTGATCTTAACATTGCATGAACTGAATTCTCTTAAGGGAAAACTGCTTTTCAAAATCTTCGGAGCTGCGGCCTGTTCATAGAAATGCTAAAATAAACTATTTGGTAATAGTGGATATAACTTCACTTGAGGAGCAGAAAGCATCTAACACATTAAACTAAAGCGTTTCTACATTTGCAAATGTTTATTTCATTTGAAACCAATATCTTACATTTTGACAAGCTTTGATCTTAACATTGCATAAACTGACATTCTCTTACAGCGAAAAAAGCTTTTCAGCATCTGTAGAGCTGCGATCTCTTCTTTCTCTCACGAGCACTGACGCAGTGCCACTGTTCATAGAAATGCTAAAATAAGCTTTTTGGGCACAGTAGCACTAACTTTATTTGAGGAGCAGAAATCATCTAAAACATTCAAGAAACGCTTTTCTGCATTACACAAAAGAGTTTAATTCATTTGAAACCAATATCATGAATTTTGGCAAGCTGTGATCTTAACATTGCATAAACTGACATTTTCTTACAGGGGTAACAGCTTTTCAGAATCTGTGGAGCTGCGGTCACTTCTTTCACTCAGGAGCAGTGCCACTGTTCATAGACACGCTAAAATAAGCTGTTTGGACATAGTAGCACTAACTTTACTTGAAGAGCAGAAATCATCTAACAAGTTAAAGAAACGCCTTTCCGCATTGCACAAAAGAGTTTAATTCATTTGAAACCACTATCATGAATTTTGGAAAGCTGTGATCTTAACATTGCATAAACTGACATTCTCTTACAGCGAAAACAGCTTTTCAGCATCTTCTGAGTACAGTAGCACTAACTTTATTTGAGGAGCAGAAATCATCTAAAACATTCAAGAAACGCTTTTCTGCACAGCAAAGAAGGGTTTATTTCATTTGAAACCAATGTCTTTCATTTTGGTAAGCTCTGATCTTAACGTTGTATACACTCACATTCTCTTACAGGGAAACAAGCTTTTCAGCATTTGTAGAGCTGCGCTCTCTTCTTTCATTTAGGAACACTGACACAGTGCCACTGTACATAGATACGCTAAAATAAGCTGTTTGTGCATAGTGGCAGTAACTTTGCATGAGGAGCAGAAACAATCTAATACATTAAAGAAACGCCTTTCTGTGTTAAAAATGATAGTTTATTTCATTTGAAACCAACATCTTTCATTTTAGCAAGCTTTGATCTTAACATTGCACAAACTGACATTCTCTTACAGGGATAATAGCTTTTCAGCATCTGTGGAGCTGCGGTCACTTCTTTCACTCAGGAGCAGTGCCACTGTTCATAGACACGCTAAAATAAGCTGTTTGGACATAGTAGCACTAACTTTACTTGAAGAGCAGAAATCATCTAACACGTTAAAGAAACGCCTTTCTGCATTGCACAAAAGAGTTTAATTCATTTGAAACCAATTTCATGAATTTTGGCAAGCTGTGATCTTAACATTGCATAAACTGACATTCTCTTACAGCGAAAACAGCTTTTCAGCGTCTTCTGAGTACAGTAGCACTAACTTTATTTGAGGAGCAGAAATCATCTAAAACATTCAAGAAACGCTTTTCTGCACAGCAAAGAACAGTTTATTTCATTTGAAACCAATGTCTTTCCTTTTGGCAAGCTCTGATCTCAGCAGTGAATGAAGTGACATTCTCTAAGAGGGAAACCCGCTTTTCATCATCTGTGGAGCTGTAGTCTCTTCTTTCACTCAGGAGCACTTACACAGTGCCACTGTTCATAGAAACGCCAAACTACGCTATTTGGGCATAGTAGCACTATCTTTACTTGAGGAGCAGAAACAATCTAATACATTAAAGAAACGCCTTTCTGTATTGCAAATGAGAGTTTATTTCATTTGAAACCAACATCTTTCATTTTAGCAAGCTGTGATCTTAACATAGCATAAACTGACATTCTCTTAGAAGGAAATCAGCTTTTCAACATCTTCGGAGATGCGGTCTCTTCTTTCACTTAGGAACACTGAAACAGTGCCACTGTTCATAGAAATGCTATACTAAGCTGTTTGGGCACAGTAGCACTAACTTTCCTTGAGGAGCAGAAATCATCTAACACGTTAAAGAAACGCCTTTCTTCAATTGCACAAAACAGTTTAATTCATTTTAAACCAATATCACGCATTTTGGCAAGCTGTCATCTTAACATTGCAGAAACTGACATTTTCTTACACCGAAAACAGCTTTTCAGCATCTGTAGAGCTGCGGTCTCTTCTTTCACTCAGGAGCACTGACACAGTGCCACTGTTCATAGAAATGCTAAAATAAACTATTTGGTCATAGTGGCACTAACTTCACTTGAGGAGCAGATAGCATCTTACACATTAAACTAACGCGTTTCTACATTTAATGAATGATTATTTCATTTGAAACCAATATCTTACATTTTGACAAGCTTTGATCTTATTGCATAAACTGACTTTCTTTTACAGCGAAAACAGCTTTTCAGCATCTGTAGAGCTGCGGTCTCTTCTTTCACTCACGAGCACTGACACAGTGCCACTGTTCATAGAAACGCTAAAATAAGCTGTTTGTGCATAGTGGCAGTAACTTTGCATGAGGAGCAGAAACAATCGAATACATTAAAGAAACGCCTTTCTGTAATAAAAATGATAGTTTATTTCATTTGAAACCAACATCTTTCATTTTAGCAAGCTTTGATCTTAACATTATATAAACTGACATTCTCTTAGAAGGAAAACAGCTTTTCAGCATCTTCGGAGCTGCGGTCTCTTCTTTCACTTAGGAACACTGAAACAGTGCCACTGTTCATAGAAAGGCTAATATAAGCTTTTTGGGTACATTAGCACTAACTTTATTTGAGGTGCAGACATCATCTAAAACATTCAAGAAACGCTTTTCTGCATTGCAAAGAAGAGTTTATTTCATTTGAAACCAACATCTTTCCTTTTGGCAAACTCTGATCTCAACAGTGCATGAAGTGACATTCTCTTAGAGGGAAACCAGCTTTTCATCATCTGTGGAGCTGTGGTCTCTTCTTTCACTCAGGAGCACTAACACAGTGCCACTGTTCATAGAAACGCCAATCTACGCTATTTGGGCATAGTAGCACTATCCTTACTTGAGGAGCAATCTAATACATTAAAGAAACGCCTTTCTGCATTGCAAATAAAAGTTTATTTCATTTGAAACCAACATCTTTCCTTTTGGCAAGCTCTGATCTCAACAGTGCATGAAGTGACATTCTCTTAGAGGGAAACCAGCTTTTCATCATCTGTGGAGCTGTGGTCTCTTCTTTCACTCAGGAGCACTAACACAGTGCCACTGTTCATAGAAACGGCAAACTACGCTATTTGGGCATAGTAGCACTAACTTTACTTGAGGAGCAGAAACAATCTAATACATTAAAGAAACGCCTTTCTGTATTGCAAATGAGAGTTTATTTCATTTGAAACCAACATCTTTCATTTTAGCAAGCTTAGATCTTAACATTGCAAAAACTGACATTCTCTTAGAAGGAAAACAGCATTTCAACATCTTCGGAGCTGCGGTCTCTTCTTTCACTTAGGAACACTGAAACAGTGCCACTGTTCATAGAAATGCTATACTAAGCTGTTTGGGCATAGTAGCACTAACTTTACTTGAGGAACAGAAATCATCTAACACGTTAAAGAAACGCCTTTCTGCATTTCACAAAAGAGTTTAATTCATTTGAAACCAATATCCTGCATTTTGGCAAGCTGTGATCTTAACATTGCATAAACTGACATTCTCTTAGAAGGAAAACAGCTTTTCAACATCTTCGGAGTTGCGGTCTCTTCTTTCGCTTAGGAACACTGACACAGTGTCACTTTTCATAGAAACGCTAAAATAAGCTTTTTGGGTACATTAGCTCTAACTTTATTTGAGGAGCAGAATTCATCTAAAACATTAAAGAAACGCTTTTCTGCATTGCAAAGAAGAGTTTATTTCATTTGAAACCAATATCTTTCATTTTGGTAAGCTCTGATCTTAACATTGTATAAACTCACATTCTCTTAAAGGGCTAACAGCTTTTCAGCATCTGTGGAGCTGTCGTCTCTTCTTTCACTCAGGAGCACTAACACAGTGCCACTGTTCATAGAAACGCCAAACTACGCTATTTAGGCATAGTAGCACTAACTGTTCTTAAGGAGCAGAAACAATCTAATACATTAAAGAAACGCCTTTCTTTAATGCAAATGAGAGTTTATTTCGTTTGAAACCAACATCTTCAATTTTGACAAGCTTTGATATTAACATTGTATACACTGACATTCTCTTACAGCGAAAACAGCTTTTCAGCATTTGTGGAGCTGCGGTCTCTTCTTTCACTCAGGAGCACTAACACAGTGCCACTGTTCAGAGAAACGCCAAACTACGTTATTTGGGCATAGTAGCACTATCCTTACTTGAGGAGCAGAAAAAATCTAATAGATTAAAGAAACGCCTTTCTGTATTGCAAATGAGAGTTTATTTCTTTTGAAACCAACATCTTTTCTTTTGGCAAACTCTGATCTCAACAATGCATGAAGTGACATTCTCTTAGAGGGAAACGAGCTTTACATCATCTGTGAAGCTGTAGTCTCTTCTTTCATTCAGGAGCACTAACACAGTGTCACTGTTCATAGAAACGTCAAACTACGCTATTTGGGCATAGTAGCACTATCTTTACTTGCGGAGCAGAAACAATCTAATACATTAAAGAAACGCCTTTCTTTAATGCAAATGAGAGTTTATTTCATTTGAAACCAACATCTTTCATTTTGGTAAGCTCTGATCTTAACATTGTATAAACTCACATTCTCTTACAGGGATAACAGCTTTTCAGCATCTTCGGAGCTGCGGTCTGTTCTTTGGCTTAGGAACACTGACACTGTGCAACTGTTCATAGAAACGCTAAAATAAGCTTTTTGGGTACATTAGCTCTAACTTTATTTGAGGAGCAGAAATCATCTAAAACATTAAAGAAACGCCTTTCTGCATTGCAAATAAAAGTTTATTTCATTTGAAACCAACATCTTTCATTTTAGCAAGCTTAGATCTTAACATTTCATGAACTGACATTCTCTTAGAAGGAAAACAGCTTTTCAACATCTTCGGAGTTGCGTTCTCTTCTTTCGCTTAGGAACACTGACACAGTGCCACTGGTCATAGAAACGCTAAAATAAGCTTTTTGAGTACATTAGCTCTAACTTTATTTGAGGAGCAGAACTCATCTAAAACATTAAAGAAACGCTTTTCTGCATTGCAAACGAGAGTTTATTTCATTTGAAACCAATGTCTTTCATTTTGGTAAGCTCTGATCTTAACATTGTATAAACTCACATTCTCTTACAGGGATAACAGCTTTTCAGCATCTGTGGAGCTGCGGACACTTCTTTCACTCAGTACCACTGACACAGTGCCACTGTTCATAGATACGCTAAAATAATCTGTTTGGGCATAGTAGCACTAACTTTGCTTGAGGAGCAGAACAATCTAATACATTAAAGAAACGCCTTGCTGCATTACAAATAAAGGTTTATTTCATTTGAAACCAACATCTTTCCTTTTGGCAAACTCTGATCTCAACAATGCATGAAGTGACATTCTCTTAGAGGGAAACCAGCTTTTCATCATCTGTGAAGCTGTAGTCTCTTCTTTCACTCAGGAGCACTAACACAGTGCCACTGTTCATAGAAACCTCAAACTACGCTATTTGGGCATAGTAGCACTATCTTTACTTGAGGAGCAGAAACAATCTAATACATTAAAGAAATGCCTTTAATGCAAATGAGAGTTTATTTCATTTGAAACCAACATCTTCAATTTTGACAAGCTTTGATCTTAACATTGTATAAACTGACATTCTCTTACAGCGAAAACAGCTTTTCAGCATTTGTGGAGCTGCGGTCTCTTCTTTCACTTAGGAACACTGACACAGTGCCACTGTGCATAGATACGCTAAAATAAGCTTTTTGGGAACATTAGCACTAACTTTATTTGAGGAGCAGAAATCATCTAAAACATTCAAGAAACGCACGCTTTTCTGCATTGCAAAGAAGAGTTTATTTCATTTGAAACCAATGTCTTTCATTTTGATAAGCTCTGATCTTAACATTGTATAAACTCACATTCTCTTACAGGGATAACAGCTTTTCAGCATCTGTGGAGCTGTGGTCTCTTCTTTCACTCAGAAGCACTAACACAGTGCCACTGTTCATAGAAACGCCAAACTACGCTATTTTGGCATAGTAGCACTATCTTTACTTGAGGAGCAGAAACAATCTAATACATTAAAGAAACGCTTTTCTGCATTGCAAACGAGAGTTTATTTCATTTGAAACCAACATCTTTCATTTTAGCAAACTTAGATCTTAACATTGCATGAACTGACATTCTCTTAGAAAGAAAACAGCTTTTCAACATCTTCGGAGTTGCGGTCTCTTCTTTCGCTTAGGAACACTGACACAGTGCCACTGGTCATAGAAACGCTAAAATAAGCTTTTTGGGTACATTAGCTCTAACTTTATTTGAGGAGCAGAAATCATCTAAAACATTAAAGAAACGCCTTTCTGTATTGCAAATGAGAGTTTATTTCATTTGAAACCAACATCTTTCATTTTAGCAAGCTTAGATCTTAACATTGCATAAACTGACATTCTCTTAGAAGGAAAACAGCTTTTCAACATTTTCGGAGCTGCGGTCTCTTCTTTCACTTAGGAACACTGAAACAGTACCACTGTTCATAGAAATGCTATACTAAGCTGTTTGGGTATATTAGCACTAACTTTATTTGAGGAGCAGAAATCAACTAACACATTAAAGAACCGCTTTTCTATATTGCAAATAAAAGTTAATTTTATTTGAAACCAACATCTTCAATTTTGACAAGCTTTGATCTTAACATTGTATACACTGACATTCTCTTACAGCGAAAACAGCTTTTCAGCATTTGTGGAGCTGCGGTCTCTTCTTTCACTTAGGAACACTGAAACAGTGCCACTGCTCATAGAAATGCTATACTAAGCTGTTTGGGCATAGTAGCACTAACATTCCATGAGGAGCAGAAATCATCTAACACGTTAAAGAAACGCCTTTTCTGCATTGCACAAAAGAGTTTAATTCATTTGAAACCAATATCATGCATTTTGGCAAGCTGTGATCATAACATTGCAGAAACTGACATTCTCTTACAGCGACAACAGCTTTTCTGAATCTTCGGAGCTGCGGTCTCTTCTTTCACTCAGGAGCAGTGCCGCAGTGCCACTATTCTTAGAAACGCTAAAATAAGCTTTTTGGGTACAGTAGCACTAACTGTATGTGAGGAGCAGAATTCATCTAAAACATTAAAGAAACGCTTTTCTGCATTGCAAAGAAGAGTTTATTTCATTTGAAACCAATATCTTTCATTTTGGTAAGCTCTGATCTTAACATTGTATAAACTCACATTCTCTTAAAGGGATAACACCTTTTCATCATCTGTGGAGCTGTGGTCTCTTCTTTCACTCAGGAGCAATAACACTGTGCCACTGTTCATAGAAACGCCAAACTACGCTATTTGGGCATAGTAGCACTATATTGAGGAGCAGAAACAATCTAATACATTAAACAAATGCCTTTCTGCATTGCAAATAAAAGTTTATTTCATTTGAAACCAACATCTTTCATTTTAGCAAACTTTGATCTTAACATTGCATAAACTGACATTCTCTTAGCAGGAAAACAGCTTTTCAACATCTTCGGAGTTGCGGTCTCTTCTTTCGCTTAGGAACACTGACACAGTGCCACTGTTCATAGAAACGCTAAAATAAGCTTTTTGGGTACATTAGCTCTAACTTTATTTGAGGAGCAGAATTCATCTAAAACATTAAAGAAACGCTTTTCTGCATTGCAAAGAAGAGTTTATTTCATTTGATACCAATATCTTTCATTTTGGTAAGCTCTGATCTTAAGATTGTATAAACTCACATTCTCTTAAAGGGCTAACAGCTTTTCAGCATCTGTGGAGCTGTCGTCTCTTCTTTCACTCAGGAGCACTAACACAGTGCCACTGTTCATAGAAACGCCAAACTACGCTATTTGGTCATAGTAGCACTAACTTTATCTGAGGAGCAGAAATCATCTACAACATTAAAGAAACGCTTTTCTGCATTGCAAATAAAAGTTTATTGTATTTCAAACCAACATCTTTCCTTTTAGCAAGCTCTGATCTCAACAGTGCATGAAGTGACATTCTCTTACGAGGGAAACCAGCTTTTCATCATCTGTGGAGCTGCGGTCTCTTCTTTCACTCAGGAGCACTAACACAGTGCCACTGTTCATAGAAACGCCAAACTACGCTATTTGGGCATAGTAGCACTATCCTTACTTGAGGAGCAGAAAAAATCTAATAGATTAATGAAACGCCTTTCTGTATTGCAAATGAGAGTTTATTTCATTTGAAACCAACATCTTTCCTTTTGGCAAGTTTTGATCTCAACAATGAATGAAGTGACATTCTCTAAGAGGGAAACCCGCTTTTCATCATTTGTGGAGCTGTAGTCTCTTCTTTCACTCAGGAGTACTAACACAGTGCCACTGTTCATAGAAACGCCAAACTACGCTATTTGGTCATAGTAGCACTATCCTTACTTGAGGAGCAGAAAAAATCTAATAGATTAAAGAAACGCCTTTCTGAATTGCAAATGAGAGTTTATTTCATTTGAAACCAACATCTTTCATATTAGAAAGCTGTGATCTTAACATAGCATAAACTGACATTCTCTTAGAAGGAAAACAGCTTTTCAACATCTTCGGAGCTGCGGTCTCTTCTTTCATTTAGGAACACTGAAACAGTGCCACTCTTCATAGAATTGCTATACTAAGCTGTTTGGGCATAGTAGCACTAACTTTCCTTGAGGAGCAGAAATCATCTAAAACATTAAAGAAACGCTTTTCTGCATTGCAAAGAAGAGTTTATTTCATTTGAAACCAATATCTTTCATTTTGGTAAGCTCTGATCTTAACATTGTATAAACTCACATTCTCTTAAAGGGATAACAGCTTTTCATCATCTGTGGAGCTGTGGTCTCTTCTTTCACTCAGGAGCAATAACACTGTGCCACTGTTCATAGAAACGCCAAACTACGCTATTTGGGCATAGTAGCACTATATTGAGGAGCAGAAACAATCTAATACATTAAAGAAATGCCTTTCTGCATTGCAAATAAAAGTTTATTTCATTTGAAACCAACATCTTTCATTTTAGCAAACTTTGATCTTAACATTGCATAAACTGACATTCTCTTAGCAGGAAAACAGCTTTTCAACATCTTCGGAGTTGCGGTCTCTTCTTTCGCTTAGGAACACTGACACACAGTGCCACTGTTCATAGAAACGTCAAACTACGCTATTTGGGCATAGTAGCACTATCTTTACTTGAGGAGCAGAAACAATCTAATACATTAAAGAAACGCCTTTCTTTAATGCAAATGAGAGTTTATTTCATTTGAAACCAACATCTTAAATTTTGACAAGCTTTGATATTAACATTGTATAAACTGACATTCTCTTACAGCGAAAACAGCTTTTCAGCATCTGTGGAGCTGCGGTCTCTTCTTTCACTCAGTACCACTGACACAGTGCCACTGTTCATAGAAACGCTAAAATAAGCTGTTTGGGCATAGTAGCACTATCTTTACTTGAGAAGCAGAAACAATCTAATACATTAAAGAAACGCCTTTCTGCATTGCAAATAAAAGTTTATTTCATTTGAAACCAACATCTTTCATTTTAGCAAGCTTTGATCTTAACATTGCATAAACTGACATTCTCTTAGAAGGAAAACAGCTTTTCAACATCTTCGGAGTTGCGGTCTCTTCTTTCGCTTAGGAACACTGACACAGTGCCACTGTTCATAGAAACGCTAAAATAAGCTTTTTGGGTACATTAGCTCTAACTTTATTTGAGGAGCAGAAATCATCTAAAACATTAAAGAAACGCCTTTCTGCATTGCAAATAAAAGTTTATTTCATTTGAAACCAACATCTTTCCTTTTGGCAAGCTCTGATCTCAACAGTGCATGAAGTGACATTCTCTTACAGCGAAAACAGCTTTTCAGCATTTGTGGAGCTGCGATCTCTTCTTTCACTTAGGAACACTGACACAGTGCCACTGTGCATAGATGCGCTAAAATAAGCTTTTTGGGAACATTATCACTAACTTTATTTGAGGAGCAGAAATCAACTAAAACATTCATGAAACGCACGCTTTTCTGCATTGCAAAGAAGAGTTTATTTCTTTTGAAACCAATGTCTTTCATTTTGATAAGCTCTGATCTTAACATTGTATAAACTCACATTCTCTTACAGGGATAACAGCTTTTCAGCATCTTCGGAGCTGCGGTCTCTTCTTTCGCTTAGGAACACTGACACAGTGCCACTGTGCATAGATACGCTAAAATAAGCTTGTTGGGAACATTAGCACTAACTTTATTTGAGGAGCAGAAATCATCTAAAACATTCAAGAAACGCACGCTTTCTGCATTGCTAATAAGAATTTATTTAATTTGAAACCAACATCTTTCATTTTGGCAAGCTTTGATCTTAACATTGCATAAACTGACATTCTCTTAGAGTGAAAACAGCTTTTCAACATCTTCGGAGCTGCGGTCTGTTCTTCCATTTAGGAACACTGAAACAGTGCCACTGTTCATAGAAATGCTAAAATAAGCTGTTTGACCATAGTAGCCCTGACTTTACTTGACGAGCAGAAATCATCTAACACGTTAAAGAAATGCCTTTCTGCATTGCAAATAAGAGTTTATTTCATTTAAAACCAATATCTTTCATTTTGACAAGCTTTGATCTTAACATTGCATAAACTGACATTCTCTTAGAGTGAAAACAGCTTTTCAACATCTTCGGAGCTGCGGTCTGTTCTTCCATTTAGGAACACTGAAACAGTGCCACTGTTCATAGAAATCCTAAAATAAGGTGTTTGAGCATAGCAGCACTAACTTTACTTGAGGAGCAGAAATAATCTAACACGTTAAAGAAATGCCTTTCTGCATTGCAAATAAGAGTTTATTACATTTAAAACCAATATCTTTCATTTTGACAAGCTTTGATCTTAACATTGCATAAACTGAATTCTTTCAAAGGGAAAACAGCTTTTCAACATTTTCGGAGCTGCGGCCTCTTTTTATACTCTGGAGCACTGAAACAGTAGCACTGTTCATAGAAATGCTAAAATAAACTATTTGGGCATAGTGGCACTAACTTCACTTGAGGAGCAGAAAGTATCTAACACATTAAACTAACGCGTTTCTGCATTTGCAAATAAATTTATTTCATTTGAAACCAATATCTTACATTTTGACAAGCTTTGATCTTAACATTGCATAAACTGACATTCTCTTACAGGGATAACAGCTTTTCAGCATCTGTGGAGCTGCGGTCACTTCTTTCACTCAGTACCACTGACACAGTGCCACTGTTCATAGAAACGCCAAACTACGCTATTTGGGCATAGTAGCACTATCCTTACTTGAGGAGCAGAAAAAATCTAATAGATTAAAGAAACGCCTTTCTGTATTGCAAATGAGAGTTTATTTCATTTGAAACCAACATCTTTCCTTTTGGCAATTTCTGATCTCAACAATGAATGAAGTGACATTCTCTAAGAGGGAAACCCGCTTTTCATCATTTGTGGAGCTGTAGTCTCTTCTTTCACTCAGGAGTACTAACACAGTGCCACTGTTCATAGAAACGCCAAACTACGCTATTTGGGCATAGTAGCACTATCCTTACTTGAGGAGCAGAAAAAATCTAATAGATTAAAGAAACGCCTTTCTGAATTGCAAATGAGAGTTTATTTCATTTGAAACCAACATCTTTCATATTAGAAAGCTGTGATCTTAACATAGCATAAACTGACATTCTCTTAGAAGGAAAACAGCTTTTCAACATCTTCGGAGCTGCGGTCTCTTCTTTCATTTAGGAACACTGAAACAGTGCCACTCTTCATAGAAACGCTAAAATAAGCTGTTTGGGCATAGTAGCACTAACTTTGCTTGAGGAGCAGAAACAATCTAATACATTAAAGAAACGCCTTTCTGCATTGCAAATAAAAGTTTATTTCATTTGAAACCAACATCTTTCCTTTTGGAAAGCTCTGATCTCAACAGTGCATGAAGTGACATTCTCTTAGAGGGAAACCAGCTTTTCATCATCTGTGGAGCTGTGTTCTCTTCTTTCACTCAGGGGCACTGACACAGTGGCACTTTTCATAGAAACGCTAAAATAAGCTTTTTGGGTATAGTAGCACTAACTTTATTTGAGAAGCAGAAATCATCTAAAACATTAAAGAAATGCTTTTCAGCATTGCAAAGAAGAGTTTATTTCATTTGAAACCAATATCTTACACTTTGAGAAGCTTTGATCTTAACATTGCATAAACTGACATCCTCTTACAGGAAAAAAAGCTTTTCAGCATCTGTGGAGCTGCGGTCTCTTCTTTCACTCAGGAGCACTGACACAGTGCCACTGTTCATAGAAACGCTAAACTATGCAATTTGGGCATAGTAGCACTAACATTACTTGAGGAGCACAAACAATCGAACACATTAAAGAAATGCCTTTCTGCATTGCAAATAAGAGTTTATTTAATTTGAAACCAATATCTTTCATTTTCACAAGCTATGATCTTAACATTGCATAAATTGACATTCTCTTACAGGGTAAACAGCTTTTCAGCATCTGTGGAGCTGCGGTCTCTTCTTTCACTCAGGAGCACTGACACAGTGCCACTGTTCATAGACAGGCTAAAATAAGCTGTTTGGGCATAGTAGCACTAACTTTACTTGAGGAGCAGAAACCATCGAACACATTAAACAAAACCTTTCTGCATTGCAAATAAGAGGTTATTTAATTTGAAACCAACATCTTTCCTTTTGGCAATCTTTGATCTCAACAGTGTATGAAGTGATATTCTCTTAGAGGGAAAACAGCTTTTCATCATCTGTGGAGCTGTGGTCTCTTCTTTCACTCAGGAGTACTAACACAGTGCCACTGTTCATAGAAACGCTAAAATAAGCTGTTTAGGCATAGTAGCACTATCTTTGCTTGAGGAGCAGAAACAATCTAATACATTAAAGAAACGCCTTTCTGCATTGCAAATAAGAATTTATTTAATTTGAAACCAACATCTTTCATTTTGGCAAGCTTTGATCTTAACATTGCATAAACTGACATTCTCTTAGAGTGAAAACAACTTTTCAACATCTTCGGAGCTGCGGTCTCTTCTTTCACTTAGGAACACTGACACAGTGCCACTGTGCATAGATACGCTAAAATAAGCTTTTTGGGAACATTAGCACTAACTTTATTTGAGGAGCAGAAATCATCTAAAACATTCAAGAAACGCACGCTTTTCTGCATTGCAAAGAAGAGTTTATTTCATTTGAAACCAATGTCTTTCATTTTGGTAAGCTCTGATCTTAACATTGTATAAACTCACATTCTCTTACAGGGATAACAGCTTTTCAGCATCTGTGGAGCTGCGGTCTCTTCTTTCACTCAGGAGCACGAACACAGTGCCACTGTTCATAGAAACGCCAAACTACGCTATTTGGGCATAGTAGCACTAACTTTGCTTGAGGAGTAGAAACAATCTAATACATTAAAGAAACGCCTTTCTGTATTGCAAATGAGAGTTTATTTCATTTGAAACCAACATCTTTCATTTTAGCAAGCTTAGATCTTAACATTGCATGAACTGACATTCTCTTAGAAGGAAAACAGCTTTTCAACATCTTCGGAGCTGCGGTCTCTTCTTTCACTTAGGAACACTGAAACAGTGCCACTGTTCATAGAAAGGCTAAAATAAGCTTTTTGGGTATATTAGCACTAACTTTATTTGAGGAGCAGAAATCATCTAAAACATTCAAGAAACGCTTTCTGCATTGCAAAGAAGAGTTTATTTGATTTGAAACCAATGTCTTCATTTTGACAAGCTTTGATCTTAACATTGTATAAACTGACATTCTCTTACAGCGAAAACAGCTTTTCAGCATTTGTGGAGCTGCGGTCTCTTCTTTCACTTAGGAACACTGACACAGTGCCACTGTTCATAGAAACGCCAAACTACGCTATTTGGGCATAGTAGCACTATCCTTACTTGAGGAGCAGAAAAAAATCTAATAGATTAAAGAAACGCCTTTCTGTATTGCAAATGAGAGTTTATTTAATTTGAAACCAACATCTTTTCTTTTGGCAAACTCTGATCTCAACAATGCATGAAGTGACATTCTCTTAGAGGGAAACCAGCTTTTCATCATCTGTGAAGCTGTAGTCTCTTCTTTCACTCAGGAGCACTAACACAGTGCCACTGTTCATAGAAACGTCAAACTACGCTATTTGGGCATAGTAGCACTATCTTTACTTGAGGAGCAGAAACAATCTAATACATTAAAGAAACGCCTTTCTTTAATGCAAATGAGAGTTTATTTCATTTGAAACCAACATCTTCAATTTTGACAAGCTTTGATCTTAACATTGTATAAACTGACATTCTCTTACAGCTAAAACAGCTTTTCAGCATTTGTGGAGCTGCGGTCTCTTCTTTCACTTAGGAACACTGACACAGTGCCACTGTGCATAGATACGCTAAAATAAGCTTTTTGGGAACATTAGCACTATCTTCATTTGAGGAGCAGAAATCATCTAAAACATTCAAGAAACGCACGCTTTTCTGCATTGCAAAGAAGAGTTTATTTCATTTGAAACCAATGTCTTTCATTTTGGTAAGCTCTGATCTTAACATTGTATAAACTCACATTCTCTTACAGGGATAACAGCTTTTCAGCATCTTCGGAGCTGCGGTCTCTTCTTTGGCTTAGGAACACTGACACAGTGCCACTGTTCATAGAAACGCTAAAATAAGCTTTTTGGGTACATTAGTTCTAACTTTATTTGAGGAGCAGAAATCATCTAAAACATTAAAGAAACGCCTTTCTGCATTGCAAATAAAAGTTTATTTCATTTGAAACCAACATCTTTCCTTTTAGCAAGCTCTGATCTCAACAGTGCATGAAGTGACATTCTCTTACGAGGGAAACCAGCTTTTCATCATCTGTGGAGCTGCGGTCTCTTCTTTCACTCAGGAGCACTAACACAGTGCCACTGTTCATAGAAACGCCAAACTACGCTATTTGGGCATAGTAGCACTATCCTTACTTGAGGAGCAGAAAAAATCTAATAGATTAAAGAAACGCCTTTCTGTATTGCAAATGAGAGTTTATTTCATTTGAAACCAACATCTTTCCTTTTGGCAAGTTCTGATCTCAACAATGAATGAAGTGACATTCTCTAAGAGGGAAACCCGCTTTTCATCATTTGTGGAGCTGTAGTCTCTTCTTTCACTCAGGAGTACTAACACAGTGCCACTGTTCATAGAAACGCCAAACTACGCTATTTGGGCATAGTAGCACTATCCTTACTTGAGGAGCAGAAAAAATCTAATAGATTAAAGAAACGCCTTTCTGAATTGCAAATGAGAGTTTATTTCATTTGAAACCAACATCTTCAATTTTGACAAGCTTTGATCTTAACATTGTATACACTGACATTCTCTTACAGCGAAAACAGCTTTTCAGCATTTGTGGAGCTGCGGTCTCTTCTTTCACTTAGGAACACTGAAACAGTGCCACTGCTCATAGAAATGCTATACTAAGCTGTTTGGGCATAGTAGCACTAACATTCCATGAGGAGCAGAAATCATCTAACACGTTAAAGAAACGCCTTTTCTGCATTGCACAAAAGAGTTTAATTCATTTGAAACCAATATCATGCATTTTGGCAAGCTGTGATCATAACATTGCAGAAACTGACATTCTCTTACAGCGACAACAGCTTTTCTGAATCTTCGGAGCTGCGGTCTCTTCTTTCACTCAGGAGCAGTACCGCAGTGCCACTATTCATAGAAACGCTAAAATAAGCTTTTTGGGTACAGTAGCACTAACTGTATTTGAGGAGCAGAATTCATCTAAAACATTAAAGAAACGCTTTTCTGCATTGCAAAGAAGAGTTTATTTCATTTGAAACCAATATCTTTCATTTTGGTAAGCTCTGATCTTAACATTGTATAAACTCACATTCTCTTAAAGGGATAACAGCTTTTCATCATCTGTGGAGCTGTGGTCTCTTCTTTCACTCAGGAGCAATAACACTGTGCCACTGTTCATAGAAACGCCAAACTACGCTATTTGGGCATAGTAGCACTATATTGAGGAGCAGAAACAATCTAATACATTAAACAAATGCCTTTCTGCATTGCAAATAAAAGTTTATTTCATTTGAAACCAACATCTTTCATTTTAGCAAACTTTGATCTTAACATTGCATAAACTGACATTCTCTTAGCAGGAAAACAGCTTTTCAACATCTTCGGAGTTGCGGTCTCTTCTTTCGCTTAGGAACACTGACACAGTGCCACTGTTCATAGAAACGCTAAAATAAGCTTTTTGGGTACATTAGCTCTAACTTTATTTGAGGAGCAGAATTCATCTAAAACATTAAAGAAACGCTTTTCTGCATTGCAAAGAAGAGTTTATTTCATTTGATACCAATATCTTTCATTTTGGTAAGCTCTGATCTTAACATTGTATAAACTCACATTCTCTTAAAGGGCTAACAGCTTTTCAGCATCTGTGGAGCTGTCGTCTCTTCTTTCACTCAGGAGCACTAACACAGTGCCACTGTTCATAGAAACGCCAAACTACGCTATTTGGGCATAGTAGCACTAACTTTATCTGAAGAGCAGAAATCATCTACAACATTAAAGAAACGCTTTTCTGCATTGCAAATAAAAGTTTATTGTATTTCAAACCAACATCTTTCCTTTTAGCAAGCTCTGATCTCAACAGTGAATGAAGTGACATTCTCTTACGAGGGAAACCAGCTTTTCATCATCTGTGGAGCTGCGGTCTCTTCTTTCACTCAGGAGCACTAACACAGTGCCACTGTTCATAGAAACGCCAAACTACGCTATTTGGGCATAGTAGCACTATCCTTACTTGAGGAGCAGAAAAAATCTAATAGATTAAAGAAACGCCTTTCTGTATTGCAAATGAGAGTTTATTTCATTTGAAACCAACATCTTTCCTTTTGGCAAGTTCTGATCTCAACAATGAATGAAGTGACATTCTCTAAGAGGGAAACCCGCTTTTCATCATTTGTGGAGCTGTAGTCTCTTCTTTCACTCAGGAGTACTAACACAGTGCCACTGTTCATAGAAACGCCAAACTACGCTATTTGGGCATAGTAGCACTATCCTTACTTGAGGAGCAGAAAAAATCTAATAGATTAAAGAAACGCCTTTCTGAATTGCAAATGAGAGTTTATTTCATTTGAAACCAACATCTTTCATTTTAGAAAGCTGTGATCTTAACATAGCATAAACTGACATTCTCTTAGAAGGAAAACAGCTTTTCAACATCTTCGGAGCTGCGGTCTCTTCTTTCATTTAGGAACACTGAAACAGTGCCACTCTTCATAGAAATGCTATACTAAGCTGTTTGGGCATAGTAGCACTAACTTTCCTTGAGGAGCAGAAATCATCTAACACGTTAAAGAAACGCCTTTCTGCATTGCACAAAACAGTTTAATTCATTTTAAACCAATATCATGCATTTTGGCAAGCTGTGATCTTATTGCATAAACTGACATTTTTTTACAGCGAAAACAGCTTTTCAGCATCTGTAGAGCTGCGGTCTCTTCTTTCACTCACGAGCACTGACACAGTGCCACTGTTCATAGAAACGCTAAAATAAGCTGTTTGTGCATAGTGGCAGTAACTTTGCATGAGGAGCAGAAACAATCTAATACATTAAAGAAACGCCTTTCTGTATTAAAAATGATAGTTTATTTCATTTGAAACCAATATCTTTCATTTTAGCAAGCTTTGATCTTAACATTGCATAAATTGACATTCTCTTAGAAGGAAAACAGCTTTTCAGCATCGTCGGATCTGCGGTCTCTTCTTTCACTTAGGAACACTGAAACAGTGCCACTGTTCATAGAAACGCTAAAATAAGCTGTTTGGGCATAGTAGCACTATCTTTACTTGAAGAGCAGAAACAATCTAATACATTAAAGAAACGCCTTTCTGCATTGCAAATAAAAGTTTATTTTATTTGAAACATACTTCTTTCATTTTAGCAAGCTTTGATCTTAACATTGCATAAACTGACATTCTCTTAGAAGGAAAACAGCTTTTCAACATCTTCGGAGTTGCGGTCTCTTCTGTCTCTTAGGAACACTGACACAGTGCCACTGTTCATAGAAACGCTAAAATAAGCTTTTTGGGTACATTAGCTCTACCTTTATTTGAGGATCAGAAATCATCTAAAACATTAAAGAAACGTCTTTCTGCATTGCAAATAAAAGTTTATTTCATTTGAAACCAACATCTTTCCTTTTGGCAAGCTCTGATCTCAACAGTGCATGACGTGACATTCTCTTAGAGGGAAACCAGCTTTTCATCATCTGTGGAGCTGTGGTCTCTTCTTTCACTCAGGAGCACTAACACAGTGCCACTGTTCATAGAAACGCCAAACTACGCTATTTTGGCATAGTAGCACTATCTTTACTTGAGGAGCAGAAACAATCTAATACATTAAAGAAACGCCTTTCTGCATTGCAAATAAAAGTTTATTTCATTTGAAACCAACATCTTTCATTTTAGCAAGCTTTGATCTTAACATTGTATAAACTGACATTCTCTTACAGCGAAAACAGCTTTTCAGCATTTGTGGAACTGCGGTCTCTTCTTTCACTTAGGAACACTGACACAGTGCCACTGTGCATAGATACGCTAAAATAAGCTTTTTGGGAACATTAGCACTAACTTTATTTGAGGAGCAGAAATCATCTAAAACATTCAAGAAACGCACGCTTTTCTGCATTGCAAAGAAGAGTTTATTTCATTTGAAACCAATGTCTTTCATTTTGGTAAGCTCTGATCTTAACATTGTATAAACTCACATTCTCTTACAGGGATAACAGCTTTTCAGCATCTGTGGAGCTGCGGTCTCTTCTTTCACTCAGTAGCACTTACACAGTGCCAATGTTCATAGATGCGCTAAAATAAGCTGTTTCAGCATAGTAGCACTAACTTTGCTTGAGGAGCAGAAACAATCTAATACTTTAATGAAACGCCTTTCTGCATTGCAAATAAAAGTTTATTTCATTTGAAACCAACATCTTTCCTTTTGGCAAGCTCTGATCTCAACAGTGCATGAAGTGACATTCTCTTAGAGGGAAACCAGCTTTTCATCATCTGTGGAGCTGTGGTCTCTTCTTTCACTCAGGAGCACTAACACAGTGCCACTGTTCATAGAAACGCCAAACTACGCTATTTGGGCATAGTAGCACTATCTTTACTTGAGAAGCAGAAACAATCTAATACATTAAAGAAACGCCTTTCTGCATTGCAAATAAAAGTTTATTTCATTTGAAACCAACATCTTTCATTTTAGCAAGCTTTGATCTTAACATTGCATAAACTGACATTCTCTTAGTAGGAAAACAGCTTTTCAACATCTTCGGAGTTGCGGTCTCTTCTTTGGCTTAGGAACACTGACACAGTGCCACTGTTCATAGAAACGCTAAAATAAGCTTTTTGGGTACATTAGCTCTAACTTTATTTGAGGAGCAGAAATCATCTAAAACATTAAAGAAACGCCTTTCTGCATTGCAAATAAAAGTTTATTTCATTTGAAACCAACATCTTTCCTTTTGGCAAGCTCTGATCTCAACAGTGCATGAAGTGACATTCTCTTAGAAGGAAAACAGCTTTTCAACATCTTCGGAGCTGCGGTCTCTTCTTTCATTTAGGAACACTTAAACAGTGCCACTGTTCATAGAAATGCTATACTAAGCTGTTTGGGTATATTAGCACTAACTTTATTTGAGGAGCAGAAATCAACTAACACATTAAAGAACCGCTTTTCTATATTGCAAATAAAAGTTAATTTTACTTGAAACCAATATCTTCAATTTTGACAAGCTTTGATCTTAACATTGTATAAACTGACATCCTCTTACAGGGAAAAAAGCTTTTCAGCATTTGTGGAGCTGCGGTCTCTTCTTTCACTCAGGAGAACTAACAAAGTGCCACCTTTCATAGAAACGCCAAACTACGCTATTTAGGCATAGTAGCACTAACTGTTCTTAAGGAGCAGAAACAATCTAATACATTAAAGAAACGCCTTTCTTTAATGCAAATGAGACTTTATTTCATTTGAAACCAACATCTTCAATTTTGACAAGCTTTGATCTTAACATTGTATACACTGACATTCTCTTACAGCGAAAACAGCTTTTCAGCATTTGTGGAGCTGTGGTCTCTTCTTTCACTCAGGAGCACTAACACAGTACCAATGTTCATAGAAACGCCAAACTACGCTATTTGGGCATAGTAGCACTATCCTTACTTGAGGAGCAGAAAAAATCTAATAGATTAAAAGAAACGCCTTTCTGCATTGCAAATGAGAGTTTATTTCATTTGAAACCAACATCTTTCCTTTTAGCAAACTCTGATCTCAACAATGCATGAAGTGACATTCTCTTAGAGGGAAACCAGCTTTACATCATCTGTGAAGCTGCGGTCTCTTCTTTCACTCAGGAGAACTGACAAAGTGCCACCTTTCATAGAAACGCCAAACTACGCTATTTAGGCATAGTAGCACTAACTGTTCTTAAGGAGCAGAAACAATCTAATACATTAAAGAAACGCCTTTCTTTAATGCAAATGAGACTTTATTTCATTTGAAAACAACATCTTCAATTTTGACAAGCTTTGATCTTAACATTGTATACACTGACATTCTCTTACAGGGATAACAGCTTTTCAGCATCTGTGGAGCTGCGGTCACTTCTTTCACTCAGGAGCACTGACACAGTGGCACTTTTCATAGAAACGCTAAAATAAGCTTTTTGGGCATAGTAGCACTAACTTTATTTGAGAAGCAGAAATCATCTAAAACATTAAAGAAACGCTTTTCAGCATTGCAAAGAAGAGTTTATTTAATTTGAAACCAATATCTTTCATTTTGGTGAGCTCTGATCGTAACATTGTATACACTGACATTCTCTTAAAGGGAAAACAGCTTTTCAGCATATGTGGAGCTGCGGTCACGTCTTTCACTCAGTAGCACTGACACAGTGCCACTGTTCATAGAACCGCGAAAATAAGCTGTTTGGGCATAGTAGCACTAACTTTGCTTGAGGAGCAGAACTCATCTAACACATTAAAGAAACGCTTTTCTGCATTGCATTTCATTTGAAACCAATATCTTACACTTTGAGAAGCTTTGATCTTAACATTGTATAAACTGACATCCTCTTACAGGAAAAAAAGCTTTTCAGCATCTGTGGAGCTGCGGTCTCTTCTTTCACTCAGGAGCACTGACACAGTGCCACTGTTCATAGAAACGCTAAAATAAGCTGTTTGGGCATAGTAGCACTAACTTTGCTTGAGGAGCAGAAACAATCTAATACATTAAGGAAACGCCTTTCTGCAATGCAAATAAAAGTTTATTTCATTTGAAACCAACATCTTTCCTTTTGGAAAGCTCTGATCTCAACAGTGCATGAAGTGACATTCTCTTAGAGGGAAACCAGCTTTTCATCATCTGTGGAGCTGTGGACTCTTCTTTCACTCAGGAGCACTGACACAGTGCCACTGTTCATAGAAACGCCAAACTACGCTATTTGGGCATAGTAGCACTATCTTTACTTGAGAAGCAGAAACAATCTAATACATTAAAGAAACGCCTTTCTGCATTGCAAATAAAAGTTTATTTCATTTGAAACCAACATCTTTCATTTTAGCAAGCTTTGATCTTAACATTGCATAAACTGACATTCTCTTAGTAGGAAAACAGCTTTTCAACATCTTCGGAGTTGCGGTCTCTTCTTTGGCTTAGGAACACTGACACAGTGCCACTGTTCATAGAAACGCTAAAATAAGCTTTTTGGGTACATTAGCTCTAACTTTATTTGAGGAGCAGAAATCAACTAACACATTAAAGAACCGCTTTTCTATATTGCAAATAAAAGTTAATTTTACTTGAAACCAATATCTTCAATTTTGACAAGCTTTGATCTTAACATTGTATAAACTGACATCCTCTTACAGGGAAAAAAGCTTTTCAGCATTTGTGGAGCTGCGGTCTCTTCTTTCACTCAGGAGAACTAACAAAGTGCCACCTTTCATAGAAACGCCAAACTACGTTATTTAGGCATAGTAGCACTAACTGTTCTTAAGGAGCAGAAACAATCTAATACATTAAAGAAACGCCTTTCTTTAATGCAAATGAGACTTTATTTCATTTGAAACCAACATCTTCAATTTTGACAAGCTTTGATCTTAACATTGTATACACTGACATTCTCTTACAGCGAAAACAGCTTTTCAGCATTTGTGGAGCTGTGGTCTCTTCTTTCACTCAGGAGCACTAACACAGTACCACTTTTCATAGAAACGCCAAACTACGCTATTTGGGCATAGTAGCACTATCCTTACTTGAGGAGCAGAAAAAATCTAATAGATTAAAAGAAACGCCTTTCTGCATTGCAAATGAGAGTTTATTTCATTTGAAACCAACATCTTTCCTTTTAGCAAACTCTGATCTCAACAATGCATGAAGTGACATTCTCTTAGAGGGAAACCAGCTTTACATCATCTGTGAAGCTGCGGTCTCTTCTTTCACTCAGGAGAACTGACAAAGTGCCACCTTTCATAGAAACGCCAAACTACGCTATGTAGGCATAGTAGCACTAACTGTTCTTAAGGAGCAGAAACAATCTAATACATTAAAGAAACGCCTTTCTTTAATGCAAATGAGACTTTATTTCATTTGAAACCAACATCTTCAATTTTGACAAGCTTTGATCTTAACATTGTATACACTGACATTCTCTTACAGGGATAACAGCTTTTCAGCATCTGTGGAGCTGCGGTCACTTCTTTCACTCAGTACCACTGACACAGTGCCACTGTTCATAGAAACGCTAAAATAAGCTGTTTGGGTATATTAGCACTAACTTTATTTGAGGAGCAGAAATCATCTAAAACATTCAAGAAACGCTTTCTGCATTGCAAAGAAGAGTTTATTTGATTTGAAACCAATGTCTTCATTTTGGTAAGCTCTGATCTTAACATTGAAAGAACTCACATTCTCTTACAGGGATAACAGCTTTTCAGCATCTGTGGAGCTGCGGACACTTCTTTCACAGTACCACTGACACAGTGCCATTGTTCATAGATACGCTAAAATAAGCTGTTTGGGCAAAGTAGCACTACCTTTGCTTGAGGAGCAGAAACAATCTAATACATTAAAGAAACGCCTTGCTGCATTACAAATAAAGGTTTATTTCATTTGAAACCAACATCTTTCCTTTTGGCAAACTCTGATCTCAACAATGCATGAAGTGACATTCTCTTAGAGGGAAACAAGCTTTTCATCATCTGTGAAGCTGTAGTCTCTTCTTTCACTCAGGAGCACTAACACAGTGCCACTGTTCATAGAAACGTCAAACTACGCTATTTGGGCATAGTAGCACTATCTTTACTTGAGGAGCAGAAACAATCTAATACATTAAAGAAACGCCTTTAATGCAAATGAGAGTTTATTTCATTTGAAACCAACATCTTCAATTTTGACAAGCTTTGATCTTAACATTGTATAAACTGACATTCTCTTACAGCGAAAACAGCTTTTCAGCATTTGTGGAGCTGCGGTCTCTTCTTTCACTTAGGAACACTGACACAGTGCCACTGTTCATAGAAACGCCAAACTACGCTATTTGGGCATAGTAGCACTATCCTTACTTGAGGAGCAGAAAAAATCTAATAGATTAAAGAAACGCCTTTCTGTATTGCAAATGAGAGTTTATTTCATTTGAAACCAACATCTTTTCTTTTGGCAAACTCTGATCTCAACAATGCATGAAGTGACATTCTCTTAGAGGGAAACCAGCTTTTCATCATCTGTGAAGCTGTAGTCTCTTCTTTCACTCAGGAGCACTAACACAGTGCCACTGTTCATAGAAACGTCAAAATACGCTATTTGGGCATAGTAGCACTATCTTTACTTGAGGAGCAGAAACAATCTAATACATTAAAGAAACGCCTTTCTTTAATGCAAATGAGAGTTTATTTCATTTGAAACCAACATCTTCAATTTTGACAAGCTTTGATCTTAACATTGTATAAACTGACATTCTCTTACAGCTAAAACAGCTTTTCAGCATTTGTGGAGCTGCGGTCTCTTCTTTCACTTAGGAACACTGACACAGTGCCACTGTGCATAGATACGCTAAAATAAGCTTTTTGGGAACATTAGCACTAACTTTATTTGAGGAGCAGAAATCATCTAAAACATTCAAGAAACGCACGGTTTTCTGCATTGCAAAGAAGAGTTTATTTCATTTGAAACCAATGTCTTTCATTTTGGTAAGCTCTGATCTTAACATTGTATAAACTCACATTCTCTTACAGGGATAACAGCTTTTCAGCATCTTCGGAGCTGCGGTCTCTTCTTTGGCTTAGGAACACTGACACAGTGCCACTGTTCATAGAAACGCTAAAATAAGCTTTTTGGGTACATTAGTTCTAACTTTATTTGAGGAGCAGAAATCATCTAAAACATTAAAGAAACGCCTTTCTGCATTGGAAATAAAAGTTTATTTCATTTGAAACCAACATCTTTCCTTTTAGCAAGCTCTGATCTCAACAGTGCATGAAGTGACATTCTCTTACGAGGGAAACCAGCTTTTCATCATCTGTGGAGCTGCGGTCTCTTCTTTCACTCAGGAGCACTAACACAGTGCCACTGTTCATAGAAACGCCAAACTACGCTATTTGGGCATAGTAGCACTATCCTTACTTGAGGAGCAGAAAAAATCTAATAGATTAAAGAAACGCCTTTCTGTATTGCAAATGAGAGTTTATTTCATTTGAAACCAACATCTTTCCTTTTGGCAAGTTCTGATCTCAACAATGAATGAAGTGACATTCTCTAAGAGGGAAACCCGCTTTTCATCATTTGTGGAGCTGTAGTCTCTTCTTTCACTCAGGAGTACTAACACAGTGCCACTGTTCATAGAAACGCCAAACTACGCTATTTGGGCATAGTAGCACTATCCTTACTTGAGGAGCAGAAAAAATCTAATAGATTAAAGAAACGCTTTTCTGAATTGCAAATGAGAGTTTATTTCATTTGAAACCAACATCTTTCATATTAGAAAGCTGTGATCTTAACATAGCATAAACTGACATTCTCTTAGAAGGAAAACAGATTTTCAACATCTTCGGAGCTGCGGTCTCTTCTTTCATTTAGGAACACTGAAACAGTGCCACTCTTCATAGAAATGCTATACTAAGCTTTTTGGGCATAGTAGCACTAACTTTCCTTGAGGAGCAGAAATCATCTAACACGTTAAAGAAACGCCTTTCTGCATTGCACAAAACAGTTTAATTCATTTTAAACCAATATCATGCATTTTGGCAAGCTGTGATCTTATTGTAGAAGCTGACATTTTCTTACAGCGAAAACAGCTTTTCAGCATCTTCGGAGCTTCGGTCTCTACTTTCACTCAGGAGCACTGACACAGTGCCACTGTTCAAAGAAATGCTAAAATAAACTATTTGGTCATAGTGGCACTAACTTCACTTGAGGAGCAGATAGCATCTTACACATTAAACTAACGCGTTTCTACATTTAATGAATTTTTATTTCATTTGAAACCAATATCTTACATTTTGACAAGCTTTGATCTTATTGCATAAACTGACATTTTTTTACAGCGAAAACAGCTTTTCAGCATCTGTAGAGCTGCGGTCTCTTCTTTCACTCACGAGCACTGACACAGTGCCACTGTCCATAGAAACGCTAAAATAAGCTGTTTGTGCATAGTGGCAGTAACTTTGCATGAGGAGCAGAAACAATCTAATACATTAAAGAAACGCCTTTCTGTATTAAAAATGATAGTTTATTTCATTTGAAACCAACATCTTTCATTTTGGCAAGCTTTGATCTTAACATTGTATACACTGACATTCTCTTACAGCGAAAACAGCTTTTCAGCATTTGTGGAGCTGCGGTCTCTTCTTTCACTTAGGAACACTGAAACAGTGCCACTGCTCATAGAAATGCTATACTAAGCTGTTTGGGCATAGTAGCACTAACATTCCATGAGGAGCAGAAATCATCTAACACGTTAAAGAAACGCCTTTTCTGCATTGCACAAAAGAGTTTAATTCATTTGAAACCAATATCATGCATTTTGGCAAGCTGTGATCATAACATTGCAGAAACTGACATTCTCTTACAGCGACAACAGCTTTTCTGAATCTTCGGAGCTGCGGTCTCTTCTTTCACTCAGGAGCAGTACCGCAGTGCCACTATTCATAGAAACGCTAAAATAAGCTTTTTGGGTACAGTAGCACTAACTTTATTTGAGGAGCAGAAATCATCTAAAACATTCAAGAAACGCACGCTTTTCTGCATTGCAAAGAAGAGTTTATTTCATTTGAAACCAATATCTTTCATTTTGGTAAGCTCTGATCTTAACATTGTATAAACTCACATTCTCTTACAGGGATAACAGCTTTTCATCATCTGTGGATCTGTGGTCTCTTCTTTCACTCAGGAGCAATAACACTGTGCCACTGTTCATAGAAACGCCAAACTACGCTATTTGGGCATAGTAGCACTAACTTTATCTGAGGAGCAGAAACAATCTAATACTTTAATGAAACGCCTTTCTGCATTGCAAATAAAAGTTTATTTCATTTGAAACCAACATCTTTCCTTTTGGCAAGCTCTGATCTCAACAGTGCATGAAGTGACATTCTCTTAGAGGGAAACCAGCGTTTCTTCATCTGTGGAGCTGTGGTCTCTCCTTTCACTCAGCAGCACTAACACAGTGCCACTGTTCATAGAAACGCCAAACTACGCTATTTGGGCATAGTAGCACTAGCTTTACTTGAGAAGCAGAAACAATCTAATACATTAAAGAAACGCCTTTCTGCATTGCAAATAAAAGTTTATTTCATTTGAAACCAACATCTTTCATTTTAGCAAGCTTTGATCTTAACATTGCATAAACTGACATTCTCTTAGTAGGAAACCAGCTTTTCATCATCTGTGGAACTGTGGTCTCTTCTTTCACTCAGGAACACTAACACAGTGCCACTGTTCATAGAAACGCCAAACTACGCTATTTGGGCATAGTAGCACTATCTGTACTTGAGGAGCAGAAACAATCTAATACATTAAAGAAACGCCTTTCTGTATTGCAAATGAGAGTTTATTTCATTTGAAACCAACATCTTTCATTTTAGCAAGCTTAGATCTTAACATTGCATAAACTGACATTCTCTTAGAAGGAAAACAGCTTTTCAACATCTTCGGAGCTGCGGTCTCTTCTTTCATTTAGGAACACTTAAACAGTGCCACTCTTCATAGAAATGCTATACTAAGCTGTTTGGGTATATTAGCACTAACTTTATTTGAGGAGCAGAAATCAACTAACACATTAAAGAACCGCTTTTCTATATTGCAAATAAAAGTTAATTTTACTTGAAACCAATATCTTCAATTTTGACAAGCTTTGATCTTAACATTGTATAAACTGACATCCTCTTACAGGGAAAAAAGCTTTTCAGCATTTGTGGAGCTGCGGTCTCTTCTTTCACTCAGGAGAACTAACAAAGTGCCACCTTTCATAGAAACGCCAAACTACGCTATTTAGGCATAGTAGCACTAACTGTTCTTAAGGAGCAGAAACAATCTAATACATTAAAGAAACGCCTTTCTTTAATGCAAATGAGACTTTATTTCATTTGAAACCAACATCTTCAATTTTGACAAGCTTTGATCTTAACATTGTATACACTGACATTCTCTTACAGCGAAAACAGCTTTTCAGCATTTGTGGAGCTGTGGTCTCTTCTTTCACTCAGGAGCACTAACACAGTACCACTGTTCATAGAAACGCCAAACTACGCTATTTGGGCATAGTAGCACTATCCTTACTTGAGGAGAAGAAAAAATCTAATAGATTAAAAGAAACGCCTTTCTGCATTGCAAATGAGAGTTTATTTCATTTGAAACCAACATCTTTCCTTTTAGCAAACTCTGATCTCAACAATGCATGAAGTGACATTCTCTTAGAGGGAAACCAGCTTTACATCATCTGTGAAGCTGCGGTCTCTTCTTTCACTCAGGAGAACTGACAAAGTGCCACCTTTCATAGAAACGCCAAACTACGCTATTTAGGCATAGTAGCACTAAATGTTCTTAAGGAGCAGAAACAATCTAATACATTAAAGAAACGCCTTTCTTTAATGCAAATGAGACTTTATTTCATTTGAAACCAACATCTTCAATTTTGACAAGCTTTGATCTTAACATTGTATACACTGACATTCTCTTAAAGGGAAAACAGCTTTTCAGCATATGTGGAGCTGCGGTCACGTCTTTCACTCAGTGGCACTGACACAGTGCCACTGTTCATAGAACCGCGAAAATAAGCTGTTTGGGCATTGTAGCACTAACTTTGCTTGAGGAGCAGAACTCATCTAACACATTAAAGAAACGCTTTTCTGCATTGCATTTCATTTGAAACCAATATCTTACACTTTGAGAAGCTTTGATCTTAACATTGTATAAACTGACATCCTCTTACAGGAAAAAAAGCTTTTCAGCATCTGTGGAGCTGCGGTCTCTTCTTTCACTCAGGAGCACTGACACAGTGCCACTGTTCATAGAAACGCTAAAATAAGCTGTTTGGGCATAGTAGCACTAACTTTGCTTGAGGAGCAGAAACAATCTAATACATTAAGTAAACGCCTTTCTGCAATGCAAATAAAAGTTTATTTCATTTGAAACCAACATCTTTCCTTTTGGAAAGCTCTGATCTCAACAGTGCATGAAGTGACATTCTCTTAGAGGGAAACCAGCTTTTCATCATCTGTGGAGCTGTGTTCTCTTCTTTCACTCAGGAGCACTGACACAGTGGCACTTTTCATAGAAACGCTAAAATAAGCTTTTTGGGTATAGTAGCACTAACTTTATTTGAGAAGCAGAAATCATCTAAAACATTAAAGAAACGCTTTTCAGCATTGCAAAGAAGAGTTTATTTAATTTGAAACCAATATCTTTCACTTTGGTGAGCTCTGATCTTAACATTGTATACACTGACATTCTCTTAAAGGGATAACAGCTTTTCAGCATCTGTGGAAATGCGGTCACTTCTTTCATTCAGTAGCACTGTACCAGTGCCACTGTTCATAGAACCGCGAAAATAAGCTGTTTGGGCATAGTAGCACTAACTTTGCTTGAAGAGTAGAAACAATCTAATACATTAAAGAAACGCTTTTCTGCATTGCATTTCATTTGAAACCAATATCTTACACTTTGAGAAGCTTTGATCTTAACATTGTATAAACTGACATCCTCTTACAGGAAAAAAAGCTTTTCAGCATCTGTGGAGCTGCGGTCTCTTCTTTCACTCAGGAGCACTGACACAGTGCCACTGTTCATAGAAACGCTAAACTATGCTATTTGGGCATAACATTACTTGAGGAGCACAAACAATCGAACACATTAAAGAAATGCCTTTCTGCATTGCAAATAACAGTTTATTTAATTTGAAACCAATATCTTTCATTTTCACAAGCTATGATCTTAACATTGCATAAACTGACATTCTCTTACAGGGTAAACAGCTTTTCAGCATCTGTGGAGCTGCGGTCTCTTCTTTCACTCAGGAGCACTGACACAGTGCCACTGTTCATAGACAGGCTAAAATAAGCTGTTTGGGCATAGTAGCACTAACTTTACTTGAGGAGCAGAAATCATCGAACACATTAAACAAAACCTTTCTGCATTGCAAATAAGACGTTATTTAATTTGAAACCAACATCTTTCCTTTTGGCAATCTTTGATCTCAACAGTGTATGAAGTGATATTCTCTTAGAGGGAAAACAGCTTTTCATCATCAGTGGAGCTGTGGTCTCTTCTTTCACTCAGGAGTACTAACACAGTGCCACTGTTCATAGAAACGCTAAAATAAGCTGTTTAGGCATAGTAGCACTATCTTTGCTTGAGGAGCAGAAACAATCTAATACATTAAAGAAACGCCTTTCTGCATTGCAAATAAGAATTTATTTAATTTGAAACCAACATCTTTCATTTTGGCAAGCTTTGATCTTAACATTGCATGAACTGACATTCTCTTAGAGGGAAAACAGCTTTTCAGCATCTTCTGAGTACAGTAGCACTAACTTTATTTGAGGAGCAGAAATCATCTAAAACATTCAAGAAACGCACGCTTTTCTGCATTGCAAAGAAGAGTTTATTTCATTTGAAACCAATATCTTTCATTTTGGTAAGCTCTGATCTTAACATTGTATAAACTCACATTCTCTTACAGGGATAACAGCTTTTCATCATCTGTGGATCTGTGGTCTCTTCTTTCACTCAGGAGCAATAACACTGTGCCACTGTTCATAGAAACGCCAAACTACGCTATTTGGGCATAGTAGCACTAACTTTATCTGAGGAGCAGAAACAATCTAATACTTTAATGAAACGCCTTTCTGCATTGCAAATAAAAGTTTATTTCATTTGAAACCAACATCTTTCCTTTTGGCAAGCTCTGATCTCAACAGTGCATGAAGTGACATTCTCTTAGAGGGAAACCAGCGTTTCTTCATCTGTGGAGCTGTGGTCTCTCCTTTCACTCAGCAGCACTAACACAGTGCCACTGTTCATAGAAACGCCAAACTACGCTATTTGGGCATAGTAGCACTAGCTTTACTTGAGAAGCAGAAACAATCTAATACATTAAAGAAACGCCTTTCTGCATTGCAAATAAAAGTTTATTTCATTTGAAACCAACATCTTTCATTTTAGCAAGCTTTGATCTTAACATTGCATAAACTGACATTCTCTTAGTAGGAAACCAGCTTTTCATCATCTGTGGAACTGTGGTCTCTTCTTTCACTCAGGAACACTAACACAGTGCCACTGTTCATAGAAACGCCAAACTACGCTATTTGGGCATAGTAGCACTATCTGTACTTGAGGAGCAGAAACAATCTAATACATTAAAGAAACGCCTTTCTGTATTGCAAATGAGAGTTTATTTCATTTGAAACCAACATCTTTCATTTTAGCAAGCTTAGATCTTAACATTGCATAAACTGACATTCTCTTAGAAGGAAAACAGCTTTTCAACATCTTCGGAACTGCGGTCTCTTCTTTCATTTAGGAACACTTAAACAGTGCCACTCTTCATAGAAATGCTATACTAAGCTGTTTGGGTATATTAGCACTAACTTTATTTGAGGAGCAGAAATCAACTAACACATTAAAGAACCGCTTTTCTATATTGCAAATAAAAGTTAATTTTACTTGAAACCAATATCTTCAATTTTGACAAGCTTTGATCTTAACATTGTATAAACTGACATCCTCTTACAGGGAAAAAAGCTTTTCAGCATTTGTGGAGCTGCGGTCTCTTCTTTCACTCAGGAGAACTAACAAAGTGCCACCTTTCATAGAAACGCCAAACTACGCTATTTAGGCATAGTAGCACTAACTGTTCTTAAGGAGCAGAAACAATCTAATACATTAAAGAAACGCCTTTCTTTAATGCAAATGAGACTTTATTTCATTTGAAACCAACATCTTCAATTTTGACAAGCTTTGATCTTAACATTGTATACACTGACATTCTCTTACAGCGAAAACAGCTTTTCAGCATTTGTGGAGCTGTGGTCTCTTCTTTCACTCAGGAGCACTAACACAGTACCACTGTTCATAGAAACGCCAAACTACGCTATTTGGGCATAGTAGCACTATCCTTACTTGAGGAGCAGAAAAAATCTAATAGATTAAAAGAAACGCCTTTCTGCATTGCAAATGAGAGTTTATTTCATTTGAAACCAACATCTTTCCTTTTAGCAAACTCTGATCTCAACAATGCATGAAGTGACATTCTCTTAGAGGGAAACCAGCTTTACATCATCTGTGAAGCTGCGGTCTCTTCTTTCACTCAGGAGAACTGACAAAGTGCCACCTTTCATAGAAACGCCAAACTACGCTATTTAGGCATAGTAGCACTAAATGTTCTTAAGGAGCAGAAACAATCTAATACATTAAAGAAACGCCTTTCTTTAATGCAAATGAGACTTTATTTCATTTGAAACCAACATCTTCAATTTTGACAAGCTTTGATCTTAACATTGTATACACTGACATTCTCTTAAAGGGAAAACAGCTTTTCAGCATATGTGGAGCTGCGGTCACGTCTTTCACTCAGTGGCACTGACACAGTGCCACTGTTCATAGAACCGCGAAAATAAGCTGTTTGGGCATTGTAGCACTAACTTTGCTTGAGGAGCAGAACTCATCTAACACATTAAAGAAACGCTTTTCTGCATTGCATTTCATTTGAAACCAATATCTTACACTTTGAGAAGCTTTGATCTTAACATTGTATAAACTGACATCCTCTTAAAGGAAAAAAAGCTTTTCAGCATCTGTGGAGCTGCGGTCTCTTCTTTCACTCAGGAGCACTGACACAGTGCCACTGTTCATAGAAACGCTAAAATAAGCTGTTTGGGCATAGTAGCACTAACTTTGCTTGAGGAGCAGAAACAATCTAATACATTAAGTAAACGCCTTTCTGCAATGCAAATAAAAGTTTATTTCATTTGAAACCAACATCTTTCCTTTTGGAAAGCTCTGATCTCAACAGTGCATGAAGTGACATTCTCTTAGAGGGAAACCAGCTTTTCATCATCTGTGGAGCTGTGTTCTCTTCTTTCACTCAGGAGCACTGACACAGTGGCACTTTTCATAGAAACGCTAAAATAAGCTTTTTGGGTATAGTAGCACTAACTTTATTTGAGAAGCAGAAATCATCTAAAACATTAAAGAAACGCTTTTCAGCATTGCAAAGAAGAGTTTATTTAATTTGAAACCAATATCTTTCACTTTGGTGAGCTCTGATCTTAACATTGTATACACTGACATTCTCTTAAAGGGATAACAGCTTTTCAGCATCTGTGGAAATGCGGTCACTTCTTTCATTCAGTAGCACTGTACCAGTGCCACTGTTCATAGAACCGCGAAAATAAGCTGTTTGGGCATAGTAGCACTAACTTTGCTTGAAGAGCAGAAACAATCTAATACATTAAAGAAACGCTTTTCTGCATTGCATTTCATTTGAAACCAATATCTTACACTTTGAGAAGCTTTGATCTTAACATTGTATAAACTGACATCCTCTTACAGGAAAAAAAGCTTTTCAGCATCTGTGGAGCTGCGGTCTCTTCTTTCACTCAGGAGCACTGACACAGTGCCACTGTTCATAGAAACGCTAAACTATGCTATTTGGGCATAGTAGCACTAACATTACTTGAGGAGCACAAACAATCGAACACATTAAAGAAATGCCTTTCTGCATTGCAAATAACAGTTTATTTAATTTGAAACCAATATCTTTCATTTTCACAAGCTATGATCTTAACATTGCATAAACTGACATTCTCTTACAGGGTAAACAGCTTTTCAGCATCTGTGGAGCTGCGGTCTCTTCTTTCACTCAGGAGCACTGACACAGTGCCACTGTTCATAGACAGGCTAAAATAAGCTGTTTGGGCATAGTAGCACTAACTTTACTTGAGGAGCAGAAATCATCGAACACATTAAACAAAACCTTTCTGCATTGCAAATAAGACGTTATTTAATTTGAAACCAACATCTTTCCTTTTGGCAATCTTTGATCTCAACAGTGTATGAAGTGATATTCTCTTAGAGGGAAAACAGCTTTTCATCATCTGTGGAGCTGTGGTCTCTTCTTTCACTCAGGAGTACTAACACAGTGCCACTGTTCATAGAAACGCTAAAATAAGCTGTTTAGGCATAGTAGCACTATCTTTGCTTGAGGAGCAGAAACAATCTAATACATTAAAGAAACGCCTTTCTGCATTGCAAATAAGAATTTATTTAATTTGAAACCAACATCTTTCATTTTGGCAAGCTTTGATCTTAACATTGCATGAACTGACATTCTCTTAGAGGGAAAACAGCTTTTCAACATCTTCGGAGCTGCGGTCTGTTCTTCCATTTAGGAACACTGAAACAGTGCCACTGTTGATAGAAATGCTATAATAAGGTTTTTTAGCATAGTAGCACTAGCTTTACTTGAGGAGCAGAAATCATCTAACACGTTAAAGAAATGCCTTTCTGCATTGCAAATAAGAGTTTATTTCATTTAAAACCAATATCTTTCATTTTGACAAGCTTTGATCTTAACATTGCATAAACTGAATTCTTTCAAAGGGAAAACAGCTTTTCAACATCTTCGGAGCTGCGGCCTCTTCTTATACTCTGGAGCACTGAAACAGTAGCACTGTTCATAGAACCGCTAAAATAAGCTGTTTGGGCATAGTAGCACTAACTTTGCTTGAAGAGCAGAAACAATCTAATACATTAAAGAAACGCCTTTCTGGATTGCAAATGAGAGTTTATTTCATTTGAAACCAATATCTTTCATTTTGGCAAGCTTTGATCTTAACATTGCAGAAACTGGCATTCTCTTATAGGGAAAACAGCTTTTCAACATCTTCGGAGCTGTGGTCTCTTCTTTAACTATGGAGCACCGAAACAGTAGCACTGTTCATAGAAATGCTAAAATTAGCTGTTTGGACATAGTAGCACTAACTTTTCTTGAGGAGCAGAACTCATCTAACACATTAAAGAAATGCCTTTCTGCATTGCAAATAAGAATTTATTTAATTTGAAACCAACATCTTTCCTTTTGGCAATCTTTGATCTCAACAGTGTATGAAGTGATATTCTCTTAGAGGGAAAACAGCGTTTCATCATCTGTGGAGCTGTGGTCTCTTCTTTCACTCAGGAGTACTAACAGAGTGCCACTGTTCATAGAAACGCTAAAATAAGCTGTTTAGGCATAGTAGCACTATCTTTGCTTGAGGAGCAGAAACAATCTAATACATTAAAGAAACGCCTTTCTGCATTGCAAATAAGAATTTATTTCATTTGAAACCAACATCTTTCCTTTTGGAAAGCTCTGATCTCAACAGTGTATGAAGTGACATTCTCTTAGAGGGAAACCAGCTTTTCATCATCTGTGGAGCTGTCGTCTCTTCTTTCACTCAGGAACACTAACACAGTGCCACTATTCATAGAAACGCCAAACTACGCTATTTGGGCATAGTAGCACTATCTGTACTTGAGGAGCAGAAACAATCTAACATTTTAAAGAAACGCCTTTCTGTATTGCAAATGAGAGTTTATTTCATTTGAAACCAACATCTTTCATTTTAGCAAGCTTAGATCTTAACATTGCATAAACTGACATTCTCTTAGAAGGAAAACAGCTTTTCAACATTTTCGGAGCTGCGGTCTCTTCTTTCACTTAGGAACACTGAAACAGTGCCACTGTTCATAGAAATGCTATACTAAGCTGTTTGGGTATATTAGCACTAACTTTATTTGAGGAGCAGAAATCAACTAACACATTAAAGAACCGCTTTTCTATATTGCAAATAAAAGTTAATTTTATTTGAAACCAATATCTTTCATTTTGGTAAGCTCTGATCTTAACATTGTATAAACTCACATTCTCTTAAAGGGATAACACCTTTTCATCATCTGTGGAGCTGTGGTCTCTTCTTTCACTCAGGAGCAATAACACTGTGCCACTGTTCATAGAAACGCTAAAATAAGCTGTTTGTGCATAGTGGCAGTAACTTTGCATGAGGAGCAGAAACAATCTAATACATTAAAGAAATGCCTTTCTTTATTAAAAATGAGAGTTTATTTCATTTGAAACCAACATCTTTCATTTTGGCAAGCTCTGATCTCAACATTGCATAAACTGAATTCTTTCAAAGGGAAAACAGCTTTTCAACATTTTCGGAGCTGCGGCCTCTTCTTATACTCTGGAGCACTGAAACAGTAGCACTGTTCATAGAAATGCTAAAATAAACTATTTGGGCATAGTGGCACTAACTTCACTTGAGGAGCAGAAAGTATCTAACACATTAAACTAACGCGTTTCTGCATTTGCAAATAAGTTTATTTCATTTGAAACCAATATCTTACATTTTGACAAGCTTTGATCTTAACATTGCATAAACTGACATTCTCTTACAGGGATAACAGCTTTTCAGCATCTGTGGAGCTGCGGTCACTTCTTTCACTCAGTAGCACTGACACAGTGCCACTGTTCATAGACAGGCTAAAATAAGCTGTTTGGGCATAGTAGCACTAACTTTACTTGAGGAGCAGAAATCATCGAACACATTAAACAAAACCTTTCTGCATTGCAAATAAGAGGTTATTTAATTTGAAACCAACATCTTTCCTTTTGGCAATCTTTGATCTCAACAGTGTATGAAGTGATATTCTCTTAGAGGGAAAACAGCTTTTCATCATCTGTGGAGCTGTGGTCTCTTCTTTCACTCAGGAGTATTAACACAGTGCCACTGTTCATAGAAACGCTAAAATAAGCTGTTTAGGCATAGTAGCACTATCTTTGCTTGAGGAGCAGAAACAATCTAATACATTAAAGAAACGCCTTTCTGCATTGCAAATAAGAATTTATTTAATTTGAAACCAACATCTTTCATTTTGGTGAGCTCTGATCGCAACATTGTATACACTGACATTCTCTTAAAGGGATAACAGCTTTTCAGCATCTGTGGAGCTGCGGTCACTTCTTTCACTCAGTAGCACTGACACAGTGCCACTGTTCATAGAACCGCGAAAATAAGCTGTTTGGGCATAGTAGCACTAACTTTGCTTGAAGAGCAGAAACAATCTAATACATTAAAGAAACGCCTTTCTAGATTGCAAATGAGAGTTTATTTCATTTGAAACCAATATCTTTCATTTTGGCAAGCTTTGATCTTAACATTGCAGAAACTGGCATTCTCTTATAGGGAAAACAGCTTTTCAACATCTTCGGAGCTGTGGTCTCTTCTTTAACTATGGAGCACCGAAACAGTAGCAATGTTCATAGAAATGCTAAAATTAGCTGTTTGGACATAGTAGCACTAACTTTTCTTGAGGAGCAGAACTCATCTAACACATTAAAGAAACGCTTTTCTGCATTGCATTTCATTTGAAACCAATATCTTACACTTTGAGAAGCTTTGATCTTAACATTGTATAAACTGACATCCTCTTACAGGAAAAAAAGCTTTTCAGCATCTGTGGAGCTGCGGTCTCTTCTTTCACTCAGGAGCACTGACACAGTGCCACTGTTCGTAGAAACGCTAAACTATGCTATTTGGGCATAGTAGCACTAACATTACTTGAGGAGCACAAACAATCGAACACATTAAAGAAATGCCTTTCTGCATTGCAAATAACAGTTTATTTAATTTGAAACCAACATCTTTCCTTTTGGCAATCTTTGATCTCAACAGTGTATGAAGTGATATTCTCTTAGAGGGAAAACAGCTTTTCATCATCTGTGGAGCTGTGGTCTCTTCTTTCACTCAGGAGTACTAACACAGTGCCACTGTTCATAGAAACGCTAAAATAAGCTGTTTAGGCATAGTAGCACTATCTTTGCTTGAGGAGCAGAAACAATCTAATACATTAAAGAAACGCCTTTCTGCATTGCAAATAAGAATTTATTTCATTTGAAACCAACATCTTTCCTTTTGGAAAGCTCTGATCTCAACAGTGCATGAAGTGACATTCTCTTAGAGGGAAACCAGCTTTTCATCATCTGTGGAGCTGTGTTCTCTTCTTTCACTCAGGAGCACTGACACAGTGGCACTTTTCATAGAAACGCTAAAATAAGCTTTTTGGGTATAGTAGCACTAACTTTATTTGAGAAGCAGAAATCATCTAAAACATTAAAGAAACGCTTTTCAGCATTGCAAAGAAGAGTTTATTTAATTTGAAACCAATATCTTTCATTTTGGTGAGCTCTGATCGTAACATTGTATACACTGACATTCTCTTAAAGGGAAAATAGCTTTTCAGCATATGTGGAGCTGCGGTCACGTCTTTCACTCAGTAGCACTGACACAGTGCCACTGTTCATAGAACCGCGAAAATAAGCTGTTTGGGCATAGTAGCACTAACTTTGCTTGAAGAGCAGAAACAATCTAATACATTAAAGAAACGCCTTTCTGGATTGCAAATGAGAGTTTATTTCATTTGAAACCAATATCTTTCATTTTGGCAAGCTTTGATCTTAACATTGCAGAAACTGGCATTCTCTTATAGGGAAAACAGCTTTTCAACATCTTCGGAGCTGTGGTCTCTTCTTTAACTATGGAGCACCGAAACAGTAGCAATGTTCATAGAAATGCTAAAATTAGCTGTTTGGACATAGTAGCACTAACTTTTCTTGAGGAGCAGAACTCATCTAACACATTAAAGAAACGCTTTTCTGCATTGCATTTCATTTGAAACCAATATCTTACACTTTGAGAAGCTTTGATCTTAACATTGTATAAACTGACATCCTCTTACAGGAAAAAAAGCTTTTCAGCATCTGTGGAGCTGCGGTCTCTTCTTTCACTCAGGAGCACTGACACAGTGCCACTGTTCGTAGAAACGCTAAACTATGCTATTTGGGCATAGTAGCACTAACATTACTTGAGGAGCACAAACAATCGAACACAATAAAGAAATGCCTTTCTGCATTGCAAATAACAGTTTATTTAATTTGAAACCAACATCTTTCCTTTTGGCAATCTTTGATCTCAACAGTGTATGAAGTGATATTCTCTTAGAGGGAAAACAGCTTTTCATCATCTGTGGAGCTGTGGTCTCTTCTTTCACTCAGGAGTACTAACACAGTGCCACTGTTCATAGAAACGCTAAAATAAGCTGTTTAGGCATAGTAGCACTATCTTTGCTTGAGGAGCAGAAACAATCTAATACATTAAAGAAACGCCTTTCTGCATTGCAAATAAGAATTTATTTCATTTGAAACCAACATCTTTCCTTTTGGAAAGCTCTGATCTCAACAGTGCATGAAGTGACATTCTCTTAGAGGGAAAACAGCTTTTCAACATCTTCGGAGCTGCGGTCTCTTCTTTCACTTAGGAACACTTGAAACAGTGCCACTGTTCATACAAATGCTATATTAAGCTGTTTGGGCATAGTAGCACTAACTTTCCTTGAGGAGCAGAAATCATCTAACACGTTAAAGAAACGCCTTTCTTCATTGCACAAAACAGTTTAATTCATTTTAAACCAATATCACGCATTTTGGCAAGCTGTCATCTTAACATTGCAGAAACTGACATTTTCTTACAGCGAAAACAGCTTTTCAGCATCTGTAGAGCTGCGGTCTCTTCTTTCACTCAGGAGCACTGACACAGTGCCACTGTTCATTGAAATGCTAAAATAAACTATTTGGTCATAGTGGCACTAACTTCACTTGAGGAGCAGATAGCATCTTACACATTAAACTAACGCGTTTCTACATTTAATGAATGATTATTTCATTTGAAACCAATATCTTACATTTTGACAAGCTTTGATCTTATTGCATAAACTGACATTCTTTTACAGCGAAAACAGCTTTTCAGCATCTGTAGAGCTGCGGTCTCTTCTTTCACTCACGAGCACTGACACAGTGCCACTGTTCATAGAAACGCTAAAATAAGCTGTTTGTGCATAGTGGCAGTAACTTTGCATGAGGAGCAGAAACAATCTAATACATTAAAGAAACGCCTTTCTGTATTAAAAATGATAGTTTATTTCATTTGAAACCAACATCTTTCATTTTAGCAAGCTTTGATCTTAACATTGCACAAACTGACATTCTCTTAGAAGGAAAACAGCTTTTCAGCATCTTCGGAGCTGCGGTCTCTTCTTTCACTTAGGAACACTGAAACAGTGTCACTGTTCATAGAAACGCTAAAATAAGCTTTTTGGGTATATTAGCACTAACTTTATTTGAGGAGCAGAAATCATCTAAAACATTCAAGAAACGCTTTCTGCATTGCAAAGAATAGTTTATTTGATTTGAAACCAATGTCTTTCATTTTGGTAAGCGCTGATCTTAACATTGTATGAACTCACATTCTCTTACAGGGATAACACCTTTTCAGCATCTGTGGAGCTGCGGACACTTCTTTCACTCAGTACCACTGACACAGTGCCACTGTTCATAGATACGCTAAAATAAGCTGTTTGGGCATAGTAGCACTAACTTTGCTTGAGGAGCAGAAACAATCTAATACATTACAGAAACGCCTTTCTGTATTACAAATAAAGGTTTATTTCATTTGAAACCAACATCTTTCCTTTTTGCAAACTCTGATCTCAACAATACATGAAGTGACATTCTCTTAGAGGGAAACCAGCTTTACATCATCTGTGAAGCTGTAGTCTCTTCTTTCACTCAGGAGCACTAACACAGTGCCACTGTTCATAGAAACGTCAAACTACGCTATTTGGGCATAGTAGCACTATCTTTACTTGAGGAGCAGAAACAATCTAATACATTAAAGAAACGCCTTTCTGCATTGCACAAAACAGTTTAATTCATTTTAAACCAATATCATGCATTTTGGCAAGCTGTCATCTTAACATTGCAGAAACTGACATTTTCTTACAGCGAAAACAGCTTTTCAGCATCTGTAGAGCTGCGGTCTCTTCTTTCACTCAGGAGCACTGACACAGTGCCACTGTTCATAGAAATGCTAAAATAAACTATTTGATCATAGTGGCACTAACTTTACTTGAGGAGCAGATAGCATCTTACACATTAAACTAACGCGTTTCTACATTTAATGAATGATTATTTCATTTGAAACCAATATCTTACATTTTGACAAGCTTTGATCTTATTGCATAAACTGACATTCTTTTACAGCGAAAACAGCTTTTCAGCATCTGTAGAGCTGCGGTCTCTTCTTTCACTCACGAGCACTGACACAGTGCCACTGTTCATAGAAACGCTAAAATAAGCTGTTTGTGCATAGTGGCAGTAACTTTGCATGAGGAGCAGAAACAATCTAATACATTAAAGAAACGCCTTTCTGCATTGCAAAGAAGAGTTTATTTCATTTGAAACCAATATCTTTCATTTTGGTAAGCTCTGATCTTAACATTGTATAAACTCACATTCTCTTAAAGGGCTAACAGCTTTTCAGCATCTGTGGAGCTGCGGACACTTCTTTCACTCAGTAGCACTGACACAGTGCTACTGTTCAAAGATACGCTAAAATAAGCTGTTTGGCATAGTAGCACTAACTTTGCTTGAGGAGCAGAAACAATCTAATACATTAAAGAAACGCCTTTCTGTATTGCAAATAAAAGTTTATTTCATTTGAAACCAACATCTTTCCTTTTGGCAAGCTCTGATCTCAACAATGCATGAAGTGACATTCTCTTAGAGGGAAACCAGCTTTTCTTCATCTGTGGAGCTGTGGTCTCTCCTTTCACTCAGGAGCACTAACACAGTGCCACTGTTCATAGAAACGCCAAACTACGCTATTTGGGCATAGTAGCACTATCTTTACTTGAGGAGCAGAAACAATCTAATACATTAAAGAAACGCCTTTCTGTATTGCAAATGAGAGTTTATTTCATTTGAAACCAACATCTTTCATTTTAGCAAGCTTTGATCTTAACATTGCATGAACTGACATTCTCTTAGAAGGAAAACAGCTTTTCAACAACTTCGGAGCTGTGGTCTCTTCTTTCACTTAGGAACACTGAAACAGTGCCACTGTTCATAGAAATGCTAAAATAAGTTGTTTGGGCATAGTAGCACTAACTTTATTTGAGGAGCAGAAATCATCTAAAACATTCAAGAAACGCTTTTCTGCATTGCAAAGAAGAGTTTATTTCATTTGAAACCAACATCTTTCCTTTTGGCAAGCTCTGATCTCAACAGTGCATGAAGTGACTCTCTTAGAGGGAAACCAGCTTTTCATCATATGTGGAGCTGTGGTCTCTTCTTTCACTCAGGAGCACTAACACAGTGCCACTGTTCATAGAAACGCCAAACTACGCTATTTGGGCATAGTAGCACTAACTTTATCTGAGGAGCAGAAATCATCTACAACATTAAAGAAACGCTTTTCAGCATTGCAAAGAAGTGTTTATTAAATTTGAAACCAATATCTTTCATTTTGGAAAGCTCTGATTTTAACATTGCATAAACTGACATTCTCTTAAAGGGAAAACAGTTCTTCAACATCTTCGGAGCTGCGGTCTCTTCTTTCACTTAGGAACACTGACACAGTGCCACTGTTCATAGAAACGCTAAAATAAGCTTTTTGGGTACATTAGCACTAGCTTTATTTGAAGAGCAGAAATCATCTAAAACATTCAAGAAACTCCTTTCTGCATTGCAAAGAAGAGTTTATATTATTTGAAACCAATGTCTTTCATTTTGGTAAGCTCTGATCTTAACATTGTATAAACTCACATTCTCTTACAGGGATAACAGCTTTTCAGCATCTGTGGAGCTGCGGTCACTTCTTTCACTCAGGAGCAGTGCCACTGTTCATAGACACGCTAAAATAAGCTGTTTGGACATAGTAGCACTAACTTTACTTGAAGAGCAGAAATCATCTAACACGTTAAAGAAACGCCTTTCTGCATTGCACAAAAGAGTTTAATTCATTTGAAACCAATATCATGAATTTTGGCAAGCTGTGATCTTAACATTGCATAAACTGATATTCTCTTACAGCGAAAACAGCTTTACAGCGTCTTCTGAGTACAGTAGCACTAACTTTATTTGAGGAGCAGAAATCATCTAAAACATTCAAGAAACGCTTTTCTGCACAGCAAAGAAGAGTTTATTTCATTTGAAACCAATGTCTTTCCTTTTGGCAAGCTCTGATCTCAGCAGTGAATGAAGTGACATTCTCTAAGAGGGAAACCCGCTTTTCATCATCTGTGGAGCTGTAGTCTCTTCTTTCACTCAGGAGCACTTACACAGTGCCACTGTTCATAGAAACGCCAAACTACGCTATTTGGGCATAGTAGCACTATCTTTACTTGAGGAGCAGAAACAATCTAGTACATTAAAGAAACGCCTTTCTGTATTGCAAATGAGAGTTTATTTCATTTGAAACCAACATCTTTCATTTTAGCAAGCTGTGATCTTAACATAGCATAAACTGACATTCTCTTAGAAGGAAAACAGCTTTTCAACATCTTCGGAGCTGCGGTCTCTTCTTTCACTTAGGAACACTTGAAACAGTGCCACTGTTCATACAAATGCTATATTAAGCTGTTTGGGCATAGTAGCACTAACTTTCCTTGAGGAGCAGAAATCATCTAACACGTTAAAGAAACGCCTTTCTTCATTGCACAAAACAGTTTAATTCATTTTAAACCAATATCACGCATTTTGGCAAGCTGTCATCTTAACATTGCAGAAACTGACATTTTCTTACAGCGAAAACAGCTTTTCAGCATCTGTAGAGCTGCGGTCTCTTCTTTCACTCAGGAGCACTGACACAGTGCCACTGTTCATTGAAATGCTAAAATAAACTATTTGGTCATAGTGGCACTAACTTCACTTGAGGAGCAGATAGCATCTTACACATTAAACTAACGCGTTTCTACATTTAATGAATGATTATTTCATTTGAAACCAATATCTTACATTTTGACAAGCTTTGATCTTATTGCATAAACTGACATTCTTTTACAGCGAAAACAGCTTTTCAGCATCTGTAGAGCTGCGGTCTCTTCTTTCACTCACGAGCACTGACACAGTGCCACTGTTCATAGAAACGCTAAAATAAGCTGTTTGTGCATAGTGGCAGTAACTTTGCATGAGGAGCAGAAACAATCTAATACATTAAAGAAACGCCTTTCTGTATTAAAAATGATAGTTTATTTCATTTGAAACCAACATCTTTCATTTTAGCAAGCTTTGATCTTAACATTGCACAAACTGACATTCTCTTAGAAGGAAAACAGCTTTTCAGCATCTTCGGAGCTGCGGTCTCTTCTTTCACTTAGGAACACTGAAACAGTGTCACTGTTCATAGAAACGCTAAAATAAGCTTTTTGGGTATATTAGCACTAACTTTATTTGAGGAGCAGAAATCATCTAAAACATTCAAGAAACGCTTTCTGCATTGCAAAGAATAGTTTATTTGATTTGAAACCAATGTCTTTCATTTTGGTAAGCGCTGATCTTAACATTGTATGAACTCACATTCTCTTACAGGGATAACACCTTTTCAGCATCTGTGGAGCTGCGGACACTTCTTTCACTCAGTACCACTGACACAGTGCCACTGTTCATAGATACGCTAAAATAAGCTGTTTGGGCATAGTAGCACTAACTTTGCTTGAGGAGCAGAAACAATCTAATACATTACAGAAACGCCTTTCTGTATTACAAATAAAGGTTTATTTCATTTGAAACCAACATCTTTCCTTTTTGCAAACTCTGATCTCAACAATACATGAAGTGACATTCTCTTAGAGGGAAACCAGCTTTACATCATCTGTGAAGCTGTAGTCTCTTCTTTCACTCAGGAGCACTAACACAGTGCCACTGTTCATAGAAACGTCAAACTACGCTATTTGGGCATAGTAGCACTATCTTTACTTGAGGAGCAGAAACAATCTAATACATTAAAGAAACGCCTTTCTGCATTGCACAAAACAGTTTAATTCATTTTAAACCAATATCATGCATTTTGGCAAGCTGTCATCTTAACATTGCAGAAACTGACATTTTCTTACAGCGAAAACAGCTTTTCAGCATCTGTAGAGCTGCGGTCTCTTCTTTCACTCAGGAGCACTGACACAGTGCCACTGTTCATAGAAATGCTAAAATAAACTATTTGATCATAGTGGCACTAACTTTACTTGAGGAGCAGATAGCATCTTACACATTAAACTAACGCGTTTCTACATTTAATGAATGATTATTTCATTTGAAACCAATATCTTACATTTTGACAAGCTTTGATCTTATTGCATAAACTGACATTCTTTTACAGCGAAAACAGCTTTTCAGCATCTGTAGAGCTGCGGTCTCTTCTTTCACTCACGAGCACTGACACAGTGCCACTGTTCATAGAAACGCTAAAATAAGCTGTTTGTGCATAGTGGCAGTAACTTTGCATGAGGAGCAGAAACAATCTAATACATTAAAGAAACGCCTTTCTGCATTGCAAAGAAGAGTTTATTTCATTTGAAACCAATATCTTTCATTTTGGTAAGCTCTGATCTTAACATTGTATAAACTCACATTCTCTTAAAGGGCTGACAGCTTTTCAGCATCTGTGGAGCTGCGGACACTTCTTTCACTCAGTAGCACTGACACAGTGCTACTGTTCAAAGATACGCTAAAATAAGCTGTTTGGCATAGTAGCACTAACTTTGCTTGAGGAGCAGAAACAATCTAATACATTAAAGAAACGCCTTTCTGTATTGCAAATAAAAGTTTATTTCATTTGAAACCAACATCTTTCCTTTTGGCAAGCTCTGATCTCAACAATGCATGAAGTGACATTCTCTTAGAGGGAAACCAGCTTTTCTTCATCTGTGGAGCTGTGGTCTCTCCTTTCACTCAGGAGCACTAACACAGTGCCACTGTTCATAGAAACGCCAAACTACGCTATTTGGGCATAGTAGCACTATCTTTACTTGAGGAGCAGAAACAATCTAATACATTAAAGAAACGCCTTTCTGTATTGGAAATGAGAGTTTATTTCATTTGAAACCAACATCTTTCATTTTAGCAAGCTTTGATCTTAACATTGCATGAACTGACATTCTCTTAGAAGGAAAACAGCTTTTCAACAACTTCGGAGCTGTGGTCTCTTCTTTCACTTAGGAACACTGAAACAGTGCCACTGTTCATAGAAATGCTAAAATAAGTTGTTTGGGCATAGTAGCACTAACTTTATTTGAGGAGCAGAAATCATCTAAAACATTCAAGAAACGCTTTTCTGCATTGCAAAGAAGAGTTTATTTCATTTGAAACCAACATCTTTCCTTTTGGCAAGCTCTGATCTCAACAGTGCATGAAGTGACTCTCTTAGAGGGAAACCAGCTTTTCATCATATGTGGAGCTGTGGTCTCTTCTTTCACTCAGGAGCACTAACACAGTGCCACTGTTCATAGAAACGCCAAACTACGCTATTTGGGCATAGTAGCACTAACTTTATCTGAGGAGCAGAAATCATCTACAACATTAAAGAAACGCTTTTCAGCATTGCAAAGAAGTGTTTATTAAATTTGAAACCAATATCTTTCATTTTGGAAAGCTCTGATTTTAACATTGCATAAACTGACATTCTCTTAAAGGGAAAACAGTTCTTCAACATCTTCGGAGCTGCGGTCTCTTCTTTCACTTAGGAACACTGACACAGTGCCACTGTTCATAGAAACGCTAAAATAAGCTTTTTGGGTACATTAGCACTAGCTTTATTTGAAGAGCAGAAATCATCTAAAACATTCAAGAAACTCCTTTCTGCATTGCAAAGAAGAGTTTATATTATTTGAAACCAATGTCTTTCATTTTGGTAAGCTCTGATCTTAACATTGTATAAACTCACATTCTCTTACAGGGATAACAGCTTTTCAGCATCTGTGGAGCTGCGGTCACTTCTTTCACTCAGGAGCAGTGCCACTGTTCATAGACACGCTAAAATAAGCTGTTTGGACATAGTAGCACTAACTTTACTTGAAGAGCAGAAATCATCTAACACGTTAAAGAAACGCCTTTCTGCATTGCACAAAAGAGTTTAATTCATTTGAAACCAATATCATGAATTTTGGCAAGCTGTGATCTTAACATTGCATAAACTGATATTCTCTTACAGCGAAAACAGCTTTACAGCGTCTTCTGAGTACAGTAGCACTAACTTTATTTGAGGAGCAGAAATCATCTAAAACATTCAAGAAACGCTTTTCTGCACAGCAAAGAAGAGTTTATTTCATTTGAAACCAATGTCTTTCCTTTTGGCAAGCTCTGATCTCAGCAGTGAATGAAGTGACATTCTCTAAGAGGGAAACCCGCTTTTCATCATCTGTGGAGCTGTAGTCTCTTCTTTCACTCAGGAGCACTTACACAGTGCCACTGTTCATAGAAACGCCAAACTACGCTATTTGGGCATAGTAGCACTATCTTTACTTGAGGAGCAGAAACAATCTAGTACATTAAAGAAACGCCTTTCTGTATTGCAAATGAGAGTTTATTTCATTTGAAACCAACATCTTTCATTTTAGCAAGCTGTGATCTTAACATAGCATAAACTGACATTCTCTTAGAAGGAAAACAGCTTTTCAACATCTTCGGAGCTGCGGTCTCTTCTTTCACTTAGGAACACTTGAAACAGTGCCACTGTTCATACAAATGCTATATTAAGCTGTTTGGGCATAGTAGCACTAACTTTCCTTGAGGAGCAGAAATCATCTAACACGTTAAAGAAACGCCTTTCTTCATTGCACAAAACAGTTTAATTCATTTTAAACCAATATCACGCATTTTGGCAAGCTGTCATCTTAACATTGCAGAAACTGACATTTTCTTACAGCGAAAACAGCTTTTCAGCATCTGTAGAGCTGCGGTCTCTTCTTTCACTCAGGAGCACTGACACAGTGCCACTGTTCATTGAAATGCTAAAATAAACTATTTGGTCATAGTGGCACTAACTTCACTTGAGGAGCAGATAGCATCTTACACATTAAACTAACGCGTTTCTACATTTAATGAATGATTATTTCATTTGAAACCAATATCTTACATTTTGACAAGCTTTGATCTTATTGCATAAACTGACATTCTTTTACAGCGAAAACAGCTTTTCAGCATCTGTAGAGCTGCGGTCTCTTCTTTCACTCACGAGCACTGACACAGTGCCACTGTTCATAGAAACGCTAAAATAAGCTGTTTGTGCATAGTGGCAGTAACTTTGCATGAGGAGCAGAAACAATCTAATACATTAAAGAAACGCCTTTCTGTATTAAAAATGATAGTTTATTTCATTTGAAACCAACATCTTTCATTTTAGCAAGCTTTGATCTTAACATTGCACAAACTGACATTCTCTTAGAAGGAAAACAGCTTTTCAGCATCTTCGGAGCTGCGGTCTCTTCTTTCACTTAGGAACACTGAAACAGTGTCACTGTTCATAGAAACGCTAAAATAAGCTTTTTGGGTATATTAGCACTAACTTTATTTGAGGAGCAGAAATCATCTAAAACATTCAAGAAACGCTTTCTGCATTGCAAAGAATAGTTTATTTGATTTGAAACCAATGTCTTTCATTTTGGTAAGCGCTGATCTTAACATTGTATGAACTCACATTCTCTTACAGGGATAACACCTTTTCAGCATCTGTGGAGCTGCGGACACTTCTTTCACTCAGTACCACTGACACAGTGCCACTGTTCATAGATACGCTAAAATAAGCTGTTTGGGCATAGTAGCACTAACTTTGCTTGAGGAGCAGAAACAATCTAATACATTACAGAAACGCCTTTCTGTATTACAAATAAAGGTTTATTTCATTTGAAACCAACATCTTTCCTTTTTGCAAACTCTGATCTCAACAATACATGAAGTGACATTCTCTTAGAGGGAAACCAGCTTTACATCATCTGTGAAGCTGTAGTCTCTTCTTTCACTCAGGAGCACTAACACAGTGCCACTGTTCATAGAAACGTCAAACTACGCTATTTGGGCATAGTAGCACTATCTTTACTTGAGGAGCAGAAACAATCTAATACATTAAAGAAACGCCTTTCTGCATTGCACAAAACAGTTTAATTCATTTTAAACCAATATCATGCATTTTGGCAAGCTGTCATCTTAACATTGCAGAAACTGACATTTTCTTACAGCGAAAACAGCTTTTCAGCATCTGTAGAGCTGCGGTCTCTTCTTTCACTCAGGAGCACTGACACAGTGCCACTGTTCATAGAAATGCTAAAATAAACTATTTGATCATAGTGGCACTAACTTTACTTGAGGAGCAGATAGCATCTTACACATTAAACTAACGCGTTTCTACATTTAATGAATGATTATTTCATTTGAAACCAATATCTTACATTTTGACAAGCTTTGATCTTATTGCATAAACTGACATTCTTTTACAGCGAAAACAGCTTTTCAGCATCTGTAGAGCTGCGGTCTCTTCTTTCACTCACGAGCACTGACACAGTGCCACTGTTCATAGAAACGCTAAAATAAGCTGTTTGTGCATAGTGGCAGTAACTTTGCATGAGGAGCAGAAACAATCTAATACATTAAAGAAACGCCTTTCTGCATTGCAAAGAAGAGTTTATTTCATTTGAAACCAATATCTTTCATTTTGGTAAGCTCTGATCTTAACATTGTATAAACTCACATTCTCTTAAAGGGCTAACAGCTTTTCAGCATCTGTGGAGCTGCGGACACTTCTTTCACTCAGTAGCACTGACACAGTGCTACTGTTCAAAGATACGCTAAAATAAGCTGTTTGGCATAGTAGCACTAACTTTGCTTGAGGAGCAGAAACAATCTAATACATTAAAGAAACGCCTTTCTGTATTGCAAATAAAAGTTTATTTCATTTGAAACCAACATCTTTCCTTTTGGCAAGCTCTGATCTCAACAATGCATGAAGTGACATTCTCTTAGAGGGAAACCAGCTTTTCTTCATCTGTGGAGCTGTGGTCTCTCCTTTCACTCAGGAGCACTAACACAGTGCCACTGTTCATAGAAACGCCAAACTACGCTATTTGGGCATAGTAGCACTATCTTTACTTGAGGAGCAGAAACAATCTAATACATTAAAGAAACGCCTTTCTGTATTGCAAATGAGAGTTTATTTCATTTGAAACCAACATCTTTCATTTTAGCAAGCTTTGATCTTAACATTGCATGAACTGACATTCTCTTAGAAGGAAAACAGCTTTTCAACAACTTCGGAGCTGTGGTCTCTTCTTTCACTTAGGAACACTGAAACAGTGCCACTGTTCATAGAAATGCTAAAATAAGTTGTTTGGGCATAGTAGCACTAACTTTATTTGAGGAGCAGAAATCATCTAAAACATTCAAGAAACGCTTTTCTGCATTGCAAAGAAGAGTTTATTTCATTTGAAACCAACATCTTTCCTTTTGGCAAGCTCTGATCTCAACAGTGCATGAAGTGACTCTCTTAGAGGGAAACCAGCTTTTCATCATATGTGGAGCTGTGGTCGCTCTTTTCACTCAGGAGCACTAACACAGTGCCACTGTTCATAGAAACGCGAAACTACGCTATTTGGGCATAGTAGCACAAACTTTATCTGAGGAGCAGAAATCATCTAAAACATTAAAGAAACGCTTTTCAGCATTGCAAAGAAGCGTTTACTTAATTTGAAACCAATATCTTTCATTTTGGTAAGCTCTGATCTTAACATTGCATAAACTGACATTCTCTTAAAAGGAAAACAGTTCTTCAACATCTTCGGAGCTGCGGTCTCTTCTTTCACTTAGGAACACTGACACAGTGCCACTTTTCATAGAAACGCTAAAATAAGCTTTTTGGGTACATTAGCACTAGCTTTATTTGACGAGCAGAAATCATCTAAAACATTCAAGAAACGCCTTTCTGCATTGCAAAGAAGAGTTTATTTTATTTGAAACCAATGTCTTTCATTTTGGTAAGCTCTGATCTTAACATTGTATAAACTCACATTCTCTTACAGGGATAACAGCTTTTCAGCATCTGTGGAGCTGTGGTCTCTTCTTCCATTTAGGAACTCTGAAACAGTGCCACTGTTCATAGAAATGCTAAACTAAGCAGTTTGAGCATAGTAGCACTAACTTTGCTTGAGGAGCAGAAATCATCTAGCACGTTAAAGAAATGCCTATCTGCATTGCAAATAAGAGTTTATTTCATTTAAAACCATTATCTTTCATTTTGACAAGCTTTGATCTTAACATTGCATGAACTGAATTCTCTTACAGGGAAAACTGCTTTTCAAAATCTTCGGAGCTGCGGCCTGTTCATAGAAATGCTAAAATAAACTATTTGGTAATAGTGGATATAACTTCACTTGAGGAGCAGAAAGCATCTAACACATTAAACTAAAGCGTTTCTACATTTGCAAATGTTTATTTCATTTGAAACCAATATCTTACATTTTGACAAGCTTTGATCTTAACATTGCATAAACTGACATTCTCTTACAGCGAAAACAGCTTTTCAGCATCTGTAGAGCTGCGATCTCTTCTTTCTCTCATGAGCACTGACACAGTGCCACTGTTCATAGAAATGCTAAAATAAGCTTTTTGGGCACAGTAGCACTAACTTTATTTGAGGAGCAGAAATCATCTAAAACATTCAAGAAACGCTTTTCTGCATTGCACAAAAGAGTTTAATTCATTTGAAACCAATATCATGAATTTTGGCAAGCTGTGATCTTAACATTGCATAAACTGACATTCTCTTACAGCGAAAACAGCTTTTCAGCATCTTCTGAGTACAGTAGCACTGACTTTATTTGAGGAGCAGAAATCATCTAAAACATTCAAGATACGCTTTTCTGCACAGCAAAGAAGAGTTTATTTCATTTGAAACCAATGTCTTTCATTTTGGTAAGCTCTGATCTTAACGTTGTATACACTCACATTCTCTTACAGGGATAACAGCTTTTCAGCATCTGTGGAGCTGCGGTCTCTTCTTTCACTCAGGAGCACTGATCAGTGCCACGGTTCATAGAAACGCCAAACTACGCTATTTGGGCATAGTAGCACTATCCTTACTTGAGGAGCAGAAAAAATCTAATAGATTAAAGAAACGCCTTTCTGTATTGCAAATGAGAGTTTATTTCATTTGAAACCAACATCTTTCCTTATGGCAAGCTCTGATCTCAACAGTGAATGAAGTGACATTCTCTAAGAGGGAAACCCGCTTTTCATCATCTGTGGAGCTGCAGTCTCTTCTTTCACTCAGGGGCACTTACACAGTGCCACTGTTCATAGAAACGCCAAACTACGCTATTTGGGCATAGTAGCACTATCTTTACTTGAGGAGCAGAAACAATCTAATACATTAAAGAAACGCCTTTCTGTATTGCAAATGAGAGTTTATTTCATTTGAAACCAACATCTTTCATTTTAGCAAGCTGTGATCTTAACATAGCATAAACTGACATTCTCTTAGAAGGAAAACAGCTTTTCAACATCTTCGGAGCTGCGGTCTCTTCTTTCACTTAAGAACACTGAAACAGTGCCACTGTTCATAGAAATGCTATACTAAGCTGTTTGGGCATAGTAGCACTAAATTTCCTTGGGGAGCAGAAATCATCTAACACGTTAAAGAAACGCCTTTCTGCATTGCACAAAACAGTTTAATTCATTTTAAACCAATATCATGCATTTTGGCAAGCTGTGATCTTATTGTAGAAACTGACATTTTCTTACAGCGAAAACAGCGTTTCAGCATCTTCGGAGCTTCGGTCTCTTCTTTCACTCAGGAGCACTGACACAGTGCCACTGTTCATAGAAATGCTAAAATAAACTATTTGGTCATAGTGGCACTAACTTCAATTGAGGAGCAGATAGCATCTTACACATTAAACTAACGCGTTTCTACATTTAATGAATGTTTATTTCATTTGAAACCAATATCTTACATTTTGACAAGCTTTGATCTTATTACATAAACTGACATTCTTTTACAGCGAAAACAGCTTTTCAGCATCTGTAGAGCTGCGGTCTCTTCTTTCACTCACGAGCACTGACACAGTGCCACTGTTCATAGAAACGCTAAAATAAGCTGTTTGTGCATAGTGGCAGTAACTTTGCATGAGGAGCAGAAACAATCTAATACATTAAAGAAATGCCTTTCTGTATTAAAAATGATAGTTTATTTCATTTGAAACCAACATCTTTCATTTTAGCAAGCTTTGATCTTAACATTGCACAAACTGACATTCTCTTAGAAGGAAAACAGCTTTTCAACATCTTCGGAGCTGCGGTCTCTTCTTTCACTTAGGAACACTTGAAACAGTGCCACTGTTCATACAAATGCTATATTAAGCTGTTTGGGCATAGTAGCACTAACTTTCCTTGAGGAGCAGAAATCATCTAACACGTTAAAGAAACGCCTTTCTTCATTGCACAAAACAGTTTAATTCATTTTAAACCAATATCACGCATTTTGGCAAGCTGTCATCTTAACATTGCAGAAACTGACATTTTCTTACAGCGAAAACAGCTTTTCAGCATCTGTAGAGCTGCGGTCTCTTCTTTCACTCAGGAGCACTGACACAGTGCCACTGTTCATTGAAATGCTAAAATAAACTATTTGGTCATAGTGGCACTAACTTCACTTGAGGAGCAGATAGCATCTTACACATTAAACTAACGCGTTTCTACATTTAATGAATGATTATTTCATTTGAAACCAATATCTTACATTTTGACAAGCTTTGATCTTATTGCATAAACTGACATTCTTTTACAGCGAAAACAGCTTTTCAGCATCTGTAGAGCTGCGGTCTCTTCTTTCACTCACGAGCACTGACACAGTGCCACTGTTCATAGAAACGCTAAAATAAGCTGTTTGTGCATAGTGGCAGTAACTTTGCATGAGGAGCAGAAACAATCTAATACATTAAAGAAACGCCTTTCTGTATTAAAAATGATAGTTTATTTCATTTGAAACCAACATCTTTCATTTTAGCAAGCTTTGATCTTAACATTGCACAAACTGACATTCTCTTAGAAGGAAAACAGCTTTTCAGCATCTTCGGAGCTGCGGTCTCTTCTTTCACTTAGGAACACTGAAACAGTGTCACTGTTCATAGAAACGCTAAAATAAGCTTTTTGGGTATATTAGCACTAACTTTATTTGAGGAGCAGAAATCATCTAAAACATTCAAGAAACGCTTTCTGCATTGCAAAGAATAGTTTATTTGATTTGAAACCAATGTCTTTCATTTTGGTAAGCGCTGATCTTAACATTGTATGAACTCACATTCTCTTACAGGGATAACACCTTTTCAGCATCTGTGGAGCTGCGGACACTTCTTTCACTCAGTACCACTGACACAGTGCCACTGTTCATAGATACGCTAAAATAAGCTGTTTGGGCATAGTAGCACTAACTTTGCTTGAGGAGCAGAAACAATCTAATACATTACAGAAACGCCTTTCTGTATTACAAATAAAGGTTTATTTCATTTGAAACCAACATCTTTCCTTTTTGCAAACTCTGATCTCAACAATACATGAAGTGACATTCTCTTAGAGGGAAACCAGCTTTACATCATCTGTGAAGCTGTAGTCTCTTCTTTCACTCAGGAGCACTAACACAGTGCCACTGTTCATAGAAACGTCAAACTACGCTATTTGGGCATAGTAGCACTATCTTTACTTGAGGAGCAGAAACAATCTAATACATTAAAGAAACGCCTTTCTGCATTGCACAAAACAGTTTAATTCATTTTAAACCAATATCATGCATTTTGGCAAGCTGTCATCTTAACATTGCAGAAACTGACATTTTCTTACAGCGAAAACAGCTTTTCAGCATCTGTAGAGCTGCGGTCTCTTCTTTCACTCAGGAGCACTGACACAGTGCCACTGTTCATAGAAATGCTAAAATAAACTATTTGATCATAGTGGCACTAACTTTACTTGAGGAGCAGATAGCATCTTACACATTAAACTAACGCGTTTCTACATTTAATGAATGATTATTTCATTTGAAACCAATATCTTACATTTTGACAAGCTTTGATCTTATTGCATAAACTGACATTCTTTTACAGCGAAAACAGCTTTTCAGCATCTGTAGAGCTGCGGTCTCTTCTTTCACTCACGAGCACTGACACAGTGCCACTGTTCATAGAAACGCTAAAATAAGCTGTTTGTGCATAGTGGCAGTAACTTTGCATGAGGAGCAGAAACAATCTAATACATTAAAGAAACGCCTTTCTGCATTGCAAAGAAGAGTTTATTTCATTTGAAACCAATATCTTTCATTTTGGTAAGCTCTGATCTTAACATTGTATAAACTCACATTCTCTTAAAGGGCTAACAGCTTTTCAGCATCTGTGGAGCTGCGGACACTTCTTTCACTCAGTAGCACTGACACAGTGCTACTGTTCAAAGATACGCTAAAATAAGCTGTTTGGCATAGTAGCACTAACTTTGCTTGAGGAGCAGAAACAATCTAATACATTAAAGAAACGCCTTTCTGTATTGCAAATAAAAGTTTATTTCATTTGAAACCAACATCTTTCCTTTTGGCAAGCTCTGATCTCAACAATGCATGAAGTGACATTCTCTTAGAGGGAAACCAGCTTTTCTTCATCTGTGGAGCTGTGGTCTCTCCTTTCACTCAGGAGCACTAACACAGTGCCACTATTCATAGAAACGCCAAACTACGCTATTTGGGCATAGTAGCACTATCTTTACTTGAGGAGCAGAAACAATCTAATACATTAAAGAAACGCCTTTCTGTATTGCAAATGAGAGTTTATTTCATTTGAAACCAACATCTTTCATTTTAGCAAGCTTTGATCTTAACATTGCATGAACTGACATTCTCTTAGAAGGAAAACAGCTTTTCAACAACTTCGGAGCTGTGGTCTCTTCTTTCACTTAGGAACACTGAAACAGTGCCACTGTTCATAGAAATGCTAAAATAAGTTGTTTGGGCATAGTAGCACTAACTTTATTTGAGGAGCAGAAATCATCTAAAACATTCAAGAAACGCTTTTCTGCATTGCAAAGAAGAGTTTATTTCATTTGAAACCAACATCTTTCCTTTTGGCAAGCTCTGATCTCAACAGTGCATGAAGTGACTCTCTTAGAGGGAAACCAGCTTTTCATCATATGTGGAGCTGTGGTCGCTCTTTTCACTCAGGAGCACTAACACAGTGCCACTGTTCATAGAAACGCGAAACTACGCTATTTGGGCATAGTAGCACAAACTTTATCTGAGGAGCAGAAATCATCTAAAACATTAAAGAAACGCTTTTCAGCATTGCAAAGAAGCGTTTACTTAATTTGAAACCAATATCTTTCATTTTGGTAAGCTCTGATCTTAACATTGCATAAACTGACATTCTCTTAAAAGGAAAACAGTTCTTCAACATCTTCGGAGCTGCGGTCTCTTCTTTCACTTAGGAACACTGACACAGTGCCACTTTTCATAGAAACGCTAAAATAAGCTTTTTGGGTACATTAGCACTAGCTTTATTTGACGAGCAGAAATCATCTAAAACATTCAAGAAACGCCTTTCTGCATTGCAAAGAAGAGTTTATTTTATTTGAAACCAATGTCTTTCATTTTGGTAAGCTCTGATCTTAACATTGTATAAACTCACATTCTCTTACAGGGATAACAGCTTTTCAGCATCTGTGGAGCTGTGGTCTCTTCTTCCATTTAGGAACTCTGAAACAGTGCCACTGTTCATAGAAATGCTAAACTAAGCAGTTTGAGCATAGTAGCACTAACTTTGCTTGAGGAGCAGAAATCATCTAGCACGTTAAAGAAATGCCTATCTGCATTGCAAATAAGAGTTTATTTCATTTAAAACCATTATCTTTCATTTTGACAAGCTTTGATCTTAACATTGCATGAACTGAATTCTCTTACAGGGAAAACTGCTTTTCAAAATCTTCGGAGCTGCGGCCTGTTCATAGAAATGCTAAAATAAACTATTTGGTAATAGTGGATATAACTTCACTTGAGGAGCAGAAAGCATCTAACACATTAAACTAAAGCGTTTCTACATTTGCAAATGTTTATTTCATTTGAAACCAATATCTTACATTTTGACAAGCTTTGATCTTAACATTGCATAAACTGACATTCTCTTACAGCGAAAACAGCTTTTCAGCATCTGTAGAGCTGCGATCTCTTCTTTCTCTCATGAGCACTGACACAGTGCCACTGTTCATAGAAATGCTAAAATAAGCTTTTTGGGCACAGTAGCACTAACTTTATTTGAGGAGCAGAAATCATCTAAAACATTCAAGAAACGCTTTTCTGCATTGCACAAAAGAGTTTAATTCATTTGAAACCAATATCATGAATTTTGGCAAGCTGTGATCTTAACATTGCATAAACTGACATTCTCTTACAGCGAAAACAGCTTTTCAGCATCTTCTGAGTACAGTAGCACTGACTTTATTTGAGGAGCAGAAATCATCTAAAACATTCAAGATACGCTTTTCTGCACAGCAAAGAAGAGTTTATTTCATTTGAAACCAATGTCTTTCATTTTGGTAAGCTCTGATCTTAACGTTGTATACACTCACATTCTCTTACAGGGATAACAGCTTTTCAGCATCTGTGGAGCTGCGGTCTCTTCTTTCACTCAGGAGCACTGATCAGTGCCACGGTTCATAGAAACGCCAAACTACGCTATTTGGGCATAGTAGCACTATCCTTACTTGAGGAGCAGAAAAAATCTAATAGATTAAAGAAACGCCTTTCTGTATTGCAAATGAGAGTTTATTTCATTTGAAACCAACATCTTTCCTTATGGCAAGCTCTGATCTCAACAGTGAATGAAGTGACATTCTCTAAGAGGGAAACCCGCTTTTCATCATCTGTGGAGCTGCAGTCTCTTCTTTCACTCAGGGGCACTTACACAGTGCCACTGTTCATAGAAACGCCAAACTACGCTATTTGGGCATAGTAGCACTATCTTTACTTGAGGAGCAGAAACAATCTAATACATTAAAGAAACGCCTTTCTGTATTGCAAATGAGAGTTTATTTCATTTGAAACCAACATCTTTCATTTTAGCAAGCTGTGATCTTAACATAGCATAAACTGACATTCTCTTAGAAGGAAAACAGCTTTTCAACATCTTCGGAGCTGCGGTCTCTTCTTTCACTTAAGAACACTGAAACAGTGCCACTGTTCATAGAAATGCTATACTAAGCTGTTTGGGCATAGTAGCACTAAATTTCCTTGGGGAGCAGAAATCATCTAACACGTTAAAGAAACGCCTTTCTGCATTGCACAAAACAGTTTAATTCATTTTAAACCAATATCATGCATTTTGGCAAGCTGTGATCTTATTGTAGAAACTGACATTTTCTTACAGCGAAAACAGCGTTTCAGCATCTTCGGAGCTTCGGTCTCTTCTTTCACTCAGGAGCACTGACACAGTGCCACTGTTCATAGAAATGCTAAAATAAACTATTTGGTCATAGTGGCACTAACTTCAATTGAGGAGCAGATAGCATCTTACACATTAAACTAACGCGTTTCTACATTTAATGAATGTTTATTTCATTTGAAACCAATATCTTACATTTTGACAAGCTTTGATCTTATTACATAAACTGACATTCTTTTACAGCGAAAACAGCTTTTCAGCATCTGTAGAGCTGCGGTCTCTTCTTTCACTCACGAGCACTGACACAGTGCCACTGTTCATAGAAACGCTAAAATAAGCTGTTTGTGCATAGTGGCAGTAACTTTGCATGAGGAGCAGAAACAATCTAATACATTAAAGAAATGCCTTTCTGTATTAAAAATGATAGTTTATTTCATTTGAAACCAACATCTTTCATTTTAGCAAGCTTTGATCTTAACATTGCACAAACTGACATTCTCTTAGAAGGAAAACAGCTTTTCAGCATCTTCGGAGCTGCGGTCTCTTCTTTCACTTAGGAACACTGAAACAGTGTCACTGTTCATAGAAACGTCAAACTACGCTATTTGGGCATAGTAGCACTATCTTTACTTGAGGAGCAGCAACAATCTAATACATTAAAGAAACGCCTTTCTGCATTGCACAAAACAGTTTAATTCATTTTAAACCAATATCATGCATTTTGGCAAGCTGTGATCTTATTGTAGAAACTGACATTTTCTTACAGCGAAAACAGCGTTTCAGCATCTTCGGAGCTTCGGTCTCTTCTTTCACTCAGGAGCACTGACACAGTGCCACTGTTCATAGAAATGCTAAAATAAACTATTTGGTCATAGTGGCACTAACTTCAATTGAGGAGCAGATAGCATCTTACACATTAAACTAACGCGTTTCTACATTTAATGAATGTTTATTTCATTTGAAACCAATATCTTACATTTTGACAAGCTTTGATCTTATTACATAAACTGACATTCTTTTACAGCGAAAACAGCTTTTCAGCATCTGTAGAGCTGCGGTCTCTTCTTTCACTCACGAGCACTGACACAGTGCCACTGTTCATAGAAACGCTAAAATAAGCTGTTTGTGCATAGTGGCAGTAACTTTGCATGAGGAGCAGAAACAATCTAATACATTAAAGAAATGCCTTTCTGTATTAAAAATGATAGTTTATTTCATTTGAAACCAACATCTTTCATTTTAGCAAGCTTTGATCTTAACATTGCACAAACTGACATTCTCTTAGAAGGAAAACAGCTTTTCAGCATCTTCGGAGCTGCGGTCTCTTCTTTCACTTAGGAACACTGAAACAGTGCCACTGTTCATAGAAATACTATACTAAGCTGTTTGGGCATAGTAGCACTAACTTTCCTTGAGGAGCAGAAATCATCTAACACGTTAAAGAAACGCCTTTCTTCATTGCACAAAACAGTTTAATTCATTTTAAACCAATATCACGCATTTTGGCAAGCTGTCATCTTAACATTGCAGAAACTGACATTTTCTTACAGCGAAAACAGCTTTTCAGCATCTGTAGAGCTGCGGTCTCTTCTTTCACTTAGGAACACTGACACAGTGCCACTGTTCATAGAAACGCTAAAATAAGCTTTTTGGGTACATTAGCACTAGCTTTATTTGACGAGCAGAAATCATCTAAAACATTCAAGAAACGCCTTTCTGCATTGCAAAGAAAAGTTTATTTTATTTGAAACCAATGTCTTTCATTTTGGTAAGCTCTGATCTTAACATTGTATAAACTCACATTCTCTTACAGGGATAACAGCTTTTCAGCATCTGTGGAGCTGTGGTTTCTTCTTCCATTTAGGAACTCTGAAACAGTGCCACTGTTCATAGAAATGCTAAAATAAGCAGTTTGAGCATAGTAGCACTAACTTTGCTTGAGGAGCAGAAATCATCTAGCACGTTAAAGAAATGCCTATCTGCATTGCAAATAAGAGTTTATTTCATTTAAAACCATTATCTTTCATTTTGACAAGCTTTGATCTTAACATTGCATGAACTGAATTCTCTTAAGGGAAAACTGCTTTTCAAAATCTTCGGAGCTGCGGCCTGTTCATAGAAATGCTAAAATAAACTATTTGGTAATAGTGGATATAACTTCACTTGAGGAGCAGAAAGCATCTAACACAAACTAAAGCGTTTCTACATTTGCAAATGTTTATTTCATTTGAAACCAATATCTTACATTTTGACAAGCTTTGATCTTAACATTGCATAAACTGACATTCTCTTACAGCGAAAAAAGCTTTTCAGCATCTGTAGAGCTGCGATCTCTTCTTTCTCTCACGAGCACTGACGCAGTGCCACTGTTCATAGAAATGCTAAAATAAGCTTTTTGGGCACAGTAGCACTAACTTTATTTGAGGAGCAGAAATCATCTAAAACATTCAAGAAACGCTTTTCTGCATTGCACAAAAGAGTTTAATTCATTTGAAACCAATATCATGAATTTTGGCAAGCTGTGATCTTAACATTGCATAAACTGACATTTTCTTACAGGGGTAACAGCTTTTCAGAATCTGTGGAGCTGCGGTCACTTCTTTCACTCAGGAGCAGTGCCACTGTTCATAGACACGCTAAAATAAGCTGTTTGGACATAGTAGCACTAACTTTACTTGAAGAGCAGAAATCATCTAACACGTTAAAGAAACGCCTTTCCGCATTGCACAAAAGAGTTTAATTCATTTGAAACCACTATCATGAATTTTGGAAAGCTGTGATCTTAACATTGCATAAACTGACATTCTCTTACAGCGAAAACAGCTTTTCAGCATCTTCTGAGTACAGTAGCACTAACTTTATTTGAGGAGCAGAAATCATCTAAAACATTCAAGAAACGCTTTTCTGCACAGCAAAGAAGGGTTTATTTCATTTGAAACCAATGTCTTTCATTTTGGTAAGCTCTGATCTTAACGTTGTATACACTCACATTCTCTTACAGGGAAACAAGCTTTTCAGCATTTGTAGAGCTGCGCTCTCTTCTTTCATTTAGGAACACTGACACAGTGCCACTGTACATAGATACGCTAAAATAAGCTGTTTGTGCATAGTGGCAGTAACTTTGCATGAGGAGCAGAAACAATCTAATACATTAAAGAAACGCCTTTCTGTGTTAAAAATGATAGTTTATTTCATTTGAAACCAACATCTTTCATTTTAGCAAGCTTTGATCTTAACATTGCACAAACTGACATTCTCTTACAGGGATAATAGCTTTTCAGCATCTGTGGAGCTGCGGTCACTTCTTTCACTCAGGAGCAGTGCCACTGTTCATAGACACGCTAAAATAAGCTGTTTGGACATAGTAGCACTAACTTTACTTGAAGAGCAGAAATCATCTAACACGTTAAAGAAACGCCTTTCTGCATTGCACAAAAGAGTTTAATTCATTTGAAACCAATTTCATGAATTTTGGCAAGCTGTGATCTTAACATTGCATAAACTGACATTCTCTTACAGCGAAAACAGCTTTTCAGCGTCTTCTGAGTACAGTAGCACTAACTTTATTTGAGGAGCAGAAATCATCTAAAACATTCAAGAAACGCTTTTCTGCACAGCAAAGAACAGTTTATTTCATTTGAAACCAATGTCTTTCCTTTTGGCAAGCTCTGATCTCAGCAGTGAATGAAGTGACATTCTCTAAGAGGGAAACCCGCTTTTCATCATCTGTGGAGCTGTAGTCTCTTCTTTCACTCAGGAGCACTTACACAGTGCCACTGTTCATAGAAACGCCAAACTACGCTATTTGGGCATAGTAGCACTATCTTTACTTGAGGAGCAGAAACAATCTAATACATTAAAGAAACGCCTTTCTGTATTGCAAATGAGAGTTTATTTCATTTGAAACCAACATCTTTCATTTTAGCAAGCTGTGATCTTAACATAGCATAAACTGACATTCTCTTAGAAGGAAATCAGCTTTTCAACATCTTCGGAGATGCGGTCTCTTCTTTCACTTAGGAACACTGAAACAGTGCCACTGTTCATAGAAATGCTATACTAAGCTGTTTGGGCACAGTAGCACTAACTTTCCTTGAGGAGCAGAAATCATCTAACACGTTAAAGAAACGCCTTTCTTCAATTGCACAAAACAGTTTAATTCATTTTAAACCAATATCACGCATTTTGGCAAGCTGTCATCTTAACATTGCAGAAACTGACATTTTCTTACACCGAAAACAGCTTTTCAGCATCTGTAGAGCTGCGGTCTCTTCTTTCACTCAGGAGCACTGACACAGTGCCACTGTTCATAGAAATGCTAAAATAAACTATTTGGTCATAGTGGCACTAACTTCACTTGAGGAGCAGATAGCATCTTACACATTAAACTAACGCGTTTCTACATTTAATGAATGATTATTTCATTTGAAACCAATATCTTACATTTTGACAAGCTTTGATCTTATTGCATAAACTGACTTTCTTTTACAGCGAAAACAGCTTTTCAGCATCTGTAGAGCTGCGGTCTCTTCTTTCACTCACGAGCACTGACACAGTGCCACTGTTCATAGAAACGCTAAAATAAGCTGTTTGTGCATAGTGGCAGTAACTTTGCATGAGGAGCAGAAACAATCGAATACATTAAAGAAACGCCTTTCTGTAATAAAAATGATAGTTTATTTCATTTGAAACCAACATCTTTCATTTTAGCAAGCTTTGATCTTAACATTATATAAACTGACATTCTCTTAGAAGGAAAACAGCTTTTCAGCATCTTCGGAGCTGCGGTCTCTTCTTTCACTTAGGAACACTGAAACAGTGCCACTGTTCATAGAAAGGCTAATATAAGCTTTTTGGGTACATTAGCACTAACTTTATTTGAGGTGCAGACATCATCTAAAACATTCAAGAAACGCTTTTCTGCATTGCAAAGAAGAGTTTATTTCATTTGAAACCAACATCTTTCCTTTTGGCAAACTCTGATCTCAACAGTGCATGAAGTGACATTCTCTTAGAGGGAAACCAGCTTTTCATCATCTGTGGAGCTGTGGTCTCTTCTTTCACTCAGGAGCACTAACACAGTGCCACTGTTCATAGAAACGCCAATCTACGCTATTTGGGCATAGTAGCACTATCCTTACTTGAGGAGCAATCTAATACATTAAAGAAACGCCTTTCTGCATTGCAAATAAAAGTTTATTTCATTTGAAACCAACATCTTTCCTTTTGGCAAGCTCTGATCTCAACAGTGCATGAAGTGACATTCTCTTAGAGGGAAACCAGCTTTTCATCATCTGTGGAGCTGTGGTCTCTTCTTTCACTCAGGAGCACTAACACAGTGCCACTGTTCATAGAAACGGCAATCTACGCTATTTGGGCATAGTAGCACTAACTTTACTTGAGGAGCAGAAACAATCTAATACATTAAAGAAACGCCTTTCTGTATTGCAAATGAGAGTTTATTTCATTTGAAACCAACATCTTTCATTTTAGCAAGCTTAGATCTTAACATTGCAAAAACTGACATTCTCTTAGAAGGAAAACAGCATTTCAACATCTTCGGAGCTGCGGTCTCTTCTTTCACTTAGGAACACTGAAACAGTGCCACTGTTCATAGAAATGCTATACTAAGCTGTTTGGGCATAGTAGCACTAACTTTACTTGAGGAACAGAAATCATCTAACACGTTAAAGAAACGCCTTTCTGCATTTCACAAAAGAGTTTAATTCATTTGAAACCAATATCCTGCATTTTGGCAAGCTGTGATCTTAACATTGCATAAACTGACATTCTCTTAGAAGGAAAACAGCTTTTCAACATCTTCGGAGTTGCGGTCTCTTCTTTCGCTTAGGAACACTGACACAGTGTCACTTTTCATAGAAACGCTAAAATAAGCTTTTTGGGTACATTAGCTCTAACTTTATTTGAGGAGCAGAATTCATCTAAAACATTAAAGAAACGCTTTTCTGCATTGCAAAGAAGAGTTTATTTCATTTGAAACCAATATCTTTCATTTTGGTAAGCTCTGATCTTAACATTGTATAAACTCACATTCTCTTAAAGGGCTAACAGCTTTTCAGCATCTGTGGAGCTGTCGTCTCTTCTTTCACTCAGGAGCACTAACACAGTGCCACTGTTCATAGAAACGCCAAACTACGCTATTTAGGCATAGTAGCACTAACTGTTCTTAAGGAGCAGAAACAATCTAATACATTAAAGAAACGCCTTTCTTTAATGCAAATGAGAGTTTATTTCGTTTGAAACCAACATCTTCAATTTTGACAAGCTTTGATATTAACATTGTATACACTGACATTCTCTTACAGCGAAAACAGCTTTTCAGCATTTGTGGAGCTGCGGTCTCTTCTTTCACTCAGGAGCACTAACACAGTGCCACTGTTCAGAGAAACGCCAAACTACGTTATTTGGGCATAGTAGCACTATCCTTACTTGAGGAGCAGAAAAAATCTAATAGATTAAAGAAACGCCTTTCTGTATTGCAAATGAGAGTTTATTTCATTTGAAACCAACATCTTTCCTTATGGCAAGCTCTGATCTCAACAGTGAATGAAGTGACATTCTCTAAGAGGGAAACCCGCTTTTCATCATCTGTGGAGCTGCAGTCTCTTCTTTCACTCAGGGGCACTTACACAGTGCCACTGTTCATAGAAACGCCAAACTACGCTATTTGGGCATAGTAGCACTATCTTTACTTGAGGAGCAGAAACAATCTAATACATTAAAGAAACGCCTTTCTGTATTGCAAATGAGAGTTTATTTCATTTGAAACCAACATCTTTCATTTTAGCAAGCTGTGATCTTAACATAGCATAAACTGACATTCTCTTAGAAGGAAAACAGCTTTTCAACATCTTCGGAGCTGCGGTCTCTTCTTTCACTTAAGAACACTGAAACAGTGCCACTGTTCATAGAAATGCTATACTAAGCTGTTTGGGCATAGTAGCACTAAATTTCCTTGGGGAGCAGAAATCATCTAACACGTTAAAGAAACGCCTTTCTGCATTGCACAAAACAGTTTAATTCATTTTAAACCAATATCATGCATTTTGGCAAGCTGTGATCTTATTGTAGAAACTGACATTTTCTTACAGCGAAAACAGCGTTTCAGCATCTTCGGAGCTTCGGTCTCTTCTTTCACTCAGGAGCACTGACACAGTGCCACTGTTCATAGAAATGCTAAAATAAACTATTTGGTCATAGTGGCACTAACTTCAATTGAGGAGCAGATAGCATCTTACACATTAAACTAACGCGTTTCTACATTTAATGAATGTTTATTTCATTTGAAACCAATATCTTACATTTTGACAAGCTTTGATCTTATTACATAAACTGACATTCTTTTACAGCGAAAACAGCTTTTCAGCATCTGTAGAGCTGCGGTCTCTTCTTTCACTCACGAGCACTGACACAGTGCCACTGTTCATAGAAACGCTAAAATAAGCTGTTTGTGCATAGTGGCAGTAACTTTGCATGAGGAGCAGAAACAATCTAATACATTAAAGAAATGCCTTTCTGTATTAAAAATGATAGTTTATTTCATTTGAAACCAACATCTTTCATTTTAGCAAGCTTTGATCTTAACATTGCACAAACTGACATTCTCTTAGAAGGAAAACAGCTTTTCAGCATCTTCGGAGCTGCGGTCTCTTCTTTCACTTAGGAACACTGAAACAGTGTCACTGTTCATAGAAACGTCAAACTACGCTATTTGGGCATAGTAGCACTATCTTTACTTGAGGAGCAGCAACAATCTAATACATTAAAGAAACGCCTTTCTGCATTGCACAAAACAGTTTAATTCATTTTAAACCAATATCATGCATTTTGGCAAGCTGTCATCTTAACATTGCAGAAACTGACATTTTCTTACAGCGAAAACAGCTTTTCAGCATCTGTAGAGCTGCGGTCTCTTCTTTCACTCAGGAGCACTGACACAGTGCCATTGTTCATAGAAATGCTAAAATAAACTATTTGGTCATAGTGGCACTAACTTTACTTGAGGAGCAGATAGCATCTTACACATTAAACTAACGCGTTTCTACATTTAATCAATGATTATTTCATTTGAAACCAATATCTTACATTTTGACAAGCTTTGATCTTATTGCATAAACTGACATTCTTTTACAGCGAAAACAGCTTTTCAGCATCTGTAGAGCTGCGGTCTCTTCTTTCACTCACGAGCACTGACACAGTGCCACTGTTCATAGAAACGCTAAAATAAGCTGTTTGTGCATAGTGGCAGTAACTTTGCATGAGGAGCAGAAACAATCTAATACATTAAAGAAACGCCTTTCTGCATTGCAAAGAAGAGTTTATTTCATTTGAAACCAATATCTTTCATTTTGGAAAGCTCTGATCTTAACATTGTATAAACTCACATTCTCTTAAAGGGCTAACAGGTTTTCAGCATCTGTGGAGCTGCGGAAACTTCTTTCACTCAGTAGCACTGACACAGTGCTACTGTTCAAAGATACGCTAAAATAAGCTGTTTGGCATAGTAGCACTAACTTTGCTTGAGGAGCAGAAACAATCTAATACATTAAAGAAACGCCTTTCTGTATTGCAAATAAAAGTTTATTTCATTTGAAACCAACATCTTTCCTTTTGGCAAGCTCTGATCTCAACAATGCATGAAGTGACATTCTCTTAGAGGGAAACCAGCTTTTCTTCATCTGTGGAGCTGTGGTCTCTCCTTTCACTCAGGAGCACTAACACAGTGCCACTGTTCATAGAAACGCCAAACTACGCTATTTGGGCATAGTAGCACTATCTTTACTTGAGGAGCAGAAACAATCTAATACATTAAAGAAACGCCTTTCTGTATTGCAAATGAGAGTTTATTTCATTTGAAACCAACATCTTTCATTTTAGCAAGCTTTGATCTTAACATTGCATGAACTGACATTCTCTTAGAAGGAAAACAGCTTTTCAACAACTTCGGAGCTGCGGTCTCTTCTTTCACTTAGGAACACTGAAACAGTGCCACTGTTCATAGAAATGCTAAAATAAGTTGTTTGGGCATAGTAACACTAACTTTATTTGAGGAGCAGAAATCATCTAAAACATTCAAGAAACGCTTTTCTGCATTGCAAAGAAGAGTTTATTTCATTTGAAACCAACATCTTTCCTTTTGGCAAGCTCTGATCTCAACAGTGCATGAAGTGACTCTCTTAGAGGGAAACCAGCTTTTCATCATATGTGGAGCTGTGGTCTCTTCTTTCACTCAGGAGCACTAACACAGTGCCACTGTTCATAGAAACGCCAAACTACGCTATTTGGGCATAGTAGCACTAACTTTATCTGAGGAGCAGAAATCATCTACAACATTAAAGAAACGCTTTTCAGCATTGCAAAGAAGCGTTTATTAAATTTGAAACCAATATCTTTCATTTTGGAAAGCTCTGATTTTAACATTGCATAAACTGACATTCTCTTAAAGGGAAAACAGTTCTTCAACATCTTCGGAGCTGCGGTCTCTTCTTTCACTTAGGAACACTGACACAGTGCCACTGTTCATAGAAACGCTAAAATAAGCTTTTTGGGTACATTAGCACTAGCTTTATTTAAAGAGCAGAAATCATCTAAAACATTCAAGAAACGCCTTTCTGCATTGCAAAGAAGAGTTTATATTATTTGAAACCAATGTCTTTCATTTTGGTAAGCTCTGATCTTAACATTGTATAAACTCACATTCTCTTACAGGGATAACAGCTTTTCAGCATCTGTGGAGCTGCGGTCACTTCTTTCACTCAGGAGCAGTGCCACTGTTCATAGACACGCTAAAATAAGCTGTTTGGACATAGTAGCACTAACTTTACTTGAAGAGCAGAAATCATCTAACACGTTAAAGAAACGCCTTTCTGCATTGCACAAAAGAGTTTAATTCATTTGAAACCAATATCATGAATTTTGGCAAGCTGTGATCTTAACATTGCATGAACTGATATTCTCTTACAGCGAAAACAGCTTTACAGCGTCTTCTGAGTACAGTAGCACTAACTTTATTTGAGGAGCAGAAATCATCTAAAACATTCAAGAAACGCTTTTCTGCACAGCAAAGAAGAGTTTATTTCATTTGAAACCAATGTCTTTCCTTTTGGCAAGCTCTGATCTCAGCAGTGAATGAAGTGACATTCTCTAAGAGGGAAACCCGCTTTTCATCATCTGTGGAGCTGTAGTCTCTTCTTTCAGTCAGGAGCACTTACACAGTGCCACTGTTCATAGAAACGCCAAACTACGCTATTTGGGCATAGTAGCACTATCTGTACTTGAGGAGCAGAAACAATCTAATACATTAAAGAAACGCCTTTCTGTATTGCAAATGAGAGTTTATTTCATTTGAAACCAACATCTTTCATTTTAGCAAGCTGTGATCTTAACATAGCATAAACTGACATTCTCTTAGAAGGAAAACAGCTTTTCAACATCTTCGGAGCTGCGGTCTCTTCTTTCACTTAGGAACACTGAAACAGTGCCACTGTTCATAGAAATACTATACTAAGCTGTTTGGGCATAGTAGCACTAACTTTCCTTGAGGAGCAGAAATCATCTAACACGTTAAAGAAACGCCTTTCTTCATTGCACAAAACAGTTTAATTCATTTTAAACCAATATCACGCATTTTGGCAAGCTGTCATCTTAACATTGCAGAAACTGACATTTTCTTACAGCGAAAACAGCTTTTCAGCATCTGTAGAGCTGCGGTCTCTTCTTTCACTTAGGAACACTGACACAGTGCCACTGTTCATAGAAACGCTAAAATAAGCTTTTTGGGTACATTAGCACTAGCTTTATTTGACGAGCAGAAATCATCTAAAACATTCAAGAAACGCCTTTCTGCATTGCAAAGAAAAGTTTATTTTATTTGAAACCAATGTCTTTCATTTTGGTAAGCTCTGATCTTAACATTGTATAAACTCACATTCTCTTACAGGGATAACAGCTTTTCAGCATCTGTGGAGCTGTGGTTTCTTCTTCCATTTAGGAACTCTGAAACAGTGCCACTGTTCATAGAAATGCTAAAATAAGCAGTTTGAGCATAGTAGCACTAACTTTGCTTGAGGAGCAGAAATCATCTAGCACGTTAAAGAAATGCCTATCTGCATTGCAAATAAGAGTTTATTTCATTTAAAACCATTATCTTTCATTTTGACAAGCTTTGATCTTAACATTGCATGAACTGAATTCTCTTAAGGGAAAACTGCTTTTCAAAATCTTCGGAGCTGCGGCCTGTTCATAGAAATGCTAAAATAAACTATTTGGTAATAGTGGATATAACTTCACTTGAGGAGCAGAAAGCATCTAACACATTAAACTAAAGCGTTTCTACATTTGCAAATGTTTATTTCATTTGAAACCAATATCTTACATTTTGACAAGCTTTGATCTTAACATTGCATAAACTGACATTCTCTTACAGCGAAAAAAGCTTTTCAGCATCTGTAGAGCTGCGATCTCTTCTTTCTCTCACGAGCACTGACGCAGTGCCACTGTTCATAGAAATGCTAAAATAAGCTTTTTGGGCACAGTAGCACTAACTTTATTTGAGGAGCAGAAATCATCTAAAACATTCAAGAAACGCTTTTCTGCATTACACAAAAGAGTTTAATTCATTTGAAACCAATATCATGAATTTTGGCAAGCTGTGATCTTAACATTGCATAAACTGACATTTTCTTACAGGGGTAACAGCTTTTCAGAATCTGTGGAGCTGCGGTCACTTCTTTCACTCAGGAGCAGTGCCACTGTTCATAGACACGCTAAAATAAGCTGTTTGGACATAGTAGCACTAACTTTACTTGAAGAGCAGAAATCATCTAACAAGTTAAAGAAACGCCTTTCCGCATTGCACAAAAGAGTTTAATTCATTTGAAACCACTATCATGAATTTTGGAAAGCTGTGATCTTAACATTGCATAAACTGACATTCTCTTACAGCGAAAACAGCTTTTCAGCATCTTCTGAGTACAGTAGCACTAACTTTATTTGAGGAGCAGAAATCATCTAAAACATTCAAGAAACGCTTTTCTGCACAGCAAAGAAGGGTTTATTTCATTTGAAACCAATGTCTTTCATTTTGGTAAGCTCTGATCTTAACGTTGTATACACTCACATTCTCTTACAGGGAAACAAGCTTTTCAGCATTTGTAGAGCTGCGCTCTCTTCTTTCATTTAGGAACACTGACACAGTGCCACTGTACATAGATACGCTAAAATAAGCTGTTTGTGCATAGTGGCAGTAACTTTGCATGAGGAGCAGAAACAATCTAATACATTAAAGAAACGCCTTTCTGTGTTAAAAATGATAGTTTATTTCATTTGAAACCAACATCTTTCATTTTAGCAAGCTTTGATCTTAACATTGCACAAACTGACATTCTCTTACAGGGATAATAGCTTTTCAGCATCTGTGGAGCTGCGGTCACTTCTTTCACTCAGGAGCAGTGCCACTGTTCATAGACACGCTAAAATAAGCTGTTTGGACATAGTAGCACTAACTTTACTTGAAGAGCAGAAATCATCTAACACGTTAAAGAAACGCCTTTCTGCATTGCACAAAAGAGTTTAATTCATTTGAAACCAATTTCATGAATTTTGGCAAGCTGTGATCTTAACATTGCATAAACTGACATTCTCTTACAGCGAAAACAGCTTTTCAGCGTCTTCTGAGTACAGTAGCACTAACTTTATTTGAGGAGCAGAAATCATCTAAAACATTCAAGAAACGCTTTTCTGCACAGCAAAGAACAGTTTATTTCATTTGAAACCAATGTCTTTCCTTTTGGCAAGCTCTGATCTCAGCAGTGAATGAAGTGACATTCTCTAAGAGGGAAACCCGCTTTTCATCATCTGTGGAGCTGTAGTCTCTTCTTTCACTCAGGAGCACTTACACAGTGCCACTGTTCATAGAAACGCCAAACTACGCTATTTGGGCATAGTAGCACTATCTTTACTTGAGGAGCAGAAACAATCTAATACATTAAAGAAACGCCTTTCTGTATTGCAAATGAGAGTTTATTTCATTTGAAACCAACATCTTTCATTTTAGCAAGCTGTGATCTTAACATAGCATAAACTGACATTCTCTTAGAAGGAAATCAGCTTTTCAACATCTTCGGAGATGCGGTCTCTTCTTTCACTTAGGAACACTGAAACAGTGCCACTGTTCATAGAAATGCTATACTAAGCTGTTTGGGCACAGTAGCACTAACTTTCCTTGAGGAGCAGAAATCATCTAACACGTTAAAGAAACGCCTTTCTTCAATTGCACAAAACAGTTTAATTCATTTTAAACCAATATCACGCATTTTGGCAAGCTGTCATCTTAACATTGCAGAAACTGACATTTTCTTACACCGAAAACAGCTTTTCAGCATCTGTAGAGCTGCGGTCTCTTCTTTCACTCAGGAGCACTGACACAGTGCCACTGTTCATAGAAATGCTAAAATAAACTATTTGGTCATAGTGGCACTAACTTCACTTGAGGAGCAGATAGCATCTTACACATTAAACTAACGCGTTTCTACATTTAATGAATGATTATTTCATTTGAAACCAATATCTTACATTTTGACAAGCTTTGATCTTATTGCATAAACTGACTTTCTTTTACAGCGAAAACAGCTTTTCAGCATCTGTAGAGCTGCGGTCTCTTCTTTCACTCACGAGCACTGACACAGTGCCACTGTTCATAGAAACGCTAAAATAAGCTGTTTGTGCATAGTGGCAGTAACTTTGCATGAGGAGCAGAAACAATCGAATACATTAAAGAAACGCCTTTCTGTAATAAAAATGATAGTTTATTTCATTTGAAACCAACATCTTTCATTTTAGCAAGCTTTGATCTTAACATTATATAAACTGACATTCTCTTAGAAGGAAAACAGCTTTTCAGCATCTTCGGAGCTGCGGTCTCTTCTTTCACTTAGGAACACTGAAACAGTGCCACTGTTCATAGAAAGGCTAATATAAGCTTTTTGGGTACATTAGCACTAACTTTATTTGAGGTGCAGACATCATCTAAAACATTCAAGAAACGCTTTTCTGCATTGCAAAGAAGAGTTTATTTCATTTGAAACCAACATCTTTCCTTTTGGCAAACTCTGATCTCAACAGTGCATGAAGTGACATTCTCTTAGAGGGAAACCAGCTTTTCATCATCTGTGGAGCTGTGGTCTCTTCTTTCACTCAGGAGCACTAACACAGTGCCACTGTTCATAGAAACGCCAATCTACGCTATTTGGGCATAGTAGCACTATCCTTACTTGAGGAGCAATCTAATACATTAAAGAAACGCCTTTCTGCATTGCAAATAAAAGTTTATTTCATTTGAAACCAACATCTTTCCTTTTGGCAAGCTCTGATCTCAACAGTGCATGAAGTGACATTCTCTTAGAGGGAAACCAGCTTTTCATCATCTGTGGAGCTGTGGTCTCTTCTTTCACTCAGGAGCACTAACACAGTGCCACTGTTCATAGAAACGGCAAACTACGCTATTTGGGCATAGTAGCACTAACTTTACTTGAGGAGCAGAAACAATCTAATACATTAAAGAAACGCCTTTCTGTATTGCAAATGAGAGTTTATTTCATTTGAAACCAACATCTTTCATTTTAGCAAGCTTAGATCTTAACATTGCAAAAACTGACATTCTCTTAGAAGGAAAACAGCATTTCAACATCTTCGGAGCTGCGGTCTCTTCTTTCACTTAGGAACACTGAAACAGTGCCACTGTTCATAGAAATGCTATACTAAGCTGTTTGGGCATAGTAGCACTAACTTTACTTGAGGAACAGAAATCATCTAACACGTTAAAGAAACGCCTTTCTGCATTTCACAAAAGAGTTTAATTCATTTGAAACCAATATCCTGCATTTTGGCAAGCTGTGATCTTAACATTGCATAAACTGACATTCTCTTAGAAGGAAAACAGCTTTTCAACATCTTCGGAGTTGCGGTCTCTTCTTTCGCTTAGGAACACTGACACAGTGTCACTTTTCATAGAAACGCTAAAATAAGCTTTTTGGGTACATTAGCTCTAACTTTATTTGAGGAGCAGAATTCATCTAAAACATTAAAGAAACGCTTTTCTGCATTGCAAAGAAGAGTTTATTTCATTTGAAACCAATATCTTTCATTTTGGTAAGCTCTGATCTTAACATTGTATAAACTCACATTCTCTTAAAGGGCTAACAGCTTTTCAGCATCTGTGGAGCTGTCGTCTCTTCTTTCACTCAGGAGCACTAACACAGTGCCACTGTTCATAGAAACGCCAAACTACGCTATTTAGGCATAGTAGCACTAACTGTTCTTAAGGAGCAGAAACAATCTAATACATTAAAGAAACGCCTTTCTTTAATGCAAATGAGAGTTTATTTCGTTTGAAACCAACATCTTCAATTTTGACAAGCTTTGATATTAACATTGTATACACTGACATTCTCTTACAGCGAAAACAGCTTTTCAGCATTTGTGGAGCTGCGGTCTCTTCTTTCACTCAGGAGCACTAACACAGTGCCACTGTTCAGAGAAACGCCAAACTACGTTATTTGGGCATAGTAGCACTATCCTTACTTGAGGAGCAGAAAAAATCTAATAGATTAAAGAAACGCCTTTCTGTATTGCAAATGAGAGTTTATTTCTTTTGAAACCAACATCTTTTCTTTTGGCAAACTCTGATCTCAACAATGCATGAAGTGACATTCTCTTAGAGGGAAACGAGCTTTACATCATCTGTGAAGCTGTAGTCTCTTCTTTCATTCAGGAGCACTAACACAGTGTCACTGTTCATAGAAACGTCAAACTACGCTATTTGGGCATAGTAGCACTATCTTTACTTGCGGAGCAGAAACAATCTAATACATTAAAGAAACGCCTTTCTTTAATGCAAATGAGAGTTTATTTCATTTGAAACCAACATCTTTCATTTTGGTAAGCTCTGATCTTAACATTGTATAAACTCACATTCTCTTACAGGGATAACAGCTTTTCAGCATCTTCGGAGCTGCGGTCTGTTCTTTGGCTTAGGAACACTGACACTGTGCAACTGTTCATAGAAACGCTAAAATAAGCTTTTTGGGTACATTAGCTCTAACTTTATTTGAGGAGCAGAAATCATCTAAAACATTAAAGAAACGCCTTTCTGCATTGCAAATAAAAGTTTATTTCATTTGAAACCAACATCTTTCATTTTAGCAAGCTTAGATCTTAACATTTCATGAACTGACATTCTCTTAGAAGGAAAACAGCTTTTCAACATCTTCGGAGTTGCGTTCTCTTCTTTCGCTTAGGAACACTGACACAGTGCCACTGGTCATAGAAACGCTAAAATAAGCTTTTTGAGTACATTAGCTCTAACTTTATTTGAGGAGCAGAACTCATCTAAAACATTAAAGAAACGCTTTTCTGCATTGCAAACGAGAGTTTATTTCATTTGAAACCAATGTCTTTCATTTTGGTAAGCTCTGATCTTAACATTGTATAAACTCACATTCTCTTACAGGGATAACAGCTTTTCAGCATCTGTGGAGCTGCGGACACTTCTTTCACTCAGTACCACTGACACAGTGCCACTGTTCATAGATACGCTAAAATAATCTGTTTGGGCATAGTAGCACTAACTTTGCTTGAGGAGCAGAACAATCTAATACATTAAAGAAACGCCTTGCTGCATTACAAATAAAGGTTTATTTCATTTGAAACCAACATCTTTCCTTTTGGCAAACTCTGATCTCAACAATGCATGAAGTGACATTCTCTTAGAGGGAAACCAGCTTTTCATCATCTGTGAAGCTGTAGTCTCTTCTTTCACTCAGGAGCACTAACACAGTGCCACTGTTCATAGAAACCTCAAACTACGCTATTTGGGCATAGTAGCACTATCTTTACTTGAGGAGCAGAAACAATCTAATACATTAAAGAAATGCCTTTAATGCAAATGAGAGTTTATTTCATTTGAAACCAACATCTTCAATTTTGACAAGCTTTGATCTTAACATTGTATAAACTGACATTCTCTTACAGCGAAAACAGCTTTTCAGCATTTGTGGAGCTGCGGTGTCTTCTTTCACTTAGGAACACTGACACAGTGCCACTGTGCATAGATACGCTAAAATAAGCTTTTTGGGAACATTAGCACTAACTTTATTTGAGGAGCAGAAATCATCTAAAACATTCAAGAAACGCACGCTTTTCTGCATTGCAAAGAAGAGTTTATTTCATTTGAAACCAATGTCTTTCATTTTGATAAGCTCTGATCTTAACATTGTATAAACTCACATTCTCTTACAGGGATAACAGCTTTTCAGCATCTGTGGAGCTGTGGTCTCTTCTTTCACTCAGAAGCACTAACACAGTGCCACTGTTCATAGAAACGCCAAACTACGCTATTTTGGCATAGTAGCACTATCTTTACTTGAGGAGCAGAAACAATCTAATACATTAAAGAAACGCTTTTCTGCATTGCAAACGAGAGTTTATTTCATTTGAAACCAACATCTTTCATTTTAGCAAACTTAGATCTTAACATTGCATGAACTGACATTCTCTTAGAAAGAAAACAGCTTTTCAACATCTTCGGAGTTGCGGTCTCTTCTTTCGCTTAGGAACACTGACACAGTGCCACTGGTCATAGAAACGCTAAAATAAGCTTTTTGGGTACATTAGCTCTAACTTTATTTGAGGAGCAGAAATCATCTAAAACATTAAAGAAACGCCTTTCTGTATTGCAAATGAGAGTTTATTTCATTTGAAACCAACATCTTTCATTTTAGCAAGCTTAGATCTTAACATTGCATAAACTGACATTCTCTTAGAAGGAAAACAGCTTTTCAACATTTTCGGAGCTGCGGTCTCTTCTTTCACTTAGGAACACTGAAACAGTACCACTGTTCATAGAAATGCTATACTAAGCTGTTTGGGTATATTAGCACTAACTTTATTTGAGGAGCAGAAATCAACTAACACATTAAAGAACCGCTTTTCTATATTGCAAATAAAAGTTAATTTTATTTGAAACCAACATCTTCAATTTTGACAAGCTTTGATCTTAACATTGTATACACTGACATTCTCTTACAGCGAAAACAGCTTTTCAGCATTTGTGGAGCTGCGGTCTCTTCTTTCACTTAGGAACACTGAAACAGTGCCACTGCTCATAGAAATGCTATACTAAGCTGTTTGGGCATAGTAGCACTAACATTCCATGAGGAGCAGAAATCATCTAACACGTTAAAGAAACGCCTTTTCTGCATTGCACAAAAGAGTTTAATTCATTTGAAACCAATATCATGCATTTTGGCAAGCTGTGATCATAACATTGCAGAAACTGACATTCTCTTACAGCGACAACAGCTTTTCTGAATCTTCGGAGCTGCGGTCTCTTCTTTCACTCAGGAGCAGTGCCGCAGTGCCACTATTCTTAGAAACGCTAAAATAAGCTTTTTGGGTACAGTAGCACTAACTGTATGTGAGGAGCAGAATTCATCTAAAACATTAAAGAAACGCTTTTCTGCATTGCAAAGAAGAGTTTATTTCATTTGAAACCAATATCTTTCATTTTGGTAAGCTCTGATCTTAACATTGTATAAACTCACATTCTCTTAAAGGGATAACACCTTTTCATCATCTGTGGAGCTGTGGTCTCTTCTTTCACTCAGGAGCAATAACACTGTGCCACTGTTCATAGAAACGCCAAACTACGCTATTTGGGCATAGTAGCACTATATTGAGGAGCAGAAACAATCTAATACATTAAACAAATGCCTTTCTGCATTGCAAATAAAAGTTTATTTCATTTGAAACCAACATCTTTCATTTTAGCAAACTTTGATCTTAACATTGCATAAACTGACATTCTCTTAGCAGGAAAACAGCTTTTCAACATCTTCGGAGTTGCGGTCTCTTCTTTCGCTTAGGAACACTGACACAGTGCCACTGTTCATAGAAACGCTAAAATAAGCTTTTTGGGTACATTAGCTCTAACTTTATTTGAGGAGCAGAATTCATCTAAAACATTAAAGAAACGCTTTTCTGCATTGCAAAGAAGAGTTTATTTCATTTGATACCAATATCTTTCATTTTGGTAAGCTCTGATCTTAAGATTGTATAAACTCACATTCTCTTAAAGGGCTAACAGCTTTTCAGCATCTGTGGAGCTGTCGTCTCTTCTTTCACTCAGGAGCACTAACACAGTGCCACTGTTCATAGAAACGCCAAACTACGCTATTTGGTCATAGTAGCACTAACTTTATCTGAGGAGCAGAAATCATCTACAACATTAAAGAAACGCTTTTCTGCATTGCAAATAAAAGTTTATTGTATTTCAAACCAACATCTTTCCTTTTAGCAAGCTCTGATCTCAACAGTGCATGAAGTGACATTCTCTTACGAGGGAAACCAGCTTTTCATCATCTGTGGAGCTGCGGTCTCTTCTTTCACTCAGGAGCACTAACACAGTGCCACTGTTCATAGAAACGCCAAACTACGCTATTTGGGCATAGTAGCACTATCCTTACTTGAGGAGCAGAAAAAATCTAATAGATTAATGAAACGCCTTTCTGTATTGCAAATGAGAGTTTATTTCATTTGAAACCAACATCTTTCCTTTTGGCAAGTTTTGATCTCAACAATGAATGAAGTGACATTCTCTAAGAGGGAAACCCGCTTTTCATCATTTGTGGAGCTGTAGTCTCTTCTTTCACTCAGGAGTACTAACACAGTGCCACTGTTCATAGAAACGCCAAACTACGCTATTTGGTCATAGTAGCACTATCCTTACTTGAGGAGCAGAAAAAATCTAATAGATTAAAGAAACGCCTTTCTGAATTGCAAATGAGAGTTTATTTCATTTGAAACCAACATCTTTCATATTAGAAAGCTGTGATCTTAACATAGCATAAACTGACATTCTCTTAGAAGGAAAACAGCTTTTCAACATCTTCGGAGCTGCGGTCTCTTCTTTCATTTAGGAACACTGAAACAGTGCCACTCTTCATAGAATTGCTATACTAAGCTGTTTGGGCATAGTAGCACTAACTTTCCTTGAGGAGCAGAAATCATCTAAAACATTAAAGAAACGCTTTTCTGCATTGCAAAGAAGAGTTTATTTCATTTGAAACCAATATCTTTCATTTTGGTAAGCTCTGATCTTAACATTGTATAAACTCACATTCTCTTAAAGGGATAACAGCTTTTCATCATCTGTGGAGCTGTGGTCTCTTCTTTCACTCAGGAGCAATAACACTGTGCCACTGTTCATAGAAACGCCAAACTACGCTATTTGGGCATAGTAGCACTATATTGAGGAGCAGAAACAATCTAATACATTAAAGAAATGCCTTTCTGCATTGCAAATAAAAGTTTATTTCATTTGAAACCAACATCTTTCATTTTAGCAAACTTTGATCTTAACATTGCATAAACTGACATTCTCTTAGCAGGAAAACAGCTTTTCAACATCTTCGGAGTTGCGGTCTCTTCTTTCGCTTAGGAACACTGACACACAGTGCCACTGTTCATAGAAACGTCAAACTACGCTATTTGGGCATAGTAGCACTATCTTTACTTGAGGAGCAGAAACAATCTAATACATTAAAGAAACGCCTTTCTTTAATGCAAATGAGAGTTTATTTCATTTGAAACCAACATCTTAAATTTTGACAAGCTTTGATATTAACATTGTATAAACTGACATTCTCTTACAGCGAAAACAGCTTTTCAGCATCTGTGGAGCTGCGGTCTCTTCTTTCACTCAGTACCACTGACACAGTGCCACTGTTCATAGAAACGCTAAAATAAGCTGTTTGGGCATAGTAGCACTATCTTTACTTGAGAAGCAGAAACAATCTAATACATTAAAGAAACGCCTTTCTGCATTGCAAATAAAAGTTTATTTCATTTGAAACCAACATCTTTCATTTTAGCAAGCTTTGATCTTATCATTGCATAAACTGACATTCTCTTAGAAGGAAAACAGCTTTTCAACATCTTCGGAGTTGCGGTCTCTTCTTTCGCTTAGGAACACTGACACAGTGCCACTGTTCATAGAAACGCTAAAATAAGCTTTTTGGGTACATTAGCTCTAACTTTATTTGAGGAGCAGAAATCATCTAAAACATTAAAGAAACGCCTTTCTGCATTGCAAATAAAAGTTTATTTCATTTGAAACCAACATCTTTCCTTTTGGCAAGCTCTGATCTCAACAGTGCATGAAGTGACATTCTCTTACAGCGAAAACAGCTTTTCAGCATTTGTGGAGCTGCGATCTCTTCTTTCACTTAGGAACACTGACACAGTGCCACTGTGCATAGATGCGCTAAAATAAGCTTTTTGGGAACATTATCACTAACTTTATTTGAGGAGCAGAAATCAACTAAAACATTCATGAAACGCACGCTTTTCTGCATTGCAAAGAAGAGTTTATTTCTTTTGAAACCAATGTCTTTCATTTTGATAAGCTCTGATCTTAACATTGTATAAACTCACATTCTCTTACAGGGATAACAGCTTTTCAGCATCTTCGGAGCTGCGGTCTCTTCTTTCGCTTAGGAACACTGACACAGTGCCACTGTGCATAGATACGCTAAAATAAGCTTGTTGGGAACATTAGCACTAACTTTATTTGAGGAGCAGAAATCATCTAAAACATTCAAGAAACGCACGCTTTCTGCATTGCTAATAAGAATTTATTTAATTTGAAACCAACATCTTTCATTTTGGCAAGCTTTGATCTTAACATTGCATAAACTGACATTCTCTTAGAGTGAAAACAGCTTTTCAACATCTTCGGAGCTGCGGTCTGTTCTTCCATTTAGGAACACTGAAACAGTGCCACTGTTCATAGAAATGCTAAAATAAGCTGTTTGACCATAGTAGCCCTGACTTTACTTGACGAGCAGAAATCATCTAACACGTTAAAGAAATGCCTTTCTGCATTGCAAATAAGAGTTTATTTCATTTAAAACCAATATCTTTCATTTTGACAAGCTTTGATCTTAACATTGCATAAACTGACATTCTCTTAGAGTGAAAACAGCTTTTCAACATCTTCGGAGCTGCGGTCTGTTCTTCCATTTAGGAACACTGAAACAGTGCCACTGTTCATAGAAATCCTAAAATAAGGTGTTTGAGCATAGCAGCACTAACTTTACTTGAGGAGCAGAAATAATCTAACACGTTAAAGAAATGCCTTTCTGCATTGCAAATAAGAGTTTATTACATTTAAAACCAATATCTTTCATTTTGACAAGCTTTGATCTTAACATTGCATAAACTGAATTCTTTCAAAGGGAAAACAGCTTTTCAACATTTTCGGAGCTGCGGCCTCTTTTTATACTCTGGAGCACTGAAACAGTAGCACTGTTCATAGAAATGCTAAAATAAACTATTTGGGCATAGTGGCACTAACTTCACTTGAGGAGCAGAAAGTATCTAACACATTAAACTAACGCGTTTCTGCATTTGCAAATAAATTTATTTCATTTGAAACCAATATCTTACATTTTGACAAGCTTTGATCTTAACATTGCATAAACTGACATTCTCTTACAGGGATAACAGCTTTTCAGCATCTGTGGAGCTGCGGTCACTTCTTTCACTCAGTACCACTGACACAGTGCCACTGTTCATAGAAACGCCAAACTACGCTATTTGGGCATAGTAGCACTATCCTTACTTGAGGAGCAGAAAAAATCTAATAGATTAAAGAAACGCCTTTCTGTATTGCAAATGAGAGTTTATTTCATTTGAAACCAACATCTTTCCTTTTGGCAATTTCTGATCTCAACAATGAATGAAGTGACATTCTCTAAGAGGGAAACCCGCTTTTCATCATTTGTGGAGCTGTAGTCTCTTCTTTCACTCAGGAGTACTAACACAGTGCCACTGTTCATAGAAACGCCAAACTACGCTATTTGGGCATAGTAGCACTATCCTTACTTGAGGAGCAGAAAAAATCTAATAGATTAAAGAAACGCCTTTCTGAATTGCAAATGAGAGTTTATTTCATTTGAAACCAACATCTTTCATATTAGAAAGCTGTGATCTTAACATAGCATAAACTGACATTCTCTTAGAAGGAAAACAGCTTTTCAACATCTTCGGAGCTGCGGTCTCTTCTTTCATTTAGGAACACTGAAACAGTGCCACTCTTCATAGAAACGCTAAAATAAGCTGTTTGGGCATAGTAGCACTAACTTTGCTTGAGGAGCAGAAACAATCTAATACATTAAAGAAACGCCTTTCTGCATTGCAAATAAAAGTTTATTTCATTTGAAACCAACATCTTTCCTTTTGGAAAGCTCTGATCTCAACAGTGCATGAAGTGACATTCTCTTAGAGGGAAACCAGCTTTTCATCATCTGTGGAGCTGTGTTCTCTTCTTTCACTCAGGGGCACTGACACAGTGGCACTTTTCATAGAAACGCTAAAATAAGCTTTTTGGGTATAGTAGCACTAACTTTATTTGAGAAGCAGAAATCATCTAAAACATTAAAGAAATGCTTTTCAGCATTGCAAAGAAGAGTTTATTTCATTTGAAACCAATATCTTACACTTTGAGAAGCTTTGATCTTAACATTGCATAAACTGACATCCTCTTACAGGAAAAAAAGCTTTTCAGCATCTGTGGAGCTGCGGTCTCTTCTTTCACTCAGGAGCACTGACACAGTGCCACTGTTCATAGAAACGCTAAACTATGCAATTTGGGCATAGTAGCACTAACATTACTTGAGGAGCACAAACAATCGAACACATTAAAGAAATGCCTTTCTGCATTGCAAATAAGAGTTTATTTAATTTGAAACCAATATCTTTCATTTTCACAAGCTATGATCTTAACATTGCATAAATTGACATTCTCTTACAGGGTAAACAGCTTTTCAGCATCTGTGGAGCTGCGGACACTTCTTTCACTCAGTAGCACTGACACAGTGCTACTGTTCAAAGATACGCTAAAATAAGCTGTTTGGCATAGTAGCACTAACTTTGCTTGAGGAGCAGAAACAATCTAATACATTAAAGAAACGCCTTTCTGTATTGCAAATAAAAGTTTATTTCATTTGAAACCAACATCTTTCCTTTTGGCAAGCTCTGATCTCAACAATGCATGAAGTGACATTCTCTTAGAGGGAAACCAGCTTTTCTTCATCTGTGGAGCTGTGGTCTCTCCTTTCACTCAGGAGCACTAACACAGTGCCACTATTCATAGAAACGCCAAACTACGCTATTTGGGCATAGTAGCACTATCTTTACTTGAGGAGCAGAAACAATCTAATACATTAAAGAAACGCCTTTCTGTATTGCAAATGAGAGTTTATTTCATTTGAAACCAACATCTTTCATTTTAGCAAGCTTTGATCTTAACATTGCATGAACTGACATTCTCTTAGAAGGAAAACAGCTTTTCAACAACTTCGGAGCTGTGGTCTCTTCTTTCACTTAGGAACACTGAAACAGTGCCACTGTTCATAGAAATGCTAAAATAAGTTGTTTGGGCATAGTAGCACTAACTTTATTTGAGGAGCAGAAATCATCTAAAACATTCAAGAAACGCTTTTCTGCATTGCAAAGAAGAGTTTATTTCATTTGAAACCAACATCTTTCCTTTTGGCAAGCTCTGATCTCAACAGTGCATGAAGTGACTCTCTTAGAGGGAAACCAGCTTTTCATCATATGTGGAGCTGTGGTCGCTCTTTTCACTCAGGAGCACTAACACAGTGCCACTGTTCATAGAAACGCGAAACTACGCTATTTGGGCATAGTAGCACAAACTTTATCTGAGGAGCAGAAATCATCTAAAACATTAAAGAAACGCTTTTCAGCATTGCAAAGAAGCGTTTACTTAATTTGAAACCAATATCTTTCATTTTGGTAAGCTCTGATCTTAACATTGCATAAACTGACATTCTCTTAAAAGGAAAACAGTTCTTCAACATCTTCGGAGCTGCGGTCTCTTCTTTCACTTAGGAACACTGACACAGTGCCACTTTTCATAGAAACGCTAAAATAAGCTTTTTGGGTACATTAGCACTAGCTTTATTTGACGAGCAGAAATCATCTAAAACATTCAAGAAACGCCTTTCTGCATTGCAAAGAAGAGTTTATTTTATTTGAAACCAATGTCTTTCATTTTGGTAAGCTCTGATCTTAACATTGTATAAACTCACATTCTCTTACAGGGATAACAGCTTTTCAGCATCTGTGGAGCTGTGGTCTCTTCTTCCATTTAGGAACTCTGAAACAGTGCCACTGTTCATAGAAATGCTAAACTAAGCAGTTTGAGCATAGTAGCACTAACTTTGCTTGAGGAGCAGAAATCATCTAGCACGTTAAAGAAATGCCTATCTGCATTGCAAATAAGAGTTTATTTCATTTAAAACCATTATCTTTCATTTTGACAAGCTTTGATCTTAACATTGCATGAACTGAATTCTCTTACAGGGAAAACTGCTTTTCAAAATCTTCGGAGCTGCGGCCTGTTCATAGAAATGCTAAAATAAACTATTTGGTAATAGTGGATATAACTTCACTTGAGGAGCAGAAAGCATCTAACACATTAAACTAAAGCGTTTCTACATTTGCAAATGTTTATTTCATTTGAAACCAATATCTTACATTTTGACAAGCTTTGATCTTAACATTGCATAAACTGACATTCTCTTACAGCGAAAACAGCTTTTCAGCATCTGTAGAGCTGCGATCTCTTCTTTCTCTCATGAGCACTGACACAGTGCCACTGTTCATAGAAATGCTAAAATAAGCTTTTTGGGCACAGTAGCACTAACTTTATTTGAGGAGCAGAAATCATCTAAAACATTCAAGAAACGCTTTTCTGCATTGCACAAAAGAGTTTAATTCATTTGAAACCAATATCATGAATTTTGGCAAGCTGTGATCTTAACATTGCATAAACTGACATTCTCTTACAGCGAAAACAGCTTTTCAGCATCTTCTGAGTACAGTAGCACTGACTTTATTTGAGGAGCAGAAATCATCTAAAACATTCAAGATACGCTTTTCTGCACAGCAAAGAAGAGTTTATTTCATTTGAAACCAATGTCTTTCATTTTGGTAAGCTCTGATCTTAACGTTGTATACACTCACATTCTCTTACAGGGATAACAGCTTTTCAGCATCTGTGGAGCTGCGGTCTCTTCTTTCACTCAGGAGCACTGATCAGTGCCACGGTTCATAGAAACGCCAAACTACGCTATTTGGGCATAGTAGCACTATCCTTACTTGAGGAGCAGAAAAAATCTAATAGATTAAAGAAACGCCTTTCTGTATTGCAAATGAGAGTTTATTTCATTTGAAACCAACATCTTTCCTTATGGCAAGCTCTGATCTCAACAGTGAATGAAGTGACATTCTCTAAGAGGGAAACCCGCTTTTCATCATCTGTGGAGCTGCAGTCTCTTCTTTCACTCAGGGGCACTTACACAGTGCCACTGTTCATAGAAACGCCAAACTACGCTATTTGGGCATAGTAGCACTATCTTTACTTGAGGAGCAGAAACAATCTAATACATTAAAGAAACGCCTTTCTGTATTGCAAATGAGAGTTTATTTCATTTGAAACCAACATCTTTCATTTTAGCAAGCTGTGATCTTAACATAGCATAAACTGACATTCTCTTAGAAGGAAAACAGCTTTTCAACATCTTCGGAGCTGCGGTCTCTTCTTTCACTTAAGAACACTGAAACAGTGCCACTGTTCATAGAAATGCTATACTAAGCTGTTTGGGCATAGTAGCACTAAATTTCCTTGGGGAGCAGAAATCATCTAACACGTTAAAGAAACGCCTTTCTGCATTGCACAAAACAGTTTAATTCATTTTAAACCAATATCATGCATTTTGGCAAGCTGTGATCTTATTGTAGAAACTGACATTTTCTTACAGCGAAAACAGCGTTTCAGCATCTTCGGAGCTTCGGTCTCTTCTTTCACTCAGGAGCACTGACACAGTGCCACTGTTCATAGAAATGCTAAAATAAACTATTTGGTCATAGTGGCACTAACTTCAATTGAGGAGCAGATAGCATCTTACACATTAAACTAACGCGTTTCTACATTTAATGAATGTTTATTTCATTTGAAACCAATATCTTACATTTTGACAAGCTTTGATCTTATTACATAAACTGACATTCTTTTACAGCGAAAACAGCTTTTCAGCATCTGTAGAGCTGCGGTCTCTTCTTTCACTCACGAGCACTGACACAGTGCCACTGTTCATAGAAACGCTAAAATAAGCTGTTTGTGCATAGTGGCAGTAACTTTGCATGAGGAGCAGAAACAATCTAATACATTAAAGAAATGCCTTTCTGTATTAAAAATGATAGTTTATTTCATTTGAAACCAACATCTTTCATTTTAGCAAGCTTTGATCTTAACATTGCACAAACTGACATTCTCTTAGAAGGAAAACAGCTTTTCAGCATCTTCGGAGCTGCGGTCTCTTCTTTCACTTAGGAACACTGAAACAGTGTCACTGTTCATAGAAACGTCAAACTACGCTATTTGGGCATAGTAGCACTATCTTTACTTGAGGAGCAGCAACAATCTAATACATTAAAGAAACGCCTTTCTGCATTGCACAAAACAGTTTAATTCATTTTAAACCAATATCATGCATTTTGGCAAGCTGTGATCTTATTGTAGAAACTGACATTTTCTTACAGCGAAAACAGCGTTTCAGCATCTTCGGAGCTTCGGTCTCTTCTTTCACTCAGGAGCACTGACACAGTGCCACTGTTCATAGAAATGCTAAAATAAACTATTTGGTCATAGTGGCACTAACTTCAATTGAGGAGCAGATAGCATCTTACACATTAAACTAACGCGTTTCTACATTTAATGAATGTTTATTTCATTTGAAACCAATATCTTACATTTTGACAAGCTTTGATCTTATTACATAAACTGACATTCTTTTACAGCGAAAACAGCTTTTCAGCATCTGTAGAGCTGCGGTCTCTTCTTTCACTCACGAGCACTGACACAGTGCCACTGTTCATAGAAACGCTAAAATAAGCTGTTTGTGCATAGTGGCAGTAACTTTGCATGAGGAGCAGAAACAATCTAATACATTAAAGAAATGCCTTTCTGTATTAAAAATGATAGTTTATTTCATTTGAAACCAACATCTTTCATTTTAGCAAGCTTTGATCTTAACATTGCACAAACTGACATTCTCTTAGAAGGAAAACAGCTTTTCAGCATCTTCGGAGCTGCGGTCTCTTCTTTCACTTAGGAACACTGAAACAGTGCCACTGTTCATAGAAATACTATACTAAGCTGTTTGGGCATAGTAGCACTAACTTTCCTTGAGGAGCAGAAATCATCTAACACGTTAAAGAAACGCCTTTCTTCATTGCACAAAACAGTTTAATTCATTTTAAACCAATATCACGCATTTTGGCAAGCTGTCATCTTAACATTGCAGAAACTGACATTTTCTTACAGCGAAAACAGCTTTTCAGCATCTGTAGAGCTGCGGTCTCTTCTTTCACTTAGGAACACTGACACAGTGCCACTGTTCATAGAAACGCTAAAATAAGCTTTTTGGGTACATTAGCACTAGCTTTATTTGACGAGCAGAAATCATCTAAAACATTCAAGAAACGCCTTTCTGCATTGCAAAGAAAAGTTTATTTTATTTGAAACCAATGTCTTTCATTTTGGTAAGCTCTGATCTTAACATTGTATAAACTCACATTCTCTTACAGGGATAACAGCTTTTCAGCATCTGTGGAGCTGTGGTTTCTTCTTCCATTTAGGAACTCTGAAACAGTGCCACTGTTCATAGAAATGCTAAAATAAGCAGTTTGAGCATAGTAGCACTAACTTTGCTTGAGGAGCAGAAATCATCTAGCACGTTAAAGAAATGCCTATCTGCATTGCAAATAAGAGTTTATTTCATTTAAAACCATTATCTTTCATTTTGACAAGCTTTGATCTTAACATTGCATGAACTGAATTCTCTTAAGGGAAAACTGCTTTTCAAAATCTTCGGAGCTGCGGCCTGTTCATAGAAATGCTAAAATAAACTATTTGGTAATAGTGGATATAACTTCACTTGAGGAGCAGAAAGCATCTAACACAAACTAAAGCGTTTCTACATTTGCAAATGTTTATTTCATTTGAAACCAATATCTTACATTTTGACAAGCTTTGATCTTAACATTGCATAAACTGACATTCTCTTACAGCGAAAAAAGCTTTTCAGCATCTGTAGAGCTGCGATCTCTTCTTTCTCTCACGAGCACTGACGCAGTGCCACTGTTCATAGAAATGCTAAAATAAGCTTTTTGGGCACAGTAGCACTAACTTTATTTGAGGAGCAGAAATCATCTAAAACATTCAAGAAACGCTTTTCTGCATTGCACAAAAGAGTTTAATTCATTTGAAACCAATATCATGAATTTTGGCAAGCTGTGATCTTAACATTGCATAAACTGACATTTTCTTACAGGGGTAACAGCTTTTCAGAATCTGTGGAGCTGCGGTCACTTCTTTCACTCAGGAGCAGTGCCACTGTTCATAGACACGCTAAAATAAGCTGTTTGGACATAGTAGCACTAACTTTACTTGAAGAGCAGAAATCATCTAACACGTTAAAGAAACGCCTTTCCGCATTGCACAAAAGAGTTTAATTCATTTGAAACCACTATCATGAATTTTGGAAAGCTGTGATCTTAACATTGCATAAACTGACATTCTCTTACAGCGAAAACAGCTTTTCAGCATCTTCTGAGTACAGTAGCACTAACTTTATTTGAGGAGCAGAAATCATCTAAAACATTCAAGAAACGCTTTTCTGCACAGCAAAGAAGGGTTTATTTCATTTGAAACCAATGTCTTTCATTTTGGTAAGCTCTGATCTTAACGTTGTATACACTCACATTCTCTTACAGGGAAACAAGCTTTTCAGCATTTGTAGAGCTGCGCTCTCTTCTTTCATTTAGGAACACTGACACAGTGCCACTGTACATAGATACGCTAAAATAAGCTGTTTGTGCATAGTGGCAGTAACTTTGCATGAGGAGCAGAAACAATCTAATACATTAAAGAAACGCCTTTCTGTGTTAAAAATGATAGTTTATTTCATTTGAAACCAACATCTTTCATTTTAGCAAGCTTTGATCTTAACATTGCACAAACTGACATTCTCTTACAGGGATAATAGCTTTTCAGCATCTGTGGAGCTGCGGTCACTTCTTTCACTCAGGAGCAGTGCCACTGTTCATAGACACGCTAAAATAAGCTGTTTGGACATAGTAGCACTAACTTTACTTGAAGAGCAGAAATCATCTAACACGTTAAAGAAACGCCTTTCTGCATTGCACAAAAGAGTTTAATTCATTTGAAACCAATTTCATGAATTTTGGCAAGCTGTGATCTTAACATTGCATAAACTGACATTCTCTTACAGCGAAAACAGCTTTTCAGCGTCTTCTGAGTACAGTAGCACTAACTTTATTTGAGGAGCAGAAATCATCTAAAACATTCAAGAAACGCTTTTCTGCACAGCAAAGAACAGTTTATTTCATTTGAAACCAATGTCTTTCCTTTTGGCAAGCTCTGATCTCAGCAGTGAATGAAGTGACATTCTCTAAGAGGGAAACCCGCTTTTCATCATCTGTGGAGCTGTAGTCTCTTCTTTCACTCAGGAGCACTTACACAGTGCCACTGTTCATAGAAACGCCAAACTACGCTATTTGGGCATAGTAGCACTATCTTTACTTGAGGAGCAGAAACAATCTAATACATTAAAGAAACGCCTTTCTGTATTGCAAATGAGAGTTTATTTCATTTGAAACCAACATCTTTCATTTTAGCAAGCTGTGATCTTAACATAGCATAAACTGACATTCTCTTAGAAGGAAATCAGCTTTTCAACATCTTCGGAGATGCGGTCTCTTCTTTCACTTAGGAACACTGAAACAGTGCCACTGTTCATAGAAATGCTATACTAAGCTGTTTGGGCACAGTAGCACTAACTTTCCTTGAGGAGCAGAAATCATCTAACACGTTAAAGAAACGCCTTTCTTCAATTGCACAAAACAGTTTAATTCATTTTAAACCAATATCACGCATTTTGGCAAGCTGTCATCTTAACATTGCAGAAACTGACATTTTCTTACACCGAAAACAGCTTTTCAGCATCTGTAGAGCTGCGGTCTCTTCTTTCACTCAGGAGCACTGACACAGTGCCACTGTTCATAGAAATGCTAAAATAAACTATTTGGTCATAGTGGCACTAACTTCACTTGAGGAGCAGATAGCATCTTACACATTAAACTAACGCGTTTCTACATTTAATGAATGATTATTTCATTTGAAACCAATATCTTACATTTTGACAAGCTTTGATCTTATTGCATAAACTGACTTTCTTTTACAGCGAAAACAGCTTTTCAGCATCTGTAGAGCTGCGGTCTCTTCTTTCACTCACGAGCACTGACACAGTGCCACTGTTCATAGAAACGCTAAAATAAGCTGTTTGTGCATAGTGGCAGTAACTTTGCATGAGGAGCAGAAACAATCGAATACATTAAAGAAACGCCTTTCTGTAATAAAAATGATAGTTTATTTCATTTGAAACCAACATCTTTCATTTTAGCAAGCTTTGATCTTAACATTATATAAACTGACATTCTCTTAGAAGGAAAACAGCTTTTCAGCATCTTCGGAGCTGCGGTCTCTTCTTTCACTTAGGAACACTGAAACAGTGCCACTGTTCATAGAAAGGCTAATATAAGCTTTTTGGGTACATTAGCACTAACTTTATTTGAGGTGCAGACATCATCTAAAACATTCAAGAAACGCTTTTCTGCATTGCAAAGAAGAGTTTATTTCATTTGAAACCAACATCTTTCCTTTTGGCAAACTCTGATCTCAACAGTGCATGAAGTGACATTCTCTTAGAGGGAAACCAGCTTTTCATCATCTGTGGAGCTGTGGTCTCTTCTTTCACTCAGGAGCACTAACACAGTGCCACTGTTCATAGAAACGCCAATCTACGCTATTTGGGCATAGTAGCACTATCCTTACTTGAGGAGCAATCTAATACATTAAAGAAACGCCTTTCTGCATTGCAAATAAAAGTTTATTTCATTTGAAACCAACATCTTTCCTTTTGGCAAGCTCTGATCTCAACAGTGCATGAAGTGACATTCTCTTAGAGGGAAACCAGCTTTTCATCATCTGTGGAGCTGTGGTCTCTTCTTTCACTCAGGAGCACTAACACAGTGCCACTGTTCATAGAAACGGCAAACTACGCTATTTGGGCATAGTAGCACTAACTTTACTTGAGGAGCAGAAACAATCTAATACATTAAAGAAACGCCTTTCTGTATTGCAAATGAGAGTTTATTTCATTTGAAACCAACATCTTTCATTTTAGCAAGCTTAGATCTTAACATTGCAAAAACTGACATTCTCTTAGAAGGAAAACAGCATTTCAACATCTTCGGAGCTGCGGTCTCTTCTTTCACTTAGGAACACTGAAACAGTGCCACTGTTCATAGAAATGCTATACTAAGCTGTTTGGGCATAGTAGCACTAACTTTACTTGAGGAACAGAAATCATCTAACACGTTAAAGAAACGCCTTTCTGCATTTCACAAAAGAGTTTAATTCATTTGAAACCAATATCCTGCATTTTGGCAAGCTGTGATCTTAACATTGCATAAACTGACATTCTCTTAGAAGGAAAACAGCTTTTCAACATCTTCGGAGTTGCGGTCTCTTCTTTCGCTTAGGAACACTGACACAGTGTCACTTTTCATAGAAACGCTAAAATAAGCTTTTTGGGTACATTAGCTCTAACTTTATTTGAGGAGCAGAATTCATCTAAAACATTAAAGAAACGCTTTTCTGCATTGCAAAGAAGAGTTTATTTCATTTGAAACCAATATCTTTCATTTTGGTAAGCTCTGATCTTAACATTGTATAAACTCACATTCTCTTAAAGGGCTAACAGCTTTTCAGCATCTGTGGAGCTGTCGTCTCTTCTTTCACTCAGGAGCACTAACACAGTGCCACTGTTCATAGAAACGCCAAACTACGCTATTTAGGCATAGTAGCACTAACTGTTCTTAAGGAGCAGAAACAATCTAATACATTAAAGAAACGCCTTTCTTTAATGCAAATGAGAGTTTATTTCGTTTGAAACCAACATCTTCAATTTTGACAAGCTTTGATATTAACATTGTATACACTGACATTCTCTTACAGCGAAAACAGCTTTTCAGCATTTGTGGAGCTGCGGTCTCTTCTTTCACTCAGGAGCACTAACACAGTGCCACTGTTCAGAGAAACGCCAAACTACGTTATTTGGGCATAGTAGCACTATCCTTACTTGAGGAGCAGAAAAAATCTAATAGATTAAAGAAACGCCTTTCTGTATTGCAAATGAGAGTTTATTTCATTTGAAACCAACATCTTTCCTTATGGCAAGCTCTGATCTCAACAGTGAATGAAGTGACATTCTCTAAGAGGGAAACCCGCTTTTCATCATCTGTGGAGCTGCAGTCTCTTCTTTCACTCAGGGGCACTTACACAGTGCCACTGTTCATAGAAACGCCAAACTACGCTATTTGGGCATAGTAGCACTATCTTTACTTGAGGAGCAGAAACAATCTAATACATTAAAGAAACGCCTTTCTGTATTGCAAATGAGAGTTTATTTCATTTGAAACCAACATCTTTCATTTTAGCAAGCTGTGATCTTAACATAGCATAAACTGACATTCTCTTAGAAGGAAAACAGCTTTTCAACATCTTCGGAGCTGCGGTCTCTTCTTTCACTTAAGAACACTGAAACAGTGCCACTGTTCATAGAAATGCTATACTAAGCTGTTTGGGCATAGTAGCACTAAATTTCCTTGGGGAGCAGAAATCATCTAACACGTTAAAGAAACGCCTTTCTGCATTGCACAAAACAGTTTAATTCATTTTAAACCAATATCATGCATTTTGGCAAGCTGTGATCTTATTGTAGAAACTGACATTTTCTTACAGCGAAAACAGCGTTTCAGCATCTTCGGAGCTTCGGTCTCTTCTTTCACTCAGGAGCACTGACACAGTGCCACTGTTCATAGAAATGCTAAAATAAACTATTTGGTCATAGTGGCACTAACTTCAATTGAGGAGCAGATAGCATCTTACACATTAAACTAACGCGTTTCTACATTTAATGAATGTTTATTTCATTTGAAACCAATATCTTACATTTTGACAAGCTTTGATCTTATTACATAAACTGACATTCTTTTACAGCGAAAACAGCTTTTCAGCATCTGTAGAGCTGCGGTCTCTTCTTTCACTCACGAGCACTGACACAGTGCCACTGTTCATAGAAACGCTAAAATAAGCTGTTTGTGCATAGTGGCAGTAACTTTGCATGAGGAGCAGAAACAATCTAATACATTAAAGAAATGCCTTTCTGTATTAAAAATGATAGTTTATTTCATTTGAAACCAACATCTTTCATTTTAGCAAGCTTTGATCTTATTGCACAAACTGACATTCTCTTAGAAGGAAAACAGCTTTTCAGCATCTTCGGAGCTGCGGTCTCTTCTTTCACTTAGGAACACTGAAACAGTGTCACTGTTCATAGAAACGTCAAACTACGCTATTTGGGCATAGTAGCACTATCTTTACTTGAGGAGCAGCAACAATCTAATACATTAAAGAAACGCCTTTCTGCATTGCACAAAACAGTTTAATTCATTTTAAACCAATATCATGCATTTTGGCAAGCTGTGATCTTATTGTAGAAACTGACATTTTCTTACAGCGAAAACAGCGTTTCAGCATCTTCGGAGCTTCGGTCTCTTCTTTCACTCAGGAGCACTGACACAGTGCCACTGTTCATAGAAATGCTAAAATAAACTATTTGGTCATAGTGGCACTAACTTCAATTGAGGAGCAGATAGCATCTTACACATTAAACTAACGCGTTTCTACATTTAATGAATGTTTATTTCATTTGAAACCAATATCTTACATTTTGACAAGCTTTGATCTTATTACATAAACTGACATTCTTTTACAGCGAAAACAGCTTTTCAGCATCTGTAGAGCTGCGGTCTCTTCTTTCACTCACGAGCACTGACACAGTGCCACTGTTCATAGAAACGCTAAAATAAGCTGTTTGTGCATAGTGGCAGTAACTTTGCATGAGGAGCAGAAACAATCTAATACATTAAAGAAATGCCTTTCTGTATTAAAAATGATAGTTTATTTCATTTGAAACCAACATCTTTCATTTTAGCAAGCTTTGATCTTAACATTGCACAAACTGACATTCTCTTAGAAGGAAAACAGCTTTTCAGCATCTTCGGAGCTGCGGTCTCTTCTTTCACTTAGGAACACTGAAACAGTGTCACTGTTCATAGAAACGTCAAACTACGCTATTTGGGCATAGTAGCACTATCTTTACTTGAGGAGCAGCAACAATCTAATACATTAAAGAAACGCCTTTCTGCATTGCACAAAACAGTTTAATTCATTTTAAACCAATATCATGCATTTTGGCAAGCTGTCATCTTAACATTGCAGAAACTGACATTTTCTTACAGCGAAAACAGCTTTTCAGCATCTGTAGAGCTGCGGTCTCTTCTTTCACTCAGGAGCACTGACACAGTGCCATTGTTCATAGAAATGCTAAAATAAACTATTTGGTCATAGTGGCACTAACTTTACTTGAGGAGCAGATAGCATCTTACACATTAAACTAACGCGTTTCTACATTTAATCAATGATTATTTCATTTGAAACCAATATCTTACATTTTGACAAGCTTTGATCTTATTGCATAAACTGACATTCTTTTACAGCGAAAACAGCTTTTCAGCATCTGTAGAGCTGCGGTCTCTTCTTTCACTCACGAGCACTGACACAGTGCCACTGTTCATAGAAACGCTAAAATAAGCTGTTTGTGCATAGTGGCAGTAACTTTGCATGAGGAGCAGAAACAATCTAATACATTAAAGAAACGCCTTTCTGCATTGCAAAGAAGAGTTTATTTCATTTGAAACCAATATCTTTCATTTTGGAAAGCTCTGATCTTAACATTGTATAAACTCACATTCTCTTAAAGGGCTAACAGGTTTTCAGCATCTGTGGAGCTGCGGAAACTTCTTTCACTCAGTAGCACTGACACAGTGCTACTGTTCAAAGATACGCTAAAATAAGCTGTTTGGCATAGTAGCACTAACTTTGCTTGAGGAGCAGAAACAATCTAATACATTAAAGAAACGCCTTTCTGTATTGCAAATAAAAGTTTATTTCATTTGAAACCAACATCTTTCCTTTTGGCAAGCTCTGATCTCAACAATGCATGAAGTGACATTCTCTTAGAGGGAAACCAGCTTTTCTTCATCTGTGGAGCTGTGGTCTCTCCTTTCACTCAGGAGCACTAACACAGTGCCACTGTTCATAGAAACGCCAAACTACGCTATTTGGGCATAGTAGCACTATCTTTACTTGAGGAGCAGAAACAATCTAATACATTAAAGAAACGCCTTTCTGTATTGCAAATGAGAGTTTATTTCATTTGAAACCAACATCTTTCATTTTAGCAAGCTTTGATCTTAACATTGCATGAACTGACATTCTCTTAGAAGGAAAACAGCTTTTCAACAACTTCGGAGCTGCGGTCTCTTCTTTCACTTAGGAACACTGAAACAGTGCCACTGTTCATAGAAATGCTAAAATAAGTTGTTTGGGCATAGTAACACTAACTTTATTTGAGGAGCAGAAATCATCTAAAACATTCAAGAAACGCTTTTCTGCATTGCAAAGAAGAGTTTATTTCATTTGAAACCAACATCTTTCCTTTTGGCAAGCTCTGATCTCAACAGTGCATGAAGTGACTCTCTTAGAGGGAAACCAGCTTTTCATCATATGTGGAGCTGTGGTCTCTTCTTTCACTCAGGAGCACTAACACAGTGCCACTGTTCATAGAAACGCCAAACTACGCTATTTGGGCATAGTAGCACTAACTTTATCTGAGGAGCAGAAATCATCTACAACATTAAAGAAACGCTTTTCAGCATTGCAAAGAAGCGTTTATTAAATTTGAAACCAATATCTTTCATTTTGGAAAGCTCTGATTTTAACATTGCATAAACTGACATTCTCTTAAAGGGAAAACAGTTCTTCAACATCTTCGGAGCTGCGGTCTCTTCTTTCACTTAGGAACACTGACACAGTGCCACTGTTCATAGAAACGCTAAAATAAGCTTTTTGGGTACATTAGCACTAGCTTTATTTAAAGAGCAGAAATCATCTAAAACATTCAAGAAACGCCTTTCTGCATTGCAAAGAAGAGTTTATATTATTTGAAACCAATGTCTTTCATTTTGGTAAGCTCTGATCTTAACATTGTATAAACTCACATTCTCTTACAGGGATAACAGCTTTTCAGCATCTGTGGAGCTGCGGTCACTTCTTTCACTCAGGAGCAGTGCCACTGTTCATAGACACGCTAAAATAAGCTGTTTGGACATAGTAGCACTAACTTTACTTGAAGAGCAGAAATCATCTAACACGTTAAAGAAACGCCTTTCTGCATTGCACAAAAGAGTTTAATTCATTTGAAACCAATATCATGAATTTTGGCAAGCTGTGATCTTAACATTGCATGAACTGATATTCTCTTACAGCGAAAACAGCTTTACAGCGTCTTCTGAGTACAGTAGCACTAACTTTATTTGAGGAGCAGAAATCATCTAAAACATTCAAGAAACGCTTTTCTGCACAGCAAAGAAGAGTTTATTTCATTTGAAACCAATGTCTTTCCTTTTGGCAAGCTCTGATCTCAGCAGTGAATGAAGTGACATTCTCTAAGAGGGAAACCCGCTTTTCATCATCTGTGGAGCTGTAGTCTCTTCTTTCAGTCAGGAGCACTTACACAGTGCCACTGTTCATAGAAACGCCAAACTACGCTATTTGGGCATAGTAGCACTATCTGTACTTGAGGAGCAGAAACAATCTAATACATTAAAGAAACGCCTTTCTGTATTGCAAATGAGAGTTTATTTCATTTGAAACCAACATCTTTCATTTTAGCAAGCTGTGATCTTAACATAGCATAAACTGACATTCTCTTAGAAGGAAAACAGCTTTTCAACATCTTCGGAGCTGCGGTCTCTTCTTTCACTTAGGAACACTGAAACAGTGCCACTGTTCATAGAAATACTATACTAAGCTGTTTGGGCATAGTAGCACTAACTTTCCTTGAGGAGCAGAAATCATCTAACACGTTAAAGAAACGCCTTTCTTCATTGCACAAAACAGTTTAATTCATTTTAAACCAATATCACGCATTTTGGCAAGCTGTCATCTTAACATTGCAGAAACTGACATTTTCTTACAGCGAAAACAGCTTTTCAGCATCTGTAGAGCTGCGGTCTCTTCTTTCACTTAGGAACACTGACACAGTGCCACTGTTCATAGAAACGCTAAAATAAGCTTTTTGGGTACATTAGCACTAGCTTTATTTGACGAGCAGAAATCATCTAAAACATTCAAGAAACGCCTTTCTGCATTGCAAAGAAAAGTTTATTTTATTTGAAACCAATGTCTTTCATTTTGGTAAGCTCTGATCTTAACATTGTATAAACTCACATTCTCTTACAGGGATAACAGCTTTTCAGCATCTGTGGAGCTGTGGTTTCTTCTTCCATTTAGGAACTCTGAAACAGTGCCACTGTTCATAGAAATGCTAAAATAAGCAGTTTGAGCATAGTAGCACTAACTTTGCTTGAGGAGCAGAAATCATCTAGCACGTTAAAGAAATGCCTATCTGCATTGCAAATAAGAGTTTATTTCATTTAAAACCATTATCTTTCATTTTGACAAGCTTTGATCTTAACATTGCATGAACTGAATTCTCTTAAGGGAAAACTGCTTTTCAAAATCTTCGGAGCTGCGGCCTGTTCATAGAAATGCTAAAATAAACTATTTGGTAATAGTGGATATAACTTCACTTGAGGAGCAGAAAGCATCTAACACATTAAACTAAAGCGTTTCTACATTTGCAAATGTTTATTTCATTTGAAACCAATATCTTACATTTTGACAAGCTTTGATCTTAACATTGCATAAACTGACATTCTCTTACAGCGAAAAAAGCTTTTCAGCATCTGTAGAGCTGCGATCTCTTCTTTCTCTCACGAGCACTGACGCAGTGCCACTGTTCATAGAAATGCTAAAATAAGCTTTTTGGGCACAGTAGCACTAACTTTATTTGAGGAGCAGAAATCATCTAAAACATTCAAGAAACGCTTTTCTGCATTACACAAAAGAGTTTAATTCATTTGAAACCAATATCATGAATTTTGGCAAGCTGTGATCTTAACATTGCATAAACTGACATTTTCTTACAGGGGTAACAGCTTTTCAGAATCTGTGGAGCTGCGGTCACTTCTTTCACTCAGGAGCAGTGCCACTGTTCATAGACACGCTAAAATAAGCTGTTTGGACATAGTAGCACTAACTTTACTTGAAGAGCAGAAATCATCTAACAAGTTAAAGAAACGCCTTTCCGCATTGCACAAAAGAGTTTAATTCATTTGAAACCACTATCATGAATTTTGGAAAGCTGTGATCTTAACATTGCATAAACTGACATTCTCTTACAGCGAAAACAGCTTTTCAGCATCTTCTGAGTACAGTAGCACTAACTTTATTTGAGGAGCAGAAATCATCTAAAACATTCAAGAAACGCTTTTCTGCACAGCAAAGAAGGGTTTATTTCATTTGAAACCAATGTCTTTCATTTTGGTAAGCTCTGATCTTAACGTTGTATACACTCACATTCTCTTACAGGGAAACAAGCTTTTCAGCATTTGTAGAGCTGCGCTCTCTTCTTTCATTTAGGAACACTGACACAGTGCCACTGTACATAGATACGCTAAAATAAGCTGTTTGTGCATAGTGGCAGTAACTTTGCATGAGGAGCAGAAACAATCTAATACATTAAAGAAACGCCTTTCTGTGTTAAAAATGATAGTTTATTTCATTTGAAACCAACATCTTTCATTTTAGCAAGCTTTGATCTTAACATTGCACAAACTGACATTCTCTTACAGGGATAATAGCTTTTCAGCATCTGTGGAGCTGCGGTCACTTCTTTCACTCAGGAGCAGTGCCACTGTTCATAGACACGCTAAAATAAGCTGTTTGGACATAGTAGCACTAACTTTACTTGAAGAGCAGAAATCATCTAACACGTTAAAGAAACGCCTTTCTGCATTGCACAAAAGAGTTTAATTCATTTGAAACCAATTTCATGAATTTTGGCAAGCTGTGATCTTAACATTGCATAAACTGACATTCTCTTACAGCGAAAACAGCTTTTCAGCGTCTTCTGAGTACAGTAGCACTAACTTTATTTGAGGAGCAGAAATCATCTAAAACATTCAAGAAACGCTTTTCTGCACAGCAAAGAACAGTTTATTTCATTTGAAACCAATGTCTTTCCTTTTGGCAAGCTCTGATCTCAGCAGTGAATGAAGTGACATTCTCTAAGAGGGAAACCCGCTTTTCATCATCTGTGGAGCTGTAGTCTCTTCTTTCACTCAGGAGCACTTACACAGTGCCACTGTTCATAGAAACGCCAAACTACGCTATTTGGGCATAGTAGCACTATCTTTACTTGAGGAGCAGAAACAATCTAATACATTAAAGAAACGCCTTTCTGTATTGCAAATGAGAGTTTATTTCATTTGAAACCAACATCTTTCATTTTAGCAAGCTGTGATCTTAACATAGCATAAACTGACATTCTCTTAGAAGGAAATCAGCTTTTCAACATCTTCGGAGATGCGGTCTCTTCTTTCACTTAGGAACACTGAAACAGTGCCACTGTTCATAGAAATGCTATACTAAGCTGTTTGGGCACAGTAGCACTAACTTTCCTTGAGGAGCAGAAATCATCTAACACGTTAAAGAAACGCCTTTCTTCAATTGCACAAAACAGTTTAATTCATTTTAAACCAATATCACGCATTTTGGCAAGCTGTCATCTTAACATTGCAGAAACTGACATTTTCTTACACCGAAAACAGCTTTTCAGCATCTGTAGAGCTGCGGTCTCTTCTTTCACTCAGGAGCACTGACACAGTGCCACTGTTCATAGAAATGCTAAAATAAACTATTTGGTCATAGTGGCACTAACTTCACTTGAGGAGCAGATAGCATCTTACACATTAAACTAACGCGTTTCTACATTTAATGAATGATTATTTCATTTGAAACCAATATCTTACATTTTGACAAGCTTTGATCTTATTGCATAAACTGACTTTCTTTTACAGCGAAAACAGCTTTTCAGCATCTGTAGAGCTGCGGTCTCTTCTTTCACTCACGAGCACTGACACAGTGCCACTGTTCATAGAAACGCTAAAATAAGCTGTTTGTGCATAGTGGCAGTAACTTTGCATGAGGAGCAGAAACAATCGAATACATTAAAGAAACGCCTTTCTGTAATAAAAATGATAGTTTATTTCATTTGAAACCAACATCTTTCATTTTAGCAAGCTTTGATCTTAACATTATATAAACTGACATTCTCTTAGAAGGAAAACAGCTTTTCAGCATCTTCGGAGCTGCGGTCTCTTCTTTCACTTAGGAACACTGAAACAGTGCCACTGTTCATAGAAAGGCTAATATAAGCTTTTTGGGTACATTAGCACTAACTTTATTTGAGGTGCAGACATCATCTAAAACATTCAAGAAACGCTTTTCTGCATTGCAAAGAAGAGTTTATTTCATTTGAAACCAACATCTTTCCTTTTGGCAAACTCTGATCTCAACAGTGCATGAAGTGACATTCTCTTAGAGGGAAACCAGCTTTTCATCATCTGTGGAGCTGTGGTCTCTTCTTTCACTCAGGAGCACTAACACAGTGCCACTGTTCATAGAAACGCCAATCTACGCTATTTGGGCATAGTAGCACTATCCTTACTTGAGGAGCAATCTAATACATTAAAGAAACGCCTTTCTGCATTGCAAATAAAAGTTTATTTCATTTGAAACCAACATCTTTCCTTTTGGCAAGCTCTGATCTCAACAGTGCATGAAGTGACATTCTCTTAGAGGGAAACCAGCTTTTCATCATCTGTGGAGCTGTGGTCTCTTCTTTCACTCAGGAGCACTAACACAGTGCCACTGTTCATAGAAACGGCAAACTACGCTATTTGGGCATAGTAGCACTAACTTTACTTGAGGAGCAGAAACAATCTAATACATTAAAGAAACGCCTTTCTGTATTGCAAATGAGAGTTTATTTCATTTGAAACCAACATCTTTCATTTTAGCAAGCTTAGATCTTAACATTGCAAAAACTGACATTCTCTTAGAAGGAAAACAGCATTTCAACATCTTCGGAGCTGCGGTCTCTTCTTTCACTTAGGAACACTGAAACAGTGCCACTGTTCATAGAAATGCTATACTAAGCTGTTTGGGCATAGTAGCACTAACTTTACTTGAGGAACAGAAATCATCTAACACGTTAAAGAAACGCCTTTCTGCATTTCACAAAAGAGTTTAATTCATTTGAAACCAATATCCTGCATTTTGGCAAGCTGTGATCTTAACATTGCATAAACTGACATTCTCTTAGAAGGAAAACAGCTTTTCAACATCTTCGGAGTTGCGGTCTCTTCTTTCGCTTAGGAACACTGACACAGTGTCACTTTTCATAGAAACGCTAAAATAAGCTTTTTGGGTACATTAGCTCTAACTTTATTTGAGGAGCAGAATTCATCTAAAACATTAAAGAAACGCTTTTCTGCATTGCAAAGAAGAGTTTATTTCATTTGAAACCAATATCTTTCATTTTGGTAAGCTCTGATCTTAACATTGTATAAACTCACATTCTCTTAAAGGGCTAACAGCTTTTCAGCATCTGTGGAGCTGTCGTCTCTTCTTTCACTCAGGAGCACTAACACAGTGCCACTGTTCATAGAAACGCCAAACTACGCTATTTAGGCATAGTAGCACTAACTGTTCTTAAGGAGCAGAAACAATCTAATACATTAAAGAAACGCCTTTCTTTAATGCAAATGAGAGTTTATTTCGTTTGAAACCAACATCTTCAATTTTGACAAGCTTTGATATTAACATTGTATACACTGACATTCTCTTACAGCGAAAACAGCTTTTCAGCATTTGTGGAGCTGCGGTCTCTTCTTTCACTCAGGAGCACTAACACAGTGCCACTGTTCAGAGAAACGCCAAACTACGTTATTTGGGCATAGTAGCACTATCCTTACTTGAGGAGCAGAAAAAATCTAATAGATTAAAGAAACGCCTTTCTGTATTGCAAATGAGAGTTTATTTCTTTTGAAACCAACATCTTTTCTTTTGGCAAACTCTGATCTCAACAATGCATGAAGTGACATTCTCTTAGAGGGAAACGAGCTTTACATCATCTGTGAAGCTGTAGTCTCTTCTTTCATTCAGGAGCACTAACACAGTGTCACTGTTCATAGAAACGTCAAACTACGCTATTTGGGCATAGTAGCACTATCTTTACTTGCGGAGCAGAAACAATCTAATACATTAAAGAAACGCCTTTCTTTAATGCAAATGAGAGTTTATTTCATTTGAAACCAACATCTTTCATTTTGGTAAGCTCTGATCTTAACATTGTATAAACTCACATTCTCTTACAGGGATAACAGCTTTTCAGCATCTTCGGAGCTGCGGTCTGTTCTTTGGCTTAGGAACACTGACACTGTGCAACTGTTCATAGAAACGCTAAAATAAGCTTTTTGGGTACATTAGCTCTAACTTTATTTGAGGAGCAGAAATCATCTAAAACATTAAAGAAACGCCTTTCTGCATTGCAAATAAAAGTTTATTTCATTTGAAACCAACATCTTTCATTTTAGCAAGCTTAGATCTTAACATTTCATGAACTGACATTCTCTTAGAAGGAAAACAGCTTTTCAACATCTTCGGAGTTGCGTTCTCTTCTTTCGCTTAGGAACACTGACACAGTGCCACTGGTCATAGAAACGCTAAAATAAGCTTTTTGAGTACATTAGCTCTAACTTTATTTGAGGAGCAGAACTCATCTAAAACATTAAAGAAACGCTTTTCTGCATTGCAAACGAGAGTTTATTTCATTTGAAACCAATGTCTTTCATTTTGGTAAGCTCTGATCTTAACATTGTATAAACTCACATTCTCTTACAGGGATAACAGCTTTTCAGCATCTGTGGAGCTGCGGACACTTCTTTCACTCAGTACCACTGACACAGTGCCACTGTTCATAGATACGCTAAAATAATCTGTTTGGGCATAGTAGCACTAACTTTGCTTGAGGAGCAGAACAATCTAATACATTAAAGAAACGCCTTGCTGCATTACAAATAAAGGTTTATTTCATTTGAAACCAACATCTTTCCTTTTGGCAAACTCTGATCTCAACAATGCATGAAGTGACATTCTCTTAGAGGGAAACCAGCTTTTCATCATCTGTGAAGCTGTAGTCTCTTCTTTCACTCAGGAGCACTAACACAGTGCCACTGTTCATAGAAACCTCAAACTACGCTATTTGGGCATAGTAGCACTATCTTTACTTGAGGAGCAGAAACAATCTAATACATTAAAGAAATGCCTTTAATGCAAATGAGAGTTTATTTCATTTGAAACCAACATCTTCAATTTTGACAAGCTTTGATCTTAACATTGTATAAACTGACATTCTCTTACAGCGAAAACAGCTTTTCAGCATTTGTGGAGCTGCGGTGTCTTCTTTCACTTAGGAACACTGACACAGTGCCACTGTGCATAGATACGCTAAAATAAGCTTTTTGGGAACATTAGCACTAACTTTATTTGAGGAGCAGAAATCATCTAAAACATTCAAGAAACGCACGCTTTTCTGCATTGCAAAGAAGAGTTTATTTCATTTGAAACCAATGTCTTTCATTTTGATAAGCTCTGATCTTAACATTGTATAAACTCACATTCTCTTACAGGGATAACAGCTTTTCAGCATCTGTGGAGCTGTGGTCTCTTCTTTCACTCAGAAGCACTAACACAGTGCCACTGTTCATAGAAACGCCAAACTACGCTATTTTGGCATAGTAGCACTATCTTTACTTGAGGAGCAGAAACAATCTAATACATTAAAGAAACGCTTTTCTGCATTGCAAACGAGAGTTTATTTCATTTGAAACCAACATCTTTCATTTTAGCAAACTTAGATCTTAACATTGCATGAACTGACATTCTCTTAGAAAGAAAACAGCTTTTCAACATCTTCGGAGTTGCGGTCTCTTCTTTCGCTTAGGAACACTGACACAGTGCCACTGGTCATAGAAACGCTAAAATAAGCTTTTTGGGTACATTAGCTCTAACTTTATTTGAGGAGCAGAAATCATCTAAAACATTAAAGAAACGCCTTTCTGTATTGCAAATGAGAGTTTATTTCATTTGAAACCAACATCTTTCATTTTAGCAAGCTTAGATCTTAACATTGCATAAACTGACATTCTCTTAGAAGGAAAACAGCTTTTCAACATTTTCGGAGCTGCGGTCTCTTCTTTCACTTAGGAACACTGAAACAGTACCACTGTTCATAGAAATGCTATACTAAGCTGTTTGGGTATATTAGCACTAACTTTATTTGAGGAGCAGAAATCAACTAACACATTAAAGAACCGCTTTTCTATATTGCAAATAAAAGTTAATTTTATTTGAAACCAACATCTTCAATTTTGACAAGCTTTGATCTTAACATTGTATACACTGACATTCTCTTACAGCGAAAACAGCTTTTCAGCATTTGTGGAGCTGCGGTCTCTTCTTTCACTTAGGAACACTGAAACAGTGCCACTGCTCATAGAAATGCTATACTAAGCTGTTTGGGCATAGTAGCACTAACATTCCATGAGGAGCAGAAATCATCTAACACGTTAAAGAAACGCCTTTTCTGCATTGCACAAAAGAGTTTAATTCATTTGAAACCAATATCATGCATTTTGGCAAGCTGTGATCATAACATTGCAGAAACTGACATTCTCTTACAGCGACAACAGCTTTTCTGAATCTTCGGAGCTGCGGTCTCTTCTTTCACTCAGGAGCAGTGCCGCAGTGCCACTATTCTTAGAAACGCTAAAATAAGCTTTTTGGGTACAGTAGCACTAACTGTATGTGAGGAGCAGAATTCATCTAAAACATTAAAGAAACGCTTTTCTGCATTGCAAAGAAGAGTTTATTTCATTTGAAACCAATATCTTTCATTTTGGTAAGCTCTGATCTTAACATTGTATAAACTCACATTCTCTTAAAGGGATAACACCTTTTCATCATCTGTGGAGCTGTGGTCTCTTCTTTCACTCAGGAGCAATAACACTGTGCCACTGTTCATAGAAACGCCAAACTACGCTATTTGGGCATAGTAGCACTATATTGAGGAGCAGAAACAATCTAATACATTAAACAAATGCCTTTCTGCATTGCAAATAAAAGTTTATTTCATTTGAAACCAACATCTTTCATTTTAGCAAACTTTGATCTTAACATTGCATAAACTGACATTCTCTTAGCAGGAAAACAGCTTTTCAACATCTTCGGAGTTGCGGTCTCTTCTTTCGCTTAGGAACACTGACACAGTGCCACTGTTCATAGAAACGCTAAAATAAGCTTTTTGGGTACATTAGCTCTAACTTTATTTGAGGAGCAGAATTCATCTAAAACATTAAAGAAACGCTTTTCTGCATTGCAAAGAAGAGTTTATTTCATTTGATACCAATATCTTTCATTTTGGTAAGCTCTGATCTTAAGATTGTATAAACTCACATTCTCTTAAAGGGCTAACAGCTTTTCAGCATCTGTGGAGCTGTCGTCTCTTCTTTCACTCAGGAGCACTAACACAGTGCCACTGTTCATAGAAACGCCAAACTACGCTATTTGGTCATAGTAGCACTAACTTTATCTGAGGAGCAGAAATCATCTACAACATTAAAGAAACGCTTTTCTGCATTGCAAATAAAAGTTTATTGTATTTCAAACCAACATCTTTCCTTTTAGCAAGCTCTGATCTCAACAGTGCATGAAGTGACATTCTCTTACGAGGGAAACCAGCTTTTCATCATCTGTGGAGCTGCGGTCTCTTCTTTCACTCAGGAGCACTAACACAGTGCCACTGTTCATAGAAACGCCAAACTACGCTATTTGGGCATAGTAGCACTATCCTTACTTGAGGAGCAGAAAAAATCTAATAGATTAATGAAACGCCTTTCTGTATTGCAAATGAGAGTTTATTTCATTTGAAACCAACATCTTTCCTTTTGGCAAGTTTTGATCTCAACAATGAATGAAGTGACATTCTCTAAGAGGGAAACCCGCTTTTCATCATTTGTGGAGCTGTAGTCTCTTCTTTCACTCAGGAGTACTAACACAGTGCCACTGTTCATAGAAACGCCAAACTACGCTATTTGGTCATAGTAGCACTATCCTTACTTGAGGAGCAGAAAAAATCTAATAGATTAAAGAAACGCCTTTCTGAATTGCAAATGAGAGTTTATTTCATTTGAAACCAACATCTTTCATATTAGAAAGCTGTGATCTTAACATAGCATAAACTGACATTCTCTTAGAAGGAAAACAGCTTTTCAACATCTTCGGAGCTGCGGTCTCTTCTTTCATTTAGGAACACTGAAACAGTGCCACTCTTCATAGAATTGCTATACTAAGCTGTTTGGGCATAGTAGCACTAACTTTCCTTGAGGAGCAGAAATCATCTAAAACATTAAAGAAACGCTTTTCTGCATTGCAAAGAAGAGTTTATTTCATTTGAAACCAATATCTTTCATTTTGGTAAGCTCTGATCTTAACATTGTATAAACTCACATTCTCTTAAAGGGATAACAGCTTTTCATCATCTGTGGAGCTGTGGTCTCTTCTTTCACTCAGGAGCAATAACACTGTGCCACTGTTCATAGAAACGCCAAACTACGCTATTTGGGCATAGTAGCACTATATTGAGGAGCAGAAACAATCTAATACATTAAAGAAATGCCTTTCTGCATTGCAAATAAAAGTTTATTTCATTTGAAACCAACATCTTTCATTTTAGCAAACTTTGATCTTAACATTGCATAAACTGACATTCTCTTAGCAGGAAAACAGCTTTTCAACATCTTCGGAGTTGCGGTCTCTTCTTTCGCTTAGGAACACTGACACACAGTGCCACTGTTCATAGAAACGTCAAACTACGCTATTTGGGCATAGTAGCACTATCTTTACTTGAGGAGCAGAAACAATCTAATACATTAAAGAAACGCCTTTCTTTAATGCAAATGAGAGTTTATTTCATTTGAAACCAACATCTTAAATTTTGACAAGCTTTGATATTAACATTGTATAAACTGACATTCTCTTACAGCGAAAACAGCTTTTCAGCATCTGTGGAGCTGCGGTCTCTTCTTTCACTCAGTACCACTGACACAGTGCCACTGTTCATAGAAACGCTAAAATAAGCTGTTTGGGCATAGTAGCACTATCTTTACTTGAGAAGCAGAAACAATCTAATACATTAAAGAAACGCCTTTCTGCATTGCAAATAAAAGTTTATTTCATTTGAAACCAACATCTTTCATTTTAGCAAGCTTTGATCTTAACATTGCATAAACTGACATTCTCTTAGAAGGAAAACAGCTTTTCAACATCTTCGGAGTTGCGGTCTCTTCTTTCGCTTAGGAACACTGACACAGTGCCACTGTTCATAGAAACGCTAAAATAAGCTTTTTGGGTACATTAGCTCTAACTTTATTTGAGGAGCAGAAATCATCTAAAACATTAAAGAAACGCCTTTCTGCATTGCAAATAAAAGTTTATTTCATTTGAAACCAACATCTTTCCTTTTGGCAAGCTCTGATCTCAACAGTGCATGAAGTGACATTCTCTTACAGCGAAAACAGCTTTTCAGCATTTGTGGAGCTGCGATCTCTTCTTTCACTTAGGAACACTGACACAGTGCCACTGTGCATAGATGCGCTAAAATAAGCTTTTTGGGAACATTATCACTAACTTTATTTGAGGAGCAGAAATCAACTAAAACATTCATGAAACGCACGCTTTTCTGCATTGCAAAGAAGAGTTTATTTCTTTTGAAACCAATGTCTTTCATTTTGATAAGCTCTGATCTTAACATTGTATAAACTCACATTCTCTTACAGGGATAACAGCTTTTCAGCATCTTCGGAGCTGCGGTCTCTTCTTTCGCTTAGGAACACTGACACAGTGCCACTGTGCATAGATACGCTAAAATAAGCTTGTTGGGAACATTAGCACTAACTTTATTTGAGGAGCAGAAATCATCTAAAACATTCAAGAAACGCACGCTTTCTGCATTGCTAATAAGAATTTATTTAATTTGAAACCAACATCTTTCATTTTGGCAAGCTTTGATCTTAACATTGCATAAACTGACATTCTCTTAGAGTGAAAACAGCTTTTCAACATCTTCGGAGCTGCGGTCTGTTCTTCCATTTAGGAACACTGAAACAGTGCCACTGTTCATAGAAATGCTAAAATAAGCTGTTTGACCATAGTAGCCCTGACTTTACTTGACGAGCAGAAATCATCTAACACGTTAAAGAAATGCCTTTCTGCATTGCAAATAAGAGTTTATTTCATTTAAAACCAATATCTTTCATTTTGACAAGCTTTGATCTTAACATTGCATAAACTGACATTCTCTTAGAGTGAAAACAGCTTTTCAACATCTTCGGAGCTGCGGTCTGTTCTTCCATTTAGGAACACTGAAACAGTGCCACTGTTCATAGAAATCCTAAAATAAGGTGTTTGAGCATAGCAGCACTAACTTTACTTGAGGAGCAGAAATAATCTAACACGTTAAAGAAATGCCTTTCTGCATTGCAAATAAGAGTTTATTACATTTAAAACCAATATCTTTCATTTTGACAAGCTTTGATCTTAACATTGCATAAACTGAATTCTTTCAAAGGGAAAACAGCTTTTCAACATTTTCGGAGCTGCGGCCTCTTTTTATACTCTGGAGCACTGAAACAGTAGCACTGTTCATAGAAATGCTAAAATAAACTATTTGGGCATAGTGGCACTAACTTCACTTGAGGAGCAGAAAGTATCTAACACATTAAACTAACGCGTTTCTGCATTTGCAAATAAATTTATTTCATTTGAAACCAATATCTTACATTTTGACAAGCTTTGATCTTAACATTGCATAAACTGACATTCTCTTACAGGGATAACAGCTTTTCAGCATCTGTGGAGCTGCGGTCACTTCTTTCACTCAGTACCACTGACACAGTGCCACTGTTCATAGAAACGCCAAACTACGCTATTTGGGCATAGTAGCACTATCCTTACTTGAGGAGCAGAAAAAATCTAATAGATTAAAGAAACGCCTTTCTGTATTGCAAATGAGAGTTTATTTCATTTGAAACCAACATCTTTCCTTTTGGCAATTTCTGATCTCAACAATGAATGAAGTGACATTCTCTAAGAGGGAAACCCGCTTTTCATCATTTGTGGAGCTGTAGTCTCTTCTTTCACTCAGGAGTACTAACACAGTGCCACTGTTCATAGAAACGCCAAACTACGCTATTTGGGCATAGTAGCACTATCCTTACTTGAGGAGCAGAAAAAATCTAATAGATTAAAGAAACGCCTTTCTGAATTGCAAATGAGAGTTTATTTCATTTGAAACCAACATCTTTCATATTAGAAAGCTGTGATCTTAACATAGCATAAACTGACATTCTCTTAGAAGGAAAACAGCTTTTCAACATCTTCGGAGCTGCGGTCTCTTCTTTCATTTAGGAACACTGAAACAGTGCCACTCTTCATAGAAACGCTAAAATAAGCTGTTTGGGCATAGTAGCACTAACTTTGCTTGAGGAGCAGAAACAATCTAATACATTAAAGAAACGCCTTTCTGCATTGCAAATAAAAGTTTATTTCATTTGAAACCAACATCTTTCCTTTTGGAAAGCTCTGATCTCAACAGTGCATGAAGTGACATTCTCTTAGAGGGAAACCAGCTTTTCATCATCTGTGGAGCTGTGTTCTCTTCTTTCACTCAGGGGCACTGACACAGTGGCACTTTTCATAGAAACGCTAAAATAAGCTTTTTGGGTATAGTAGCACTAACTTTATTTGAGAAGCAGAAATCATCTAAAACATTAAAGAAATGCTTTTCAGCATTGCAAAGAAGAGTTTATTTCATTTGAAACCAATATCTTACACTTTGAGAAGCTTTGATCTTAACATTGCATAAACTGACATCCTCTTACAGGAAAAAAAGCTTTTCAGCATCTGTGGAGCTGCGGTCTCTTCTTTCACTCAGGAGCACTGACACAGTGCCACTGTTCATAGAAACGCTAAACTATGCAATTTGGGCATAGTAGCACTAACATTACTTGAGGAGCACAAACAATCGAACACATTAAAGAAATGCCTTTCTGCATTGCAAATAAGAGTTTATTTAATTTGAAACCAATATCTTTCATTTTCACAAGCTATGATCTTAACATTGCATAAATTGACATTCTCTTACAGGGTAAACAGCTTTTCAGCATCTGTGGAGCTGCGGTCTCTTCTTTCACTCAGGAGCACTGACACAGTGCCACTGTTCATAGACAGGCTAAAATAAGCTGTTTGGGCATAGTAGCACTAACTTTACTTGAGGAGCAGAAACCATCGAACACATTAAACAAAACCTTTCTGCATTGCAAATAAGAGGTTATTTAATTTGAAACCAACATCTTTCCTTTTGGCAATCTTTGATCTCAACAGTGTATGAAGTGATATTCTCTTAGAGGGAAAACAGCTTTTCATCATCTGTGGAGCTGTGGTCTCTTCTTTCACTCAGGAGTACTAACACAGTGCCACTGTTCATAGAAACGCTAAAATAAGCTGTTTAGGCATAGTAGCACTATCTTTGCTTGAGGAGCAGAAACAATCTAATACATTAAAGAAACGCCTTTCTGCATTGCAAATAAGAATTTATTTAATTTGAAACCAACATCTTTCATTTTGGCAAGCTTTGATCTTAACATTGCATAAACTGACATTCTCTTAGAGTGAAAACAACTTTTCAACATCTTCGGAGCTGCGGTCTCTTCTTTCACTTAGGAACACTGACACAGTGCCACTGTGCATAGATACGCTAAAATAAGCTTTTTGGGAACATTAGCACTAACTTTATTTGAGGAGCAGAAATCATCTAAAACATTCAAGAAACGCACGCTTTTCTGCATTGCAAAGAAGAGTTTATTTCATTTGAAACCAATGTCTTTCATTTTGGTAAGCTCTGATCTTAACATTGTATAAACTCACATTCTCTTACAGGGATAACAGCTTTTCAGCATCTGTGGAGCTGCGGTCTCTTCTTTCACTCAGGAGCACGAACACAGTGCCACTGTTCATAGAAACGCCAAACTACGCTATTTGGGCATAGTAGCACTAACTTTGCTTGAGGAGTAGAAACAATCTAATACATTAAAGAAACGCCTTTCTGTATTGCAAATGAGAGTTTATTTCATTTGAAACCAACATCTTTCATTTTAGCAAGCTTAGATCTTAACATTGCATGAACTGACATTCTCTTAGAAGGAAAACAGCTTTTCAACATCTTCGGAGCTGCGGTCTCTTCTTTCACTTAGGAACACTGAAACAGTGCCACTGTTCATAGAAAGGCTAAAATAAGCTTTTTGGGTATATTAGCACTAACTTTATTTGAGGAGCAGAAATCATCTAAAACATTCAAGAAACGCTTTCTGCATTGCAAAGAAGAGTTTATTTGATTTGAAACCAATGTCTTCATTTTGACAAGCTTTGATCTTAACATTGTATAAACTGACATTCTCTTACAGCGAAAACAGCTTTTCAGCATTTGTGGAGCTGCGGTCTCTTCTTTCACTTAGGAACACTGACACAGTGCCACTGTTCATAGAAACGCCAAACTACGCTATTTGGGCATAGTAGCACTATCCTTACTTGAGGAGCAGAAAAAAATCTAATAGATTAAAGAAACGCCTTTCTGTATTGCAAATGAGAGTTTATTTAATTTGAAACCAACATCTTTTCTTTTGGCAAACTCTGATCTCAACAATGCATGAAGTGACATTCTCTTAGAGGGAAACCAGCTTTTCATCATCTGTGAAGCTGTAGTCTCTTCTTTCACTCAGGAGCACTAACACAGTGCCACTGTTCATAGAAACGTCAAACTACGCTATTTGGGCATAGTAGCACTATCTTTACTTGAGGAGCAGAAACAATCTAATACATTAAAGAAACGCCTTTCTTTAATGCAAATGAGAGTTTATTTCATTTGAAACCAACATCTTCAATTTTGACAAGCTTTGATCTTAACATTGTATAAACTGACATTCTCTTACAGCTAAAACAGCTTTTCAGCATTTGTGGAGCTGCGGTCTCTTCTTTCACTTAGGAACACTGACACAGTGCCACTGTGCATAGATACGCTAAAATAAGCTTTTTGGGAACATTAGCACTATCTTCATTTGAGGAGCAGAAATCATCTAAAACATTCAAGAAACGCACGCTTTTCTGCATTGCAAAGAAGAGTTTATTTCATTTGAAACCAATGTCTTTCATTTTGGTAAGCTCTGATCTTAACATTGTATAAACTCACATTCTCTTACAGGGATAACAGCTTTTCAGCATCTTCGGAGCTGCGGTCTCTTCTTTGGCTTAGGAACACTGACACAGTGCCACTGTTCATAGAAACGCTAAAATAAGCTTTTTGGGTACATTAGTTCTAACTTTATTTGAGGAGCAGAAATCATCTAAAACATTAAAGAAACGCCTTTCTGCATTGCAAATAAAAGTTTATTTCATTTGAAACCAACATCTTTCCTTTTAGCAAGCTCTGATCTCAACAGTGCATGAAGTGACATTCTCTTACGAGGGAAACCAGCTTTTCATCATCTGTGGAGCTGCGGTCTCTTCTTTCACTCAGGAGCACTAACACAGTGCCACTGTTCATAGAAACGCCAAACTACGCTATTTGGGCATAGTAGCACTATCCTTACTTGAGGAGCAGAAAAAATCTAATAGATTAAAGAAACGCCTTTCTGTATTGCAAATGAGAGTTTATTTCATTTGAAACCAACATCTTTCCTTTTGGCAAGTTCTGATCTCAACAATGAATGAAGTGACATTCTCTAAGAGGGAAACCCGCTTTTCATCATTTGTGGAGCTGTAGTCTCTTCTTTCACTCAGGAGTACTAACACAGTGCCACTGTTCATAGAAACGCCAAACTACGCTATTTGGGCATAGTAGCACTATCCTTACTTGAGGAGCAGAAAAAATCTAATAGATTAAAGAAACGCCTTTCTGAATTGCAAATGAGAGTTTATTTCATTTGAAACCAACATCTTCAATTTTGACAAGCTTTGATCTTAACATTGTATACACTGACATTCTCTTACAGCGAAAACAGCTGTTCAGCATTTGTGGAGCTGCGGTCTCTTCTTTCACTTAGGAACACTGAAACAGTGCCACTGCTCATAGAAATGCTATACTAAGCTGTTTGGGCATAGTAGCACTAACATTCCATGAGGAGCAGAAATCATCTAACACGTTAAAGAAACGCCTTTTCTGCATTGCACAAAAGAGTTTAATTCATTTGAAACCAATATCATGCATTTTGGCAAGCTGTGATCATAACATTGCAGAAACTGACATTCTCTTACAGCGACAACAGCTTTTCTGAATCTTCGGAGCTGCGGTCTCTTCTTTCACTCAGGAGCAGTACCGCAGTGCCACTATTCATAGAAACGCTAAAATAAGCTTTTTGGGTACAGTAGCACTAACTGTATTTGAGGAGCAGAATTCATCTAAAACATTAAAGAAACGCTTTTCTGCATTGCAAAGAAGAGTTTATTTCATTTGAAACCAATATCTTTCATTTTGGTAAGCTCTGATCTTAACATTGTATAAACTCACATTCTCTTAAAGGGATAACAGCTTTTCATCATCTGTGGAGCTGTGGTCTCTTCTTTCACTCAGGAGCAATAACACTGTGCCACTGTTCATAGAAACGCCAAACTACGCTATTTGGGCATAGTAGCACTATATTGAGGAGCAGAAACAATCTAATACATTAAACAAATGCCTTTCTGCATTGCAAATAAAAGTTTATTTCATTTGAAACCAACATCTTTCATTTTAGCAAACTTTGATCTTAACATTGCATAAACTGACATTCTCTTAGCAGGAAAACAGCTTTTCAACATCTTCGGAGTTGCGGTCTCTTCTTTCGCTTAGGAACACTGACACAGTGCCACTGTTCATAGAAACGCTAAAATAAGCTTTTTGGGTACATTAGCTCTAACTTTATTTGAGGAGCAGAATTCATCTAAAACATTAAAGAAACGCTTTTCTGCATTGCAAAGAAGAGTTTATTTCATTTGATACCAATATCTTTCATTTTGGTAAGCTCTGATCTTAACATTGTATAAACTCACATTCTCTTAAAGGGCTAACAGCTTTTCAGCATCTGTGGAGCTGTCGTCTCTTCTTTCACTCAGGAGCACTAACACAGTGCCACTGTTCATAGAAACGCCAAACTACGCTATTTGGGCATAGTAGCACTAACTTTATCTGAAGAGCAGAAATCATCTACAACATTAAAGAAACGCTTTTCTGCATTGCAAATAAAAGTTTATTGTATTTCAAACCAACATCTTTCCTTTTAGCAAGCTCTGATCTCAACAGTGAATGAAGTGACATTCTCTTACGAGGGAAACCAGCTTTTCATCATCTGTGGAGCTGCGGTCTCTTCTTTCACTCAGGAGCACTAACACAGTGCCACTGTTCATAGAAACGCCAAACTACGCTATTTGGGCATAGTAGCACTATCCTTACTTGAGGAGCAGAAAAAATCTAATAGATTAAAGAAACGCCTTTCTGTATTGCAAATGAGAGTTTATTTCATTTGAAACCAACATCTTTCCTTTTGGCAAGTTCTGATCTCAACAATGAATGAAGTGACATTCTCTAAGAGGGAAACCCGCTTTTCATCATTTGTGGAGCTGTAGTCTCTTCTTTCACTCAGGAGTACTAACACAGTGCCACTGTTCATAGAAACGCCAAACTACGCTATTTGGGCATAGTAGCACTATCCTTACTTGAGGAGCAGAAAAAATCTAATAGATTAAAGAAACGCCTTTCTGAATTGCAAATGAGAGTTTATTTCATTTGAAACCAACATCTTTCATTTTAGAAAGCTGTGATCTTAACATAGCATAAACTGACATTCTCTTAGAAGGAAAACAGCTTTTCAACATCTTCGGAGCTGCGGTCTCTTCTTTCATTTAGGAACACTGAAACAGTGCCACTCTTCATAGAAATGCTATACTAAGCTGTTTGGGCATAGTAGCACTAACTTTCCTTGAGGAGCAGAAATCATCTAACACGTTAAAGAAACGCCTTTCTGCATTGCACAAAACAGTTTAATTCATTTTAAACCAATATCATGCATTTTGGCAAGCTGTGATCTTATTGCATAAACTGACATTTTTTTACAGCGAAAACAGCTTTTCAGCATCTGTAGAGCTGCGGTCTCTTCTTTCACTCACGAGCACTGACACAGTGCCACTGTTCATAGAAACGCTAAAATAAGCTGTTTGTGCATAGTGGCAGTAACTTTGCATGAGGAGCAGAAACAATCTAATACATTAAAGAAACGCCTTTCTGTATTAAAAATGATAGTTTATTTCATTTGAAACCAATATCTTTCATTTTAGCAAGCTTTGATCTTAACATTGCATAAATTGACATTCTCTTAGAAGGAAAACAGCTTTTCAGCATCGTCGGATCTGCGGTCTCTTCTTTCACTTAGGAACACTGAAACAGTGCCACTGTTCATAGAAACGCTAAAATAAGCTGTTTGGGCATAGTAGCACTATCTTTACTTGAAGAGCAGAAACAATCTAATACATTAAAGAAACGCCTTTCTGCATTGCAAATAAAAGTTTATTTTATTTGAAACATACTTCTTTCATTTTAGCAAGCTTTGATCTTAACATTGCATAAACTGACATTCTCTTAGAAGGAAAACAGCTTTTCAACATCTTCGGAGTTGCGGTCTCTTCTGTCTCTTAGGAACACTGACACAGTGCCACTGTTCATAGAAACGCTAAAATAAGCTTTTTGGGTACATTAGCTCTACCTTTATTTGAGGATCAGAAATCATCTAAAACATTAAAGAAACGTCTTTCTGCATTGCAAATAAAAGTTTATTTCATTTGAAACCAACATCTTTCCTTTTGGCAAGCTCTGATCTCAACAGTGCATGACGTGACATTCTCTTAGAGGGAAACCAGCTTTTCATCATCTGTGGAGCTGTGGTCTCTTCTTTCACTCAGGAGCACTAACACAGTGCCACTGTTCATAGAAACGCCAAACTACGCTATTTTGGCATAGTAGCACTATCTTTACTTGAGGAGCAGAAACAATCTAATACATTAAAGAAACGCCTTTCTGCATTGCAAATAAAAGTTTATTTCATTTGAAACCAACATCTTTCATTTTAGCAAGCTTTGATCTTAACATTGTATAAACTGACATTCTCTTACAGCGAAAACAGCTTTTCAGCATTTGTGGAACTGCGGTCTCTTCTTTCACTTAGGAACACTGACACAGTGCCACTGTGCATAGATACGCTAAAATAAGCTTTTTGGGAACATTAGCACTAACTTTATTTGAGGAGCAGAAATCATCTAAAACATTCAAGAAACGCACGCTTTTCTGCATTGCAAAGAAGAGTTTATTTCATTTGAAACCAATGTCTTTCATTTTGGTAAGCTCTGATCTTAACATTGTATAAACTCACATTCTCTTACAGGGATAACAGCTTTTCAGCATCTGTGGAGCTGCGGTCTCTTCTTTCACTCAGTAGCACTTACACAGTGCCAATGTTCATAGATGCGCTAAAATAAGCTGTTTCAGCATAGTAGCACTAACTTTGCTTGAGGAGCAGAAACAATCTAATACTTTAATGAAACGCCTTTCTGCATTGCAAATAAAAGTTTATTTCATTTGAAACCAACATCTTTCCTTTTGGCAAGCTCTGATCTCAACAGTGCATGAAGTGACATTCTCTTAGAGGGAAACCAGCTTTTCATCATCTGTGGAGCTGTGGTCTCTTCTTTCACTCAGGAGCACTAACACAGTGCCACTGTTCATAGAAACGCCAAACTACGCTATTTGGGCATAGTAGCACTATCTTTACTTGAGAAGCAGAAACAATCTAATACATTAAAGAAACGCCTTTCTGCATTGCAAATAAAAGTTTATTTCATTTGAAACCAACATCTTTCATTTTAGCAAGCTTTGATCTTAACATTGCATAAACTGACATTCTCTTAGTAGGAAAACAGCTTTTCAACATCTTCGGAGTTGCGGTCTCTTCTTTGGCTTAGGAACACTGACACAGTGCCACTGTTCATAGAAACGCTAAAATAAGCTTTTTGGGTACATTAGCTCTAACTTTATTTGAGGAGCAGAAATCATCTAAAACATTAAAGAAACGCCTTTCTGCATTGCAAATAAAAGTTTATTTCATTTGAAACCAACATCTTTCCTTTTGGCAAGCTCTGATCTCAACAGTGCATGAAGTGACATTCTCTTAGAAGGAAAACAGCTTTTCAACATCTTCGGAGCTGCGGTCTCTTCTTTCATTTAGGAACACTTAAACAGTGCCACTGTTCATAGAAATGCTATACTAAGCTGTTTGGGTATATTAGCACTAACTTTATTTGAGGAGCAGAAATCAACTAACACATTAAAGAACCGCTTTTCTATATTGCAAATAAAAGTTAATTTTACTTGAAACCAATATCTTCAATTTTGACAAGCTTTGATCTTAACATTGTATAAACTGACATCCTCTTACAGGGAAAAAAGCTTTTCAGCATTTGTGGAGCTGCGGACTCTTCTTTCACTCAGGAGAACTAACAAAGTGCCACCTTTCATAGAAACGCCAAACTACGCTATTTAGGCATAGTAGCACTAACTGTTCTTAAGGAGCAGAAACAATCTAATACATTAAAGAAACGCCTTTCTTTAATGCAAATGAGACTTTATTTCATTTGAAACCAACATCTTCAATTTTGACAAGCTTTGATCTTAACATTGTATACACTGACATTCTCTTACAGCGAAAACAGCTTTTCAGCATTTGTGGAGCTGTGGTCTCTTCTTTCACTCAGGAGCACTAACACAGTACCAATGTTCATAGAAACGCCAAACTACGCTATTTGGGCATAGTAGCACTATCCTTACTTGAGGAGCAGAAAAAATCTAATAGATTAAAAGAAACGCCTTTCTGCATTGCAAATGAGAGTTTATTTCATTTGAAACCAACATCTTTCCTTTTAGCAAACTCTGATCTCAACAATGCATGAAGTGACATTCTCTTAGAGGGAAACCAGCTTTACATCATCTGTGAAGCTGCGGTCTCTTCTTTCACTCAGGAGAACTGACAAAGTGCCACCTTTCATAGAAACGCCAAACTACGCTATTTAGGCATAGTAGCACTAACTGTTCTTAAGGAGCAGAAACAATCTAATACATTAAAGAAACGCCTTTCTTTAATGCAAATGAGACTTTATTTCATTTGAAAACAACATCTTCAATTTTGACAAGCTTTGATCTTAACATTGTATACACTGACATTCTCTTACAGGGATAACAGCTTTTCAGCATCTGTGGAGCTGCGGTCACTTCTTTCACTCAGGAGCACTGACACAGTGGCACTTTTCATAGAAACGCTAAAATAAGCTTTTTGGGCATAGTAGCACTAACTTTATTTGAGAAGCAGAAATCATCTAAAACATTAAAGAAACGCTTTTCAGCATTGCAAAGAAGAGTTTATTTAATTTGAAACCAATATCTTTCATTTTGGTGAGCTCTGATCGTAACATTGTATACACTGACATTCTCTTAAAGGGAAAACAGCTTTTCAGCATATGTGGAGCTGCGGTCACGTCTTTCACTCAGTAGCACTGACACAGTGCCACTGTTCATAGAACCGCGAAAATAAGCTGTTTGGGCATAGTAGCACTAACTTTGCTTGAGGAGCAGAACTCATCTAACACATTAAAGAAACGCTTTTCTGCATTGCATTTCATTTGAAACCAATATCTTACACTTTGAGAAGCTTTGATCTTAACATTGTATAAACTGACATCCTCTTACAGGAAAAAAAGCTTTTCAGCATCTGTGGAGCTGCGGTCTCTTCTTTCACTCAGGAGCACTGACACAGTGCCACTGTTCATAGAAACGCTAAAATAAGCTGTTTGGGCATAGTAGCACTAACTTTGCTTGAGGAGCAGAAACAATCTAATACATTAAGTAAACGCCTTTCTGCAATGCAAATAAAAGTTTATTTCATTTGAAACCAACATCTTTCCTTTTGGAAAGCTCTGATCTCAACAGTGCATGAAGTGACATTCTCTTAGAGGGAAACCAGCTTTTCATCATCTGTGGAGCTGTGTTCTCTTCTTTCACTCAGGAGCACTGACACAGTGGCACTTTTCATAGAAACGCTAAAATAAGCTTTTTGGGTATAGTAGCACTAACTTTATTTGAGAAGCAGAAATCATCTAAAACATTAAAGAAACGCTTTTCAGCATTGCAAAGAAGAGTTTATTTAATTTGAAACCAATATCTTTCACTTTGGTGAGCTCTGATCTTAACATTGTATACACTGACATTCTCTTAAAGGGATAACAGCTTTTCAGCATCTGTGGAAATGCGGTCACTTCTTTCATTCAGTAGCACTGTACCAGTGCCACTGTTCATAGAACCGCGAAAATAAGCTGTTTGGGCATAGTAGCACTAACTTTGCTTGAAGAGTAGAAACAATCTAATACATTAAAGAAACGCTTTTCTGCATTGCATTTCATTTGAAACCAATATCTTACACTTTGAGAAGCTTTGATCTTAACATTGTATAAACTGACATCCTCTTACAGGAAAAAAAGCTTTTCAGCATCTGTGGAGCTGCGGTCTCTTCTTTCACTCAGGAGCACTGACACAGTGCCACTGTTCATAGAAACGCTAAACTATGCTATTTGGGCATAGTAGCACTAACATTACTTGAGGAGCACAAACAATCGAACACATTAAAGAAATGCCTTTCTGCATTGCAAATAACAGTTTATTTAATTTGAAACCAATATCTTTCATTTTCACAAGCTATGATCTTAACATTGCATAAACTGACATTCTCTTACAGGGTAAACAGCTTTTCAGCATCTGTGGAGCTGCGGTCTCTTCTTTCACTCAGGAGCACTGACACAGTGCCACTGTTCATAGACAGGCTAAAATAAGCTGTTTGGGCATAGTAGCACTAACTTTACTTGAGGAGCAGAAATCATCGAACACATTAAACAAAACCTTTCTGCATTGCAAATAAGACGTTATTTAATTTGAAACCAACATCTTTCCTTTTGGCAATCTTTGATCTCAACAGTGTATGAAGTGATATTCTCTTAGAGGGAAAACAGCTTTTCATCATCTGTGGAGCTGTGGTCTCTTCTTTCACTCAGGAGTACTAACACAGTGCCACTGTTCATAGAAACGCTAAAATAAGCTGTTTAGGCATAGTAGCACTATCTTTGCTTGAGGAGCAGAAACAATCTAATACATTAAAGAAACGCCTTTCTGCATTGCAAATAAGAATTTATTTAATTTGAAACCAACATCTTTCATTTTGGCAAGCTTTGATCTTAACATTGCATGAACTGACATTCTCTTAGAGGGAAAACAGCTTTTCAGCATCTTCTGAGTACAGTAGCACTAACTTTATTTGAAGAGCAGAAATCATCTAAAACATTCAAGAAACGCACGCTTTTCTGCATTGCAAAGAAGAGTTTATTTCATTTGAAACCAATATCTTTCATTTTGGTAAGCTCTGATCTTAACATTGTATAAACTCACATTCTCTTACAGGGATAACAGCTTTTCATCATCTGTGGATCTGTGGTCTCTTCTTTCACTCAGGAGCAATAACACTGTGCCACTGTTCATAGAAACGCCAAACTACGCTATTTGGGCATAGTAGCACTAACTTTATCTGAGGAGCAGAAACAATCTAATACTTTAATGAAACGCCTTTCTGCATTGCAAATAAAAGTTTATTTCATTTGAAACCAACATCTTTCCTTTTGGCAAGCTCTGATCTCAACAGTGCATGAAGTGACATTCTCTTAGAGGGAAACCAGCGTTTCTTCATCTGTGGAGCTGTGGTCTCTCCTTTCACTCAGCAGCACTAACACAGTGCCACTGTTCATAGAAACGCCAAACTACGCTATTTGGGCATAGTAGCACTAGCTTTACTTGAGAAGCAGAAACAATCTAATACATTAAAGAAACGCCTTTCTGCATTGCAAATAAAAGTTTATTTCATTTGAAACCAACATCTTTCATTTTAGCAAGCTTTGATCTTAACATTGCATAAACTGACATTCTCTTAGTAGGAAACCAGCTTTTCATCATCTGTGGAACTGTGGTCTCTTCTTTCACTCAGGAACACTAACACAGTGCCACTGTTCATAGAAACGCCAAACTACGCTATTTGGGCATAGTAGCACTATCTGTACTTGAGGAGCAGAAACAATCTAATACATTAAAGAAACGCCTTTCTGTATTGCAAATGAGAGTTTATTTCATTTGAAACCAACATCTTTCATTTTAGCAAGCTTAGATCTTAACATTGCATAAACTGACATTCTCTTAGAAGGAAAACAGCTTTTCAACATCTTCGGAACTGCGGTCTCTTCTTTCATTTAGGAACACTTAAACAGTGCCACTCTTCATAGAAATGCTATACTAAGCTGTTTGGGTATATTAGCACTAACTTTATTTGAGGAGCAGAAATCAACTAACACATTAAAGAACCGCTTTTCTATATTGCAAATAAAAGTTAATTTTACTTGAAACCAATATCTTCAATTTTGACAAGCTTTGATCTTAACATTGTATAAACTGACATCCTCTTACAGGGAAAAAAGCTTTTCAGCATTTGTGGAGCTGCGGTCTCTTCTTTCACTCAGGAGAACTAACAAAGTGCCACCTTTCATAGAAACGCCAAACTACGCTATTTAGGCATAGTAGCACTAACTGTTCTTAAGGAGCAGAAACAATCTAATACATTAAAGAAACGCCTTTCTTTAATGCAAATGAGACTTTATTTCATTTGAAACCAACATCTTCAATTTTGACAAGCTTTGATCTTAACATTGTATACACTGACATTCTCTTACAGCGAAAACAGCTTTTCAGCATTTGTGGAGCTGTGGTCTCTTCTTTCACTCAGGAGCACTAACACAGTACCACTGTTCATAGAAACGCCAAACTACGCTATTTGGGCATAGTAGCACTATCCTTACTTGAGGAGCAGAAAAAATCTAATAGATTAAAAGAAACGCCTTTCTGCATTGCAAATGAGAGTTTATTTCATTTGAAACCAACATCTTTCCTTTTAGCAAACTCTGATCTCAACAATGCATGAAGTGACATTCTCTTAGAGGGAAACCAGCTTTACATCATCTGTGAAGCTGCGGTCTCTTCTTTCACTCAGGAGAACTGACAAAGTGCCACCTTTCATAGAAACGCCAAACTACGCTATTTAGGCATAGTAGCACTAAATGTTCTTAAGGAGCAGAAACAATCTAATACATTAAAGAAACGCCTTTCTTTAATGCAAATGAGACTTTATTTCATTTGAAACCAACATCTTCAATTTTGACAAGCTTTGATCTTAACATTGTATACACTGACATTCTCTTAAAGGGAAAACAGCTTTTCAGCATATGTGGAGCTGCGGTCACGTCTTTCACTCAGTGGCACTGACACAGTGCCACTGTTCATAGAACCGCGAAAATAAGCTGTTTGGGCATTGTAGCACTAACTTTGCTTGAGGAGCAGAACTCATCTAACACATTAAAGAAACGCTTTTCTGCATTGCATTTCATTTGAAACCAATATCTTACACTTTGAGAAGCTTTGATCTTAACATTGTATAAACTGACATCCTCTTAAAGGAAAAAAAGCTTTTCAGCATCTGTGGAGCTGCGGTCTCTTCTTTCACTCAGGAGCACTGACACAGTGCCACTGTTCATAGAAACGCTAAAATAAGCTGTTTGGGCATAGTAGCACTAACTTTGCTTGAGGAGCAGAAACAATCTAATACATTAAGTAAACGCCTTTCTGCAATGCAAATAAAAGTTTATTTCATTTGAAACCAACATCTTTCCTTTTGGAAAGCTCTGATCTCAACAGTGCATGAAGTGACATTCTCTTAGAGGGAAACCAGCTTTTCATCATCTGTGGAGCTGTGTTCTCTTCTTTCACTCAGGAGCACTGACACAGTGGCACTTTTCATAGAAACGCTAAAATAAGCTTTTTGGGTATAGTAGCACTAACTTTATTTGAGAAGCAGAAATCATCTAAAACATTAAAGAAACGCTTTTCAGCATTGCAAAGAAGAGTTTATTTAATTTGAAACCAATATCTTTCACTTTGGTGAGCTCTGATCTTAACATTGTATACACTGACATTCTCTTAAAGGGATAACAGCTTTTCAGCATCTGTGGAAATGCGGTCACTTCTTTCATTCAGTAGCACTGTACCAGTGCCACTGTTCATAGAACCGCGAAAATAAGCTGTTTGGGCATAGTAGCACTAACTTTGCTTGAAGAGCAGAAACAATCTAATACATTAAAGAAACGCTTTTCTGCATTGCATTTCATTTGAAACCAATATCTTACACTTTGAGAAGCTTTGATCTTAACATTGTATAAACTGACATCCTCTTACAGGAAAAAAAGCTTTTCAGCATCTGTGGAGCTGCGGTCTCTTCTTTCACTCAGGAGCACTGACACAGTGCCACTGTTCATAGAAACGCTAAACTATGCTATTTGGGCATAGTAGCACTAACATTACTTGAGGAGCACAAACAATCGAACACATTAAAGAAATGCCTTTCTGCATTGCAAATAACAGTTTATTTAATTTGAAACCAATATCTTTCATTTTCACAAGCTATGATCTTAACATTGCATAAACTGACATTCTCTTACAGGGTAAACAGCTTTTCAGCATCTGTGGAGCTGCGGTCTCTTCTTTCACTCAGGAGCACTGACACAGTGCCACTGTTCATAGACAGGCTAAAATAAGCTGTTTGGGCATAGTAGCACTAACTTTACTTGAGGAGCAGAAATCATCGAACACATTAAACAAAACCTTTCTGCATTGCAAATAAGACGTTATTTAATTTGAAACCAACATCTTTCCTTTTGGCAATCTTTGATCTCAACAGTGTATGAAGTGATATTCTCTTAGAGGGAAAACAGCTTTTCATCATCTGTGGAGCTGTGGTCTCTTCTTTCACTCAGGAGTACTAACACAGTGCCACTGTTCATAGAAACGCTAAAATAAGCTGTTTAGGCATAGTAGCACTATCTTTGCTTGAGGAGCAGAAACAATCTAATACATTAAAGAAACGCCTTTCTGCATTGCAAATAAGAATTTATTTAATTTGAAACCAACATCTTTCATTTTGGCAAGCTTTGATCTTAACATTGCATGAACTGACATTCTCTTAGAGGGAAAACAGCTTTTCAACATCTTCGGAGCTGCGGTCTGTTCTTCCATTTAGGAACACTGAAACAGTGCCACTGTTGATAGAAATGCTATAATAAGGTTTTTTAGCATAGTAGCACTAGCTTTACTTGAGGAGCAGAAATCATCTAACACGTTAAAGAAATGCCTTTCTGCATTGCAAATAAGAGTTTATTTCATTTAAAACCAATATCTTTCATTTTGACAAGCTTTGATCTTAACATTGCATAAACTGAATTCTTTCAAAGGGAAAACAGCTTTTCAACATCTTCGGAGCTGCGGCCTCTTCTTATACTCTGGAGCACTGAAACAGTAGCACTGTTCATAGAACCGCTAAAATAAGCTGTTTGGGCATAGTAGCACTAACTTTGCTTGAAGAGCAGAAACAATCTAATACATTAAAGAAACGCCTTTCTGGATTGCAAATGAGAGTTTATTTCATTTGAAACCAATATCTTTCATTTTGGCAAGCTTTGATCTTAACATTGCAGAAACTGGCATTCTCTTATAGGGAAAACAGCTTTTCAACATCTTCGGAGCTGTGGTCTCTTCTTTAACTATGGAGCACCGAAACAGTAGCACTGTTCATAGAAATGCTAAAATTAGCTGTTTGGACATAGTAGCACTAACTTTTCTTGAGGAGCAGAACTCATCTAACACATTAAAGAAATGCCTTTCTGCATTGCAAATAAGAATTTATTTAATTTGAAACCAACATCTTTCCTTTTGGCAATCTTTGATCTCAACAGTGTATGAAGTGATATTCTCTTAGAGGGAAAACAGCGTTTCATCATCTGTGGAGCTGTGGTCTCTTCTTTCACTCAGGAGTACTAACAGAGTGCCACTGTTCATAGAAACGCTAAAATAAGCTGTTTAGGCATAGTAGCACTATCTTTGCTTGAGGAGCAGAAACAATCTAATACATTAAAGAAACGCCTTTCTGCATTGCAAATAAGAATTTATTTCATTTGAAACCAACATCTTTCCTTTTGGAAAGCTCTGATCTCAACAGTGTATGAAGTGACATTCTCTTAGAGGGAAACCAGCTTTTCATCATCTGTGGAGCTGTCGTCTCTTCTTTCACTCAGGAACACTAACACAGTGCCACTATTCATAGAAACGCCAAACTACGCTATTTGGGCATAGTAGCACTATCTGTACTTGAGGAGCAGAAACAATCTAACATTTTAAAGAAACGCCTTTCTGTATTGCAAATGAGAGTTTATTTCATTTGAAACCAACATCTTTCATTTTAGCAAGCTTAGATCTTAACATTGCATAAACTGACATTCTCTTAGAAGGAAAACAGCTTTTCAACATTTTCGGAGCTGCGGTCTCTTCTTTCACTTAGGAACACTGAAACAGTGCCACTGTTCATAGAAATGCTATACTAAGCTGTTTGGGTATATTAGCACTAACTTTATTTGAGGAGCAGAAATCAACTAACACATTAAAGAACCGCTTTTCTATATTGCAAATAAAAGTTAATTTTATTTGAAACCAATATCTTTCATTTTGGTAAGCTCTGATCTTAACATTGTATAAACTCACATTCTCTTAAAGGGATAACACCTTTTCATCATCTGTGGAGCTGTGGTCTCTTCTTTCACTCAGGAGCAATAACACTGTGCCACTGTTCATAGAAACGCTAAAATAAGCTGTTTGTGCATAGTGGCAGTAACTTTGCATGAGGAGCAGAAACAATCTAATACATTAAAGAAATGCCTTTCTTTATTAAAAATGAGAGTTTATTTCATTTGAAACCAACATCTTTCATTTTGGCAAGCTCTGATCTCAACATTGCATAAACTGAATTCTTTCAAAGGGAAAACAGCTTTTCAACATTTTCGGAGCTGCGGCCTCTTCTTATACTCTGGAGCACTGAAACAGTAGCACTGTTCATAGAAATGCTAAAATAAACTATTTGGGCATAGTGGCACTAACTTCACTTGAGGAGCAGAAAGTATCTAACACATTAAACTAACGCGTTTCTGCATTTGCAAATAAGTTTATTTCATTTGAAACCAATATCTTACATTTTGACAAGCTTTGATCTTAACATTGCATAAACTGACATTCTCTTACAGGGATAACAGCTTTTCAGCATCTGTGGAGCTGCGGTCACTTCTTTCACTCAGTAGCACTGACACAGTGCCACTGTTCATAGACAGGCTAAAATAAGCTGTTTGGGCATAGTAGCACTAACTTTACTTGAGGAGCAGAAATCATCGAACACATTAAACAAAACCTTTCTGCATTGCAAATAAGAGGTTATTTAATTTGAAACCAACATCTTTCCTTTTGGCAATCTTTGATCTCAACAGTGTATGAAGTGATATTCTCTTAGAGGGAAAACAGCTTTTCATCATCTGTGGAGCTGTGGTCTCTTCTTTCACTCAGGAGTATTAACACAGTGCCACTGTTCATAGAAACGCTAAAATAAGCTGTTTAGGCATAGTAGCACTATCTTTGCTTGAGGAGCAGAAACAATCTAATACATTAAAGAAACGCCTTTCTGCATTGCAAATAAGAATTTATTTAATTTGAAACCAACATCTTTCATTTTGGTGAGCTCTGATCGCAACATTGTATACACTGACATTCTCTTAAAGGGATAACAGCTTTTCAGCATCTGTGGAGCTGCGGTCACTTCTTTCACTCAGTAGCACTGACACAGTGCCACTGTTCATAGAACCGCGAAAATAAGCTGTTTGGGCATAGTAGCACTAACTTTGCTTGAAGAGCAGAAACAATCTAATACATTAAAGAAACGCCTTTCTAGATTGCAAATGAGAGTTTATTTCATTTGAAACCAATATCTTTCATTTTGGCAAGCTTTGATCTTAACATTGCAGAAACTGGCATTCTCTTATAGGGAAAACAGCTTTTCAACATCTTCGGAGCTGTGGTCTCTTCTTTAACTATGGAGCACCGAAACAGTAGCAATGTTCATAGAAATGCTAAAATTAGCTGTTTGGACATAGTAGCACTAACTTTTCTTGAGGAGCAGAACTCATCTAACACATTAAAGAAACGCTTTTCTGCATTGCATTTCATTTGAAACCAATATCTTACACTTTGAGAAGCTTTGATCTTAACATTGTATAAACTGACATCCTCTTACAGGAAAAAAAGCTTTTCAGCATCTGTGGAGCTGCGGTCTCTTCTTTCACTCAGGAGCACTGACACAGTGCCACTGTTCGTAGAAACGCTAAACTATGCTATTTGGGCATAGTAGCACTAACATTACTTGAGGAGCACAAACAATCGAACACATTAAAGAAATGCCTTTCTGCATTGCAAATAACAGTTTATTTAATTTGAAACCAACATCTTTCCTTTTGGCAATCTTTGATCTCAACAGTGTATGAAGTGATATTCTCTTAGAGGGAAAACAGCTTTTCATCATCTGTGGAGCTGTGGTCTCTTCTTTCACTCAGGAGTACTAACACAGTGCCACTGTTCATAGAAACGCTAAAATAAGCTGTTTAGGCATAGTAGCACTATCTTTGCTTGAGGAGCAGAAACAATCTAATACATTAAAGAAACGCCTTTCTGCATTGCAAATAAGAATTTATTTCATTTGAAACCAACATCTTTCCTTTTGAAAAGCTCTGATCTCAACAGTGCATGAAGTGACATTCTCTTAGAGGGAAACCAGCTTTTCATCATCTGTGGAGCTGTGTTCTCTTCTTTCACTCAGGAGCACTGACACAGTGGCACTTTTCATAGAAACGCTAAAATAAGCTTTTTGGGTATAGTAGCACTAACTTTATTTGAGAAGCAGAAATCATCTAAAACATTAAAGAAACGCTTTTCAGCATTGCAAAGAAGAGTTTATTTAATTTGAAACCAATATCTTTCATTTTGGTGAGCTCTGATCGTAACATTGTATACACTGACATTCTCTTAAAGGGAAAATAGCTTTTCAGCATATGTGGAGCTGCGGTCACGTCTTTCACTCAGTAGCACTGACACAGTGCCACTGTTCATAGAACCGCGAAAATAAGCTGTTTGGGCATAGTAGCACTAACTTTGCTTGAAGAGCAGAAACAATCTAATACATTAAAGAAACGCCTTTCTGGATTGCAAATGAGAGTTTATTTCATTTGAAACCAATATCTTTCATTTTGGCAAGCTTTGATCTTAACATTGCAGAAACTGGCATTCTCTTATAGGGAAAACAGCTTTTCAACATCTTCGGAGCTGTGGTCTCTTCTTTAACTATGGAGCACCGAAACAGTAGCAATGTTCATAGAAATGCTAAAATTAGCTGTTTGGACATAGTAGCACTAACTTTTCTTGAGGAGCAGAACTCATCTAACACATTAAAGAAACGCTTTTCTGCATTGCATTTCATTTGAAACCAATATCTTACACTTTGAGAAGCTTTGATCTTAACATTGTATAAACTGACATCCTCTTACAGGAAAAAAAGCTTTTCAGCATCTGTGGAGCTGCGGTCTCTTCTTTCACTCAGGAGCACTGACACAGTGCCACTGTTCGTAGAAACGCTAAACTATGCTATTTGGGCATAGTAGCACTAACATTACTTGAGGAGCACAAACAATCGAACACAATAAAGAAATGCCTTTCTGCATTGCAAATAACAGTTTATTTAATTTGAAACCAACATCTTTCCTTTTGGCAATCTTTGATCTCAACAGTGTATGAAGTGATATTCTCTTAGAGGGAAAACAGCTTTTCATCATCTGTGGAGCTGTGGTCTCTTCTTTCACTCAGGAGTACTAACACAGTGCCACTGTTCATAGAAACGCTAAAATAAGCTGTTTAGGCATAGTAGCACTATCTTTGCTTGAGGAGCAGAAACAATCTAATACATTAAAGAAACGCCTTTCTGCATTGCAAATAAGAATTTATTTCATTTGAAACCAACATCTTTCCTTTTGGAAAGCTCTGATCTCAACAGTGCATGAAGTGACATTCTCTTAGAGGGAAACCAGCTTTTCATCATCTGTGGAGCTGTGTTCTCTTCTTTCACTCAGGAGCACTGACACAGTGGCACTTTTCATAGAAACGCTAAAATAAGCTTTTTGGGTATAGTAGCACTAACTTTATTTGAGAAGCAGAAATCATCTAAAACATTAAAGAAACGCTTTTCAGCATTGCAAAGAAGAGTTTATTTAATTTGAAACCAATATCTTTCATTTTGGTGAGCTCTGATCGTAACATTGTATACACTGACATTCTCTTAAAGGGAAAATAGCTTTTCAGCATATGTGGAGCTGCGGTCACGTCTTTCACTCAGTAGCACTGACACAGTGCCACTGTTCATAGAACCGCGAAAATAAGCTGTTTGGGCATAGTAGCACTAACTTTGCTTGAAGAGCAGAAACAATCTAATACATTAAAGAAACGCCTTTCTGGATTGCAAATGAGAGTTTATTTCATTTGAAACCAATATCTTTCATTTTGGCAAGCTTTGATCTTAACATTGCAGAAACTGGCATTCTCTTATAGGGAAAACAGCTTTTCAACATCTTCGGAGCTGCGGTCTCTTCTTTAACTATGGAGCACCGAAACAGTAGCACTGTTCATAGAAATGCTAAAATTAGCTGTTTGGACATAGTAGCACTAACTTTTCTTGAGGAGCAGAACTCATCTAACACATTAAAGAAACGCTTTTCTGCATTGCATTTCATTTCAAACCAATATCTTACACTTTGAGAAGCTTTGATCTTAACATTGTATAAACTGACATCCTCTTACAGGAAAAAAAGCTTTTCAGCATCTGTGGAGCTGCGGTCTCTTCTTTCACTCAGGAGCACTGACACAGTGCCACTGTTCATAGAAACGCTAAACTATGCTATTTGGGCATAGTAGCACTAACATTACTTGAGGAGCACAAACAATCGAACACATTAAAGAAATGCCTTTCTGCATTGCAAATAACAGTTTATTTAATTTGAAACCAATATCTTTCATTTTCACAAGCTATGATCTTAACATTGCATAAATTGACATTCTCTTACAGGGTAAACAGCTTTTCAGCATCTGTGGAGCAGCGGTCTCTTCTTTCACTCAGGAGCACTGACACAGTGCCACTGTTCATAGACAGGCTAAAATAAGCTGTTTGGGCATAGTAGCACTAACTTTACTTGAGGAGCAGAAACCATCGAACACATTAAACAAAACCTTTCTGCATTGCAAATACGAGGTTATTTAGTTTGAAACCAACATCTTTCCTTTTGGCAATCTTTGATCTCAACAGTGTATGAAGTGATATTCTCTTAGAGGGAAAACAGCTTTTCATCATCTGTGGAGCTGTGGTCTCTTCTTTCACTCAGGAGTACTAACACAGTGCCACTGTTCATAGAAACGCTAAAATAAGCTGTTTAGGCATAGTAGCACTATCTTTGCTTGAGGAGCAGAAACAATCTAATACATTAAAGAAACGCCTTTCTGCATTGCAAATAAGAATTTATTTAATTTGAAACCAACATCTTTCATTTTGGCAAGCTTTGATCTTAACATTGCATAAACTGACATTCTCTTAGAGTGAAAACAGCTTTTCAACATCTTCGGAGCTGCGGTCTGTTCTTCCATTTAGGAACACTGAAACAGTGCCACTGTTCATAGAAATGCTAAAATAAGGTTTTTGAGCATAGTAGCACTAGCTTTACTTGAGGAGCAGAAATCATCTAACACGTTAAAGAAATGCCTTTCTGCATTGCAAATAAGATTTTATTTCATTTAAAACCAATATCTTTCATTTTGACAAGCTTTGATCTTAACATTGCATAAACTGAATTCTTTCAAAGGGAAAACAGCTTTTCAACATCTTCGGAGCTGCGGCCTCTTCTTATACTCTGGAGCACTGAAACAGTACCACTGTTCATAGAAATGCTAAAATAAACTATTTGGGCATAGTGGCACTAACTTCACTTGAGGAGCAGAAAGTATCTAACACATTAAACTAACGCGTTTCTGCATTTGCAAATAAGTTTATTTCATTTGAAACCAATATCTTACATTTTGACAAGCTTTGATCTTAACATTGCATAAACTGACATTCTCTTACAGGGATAACAGCTTTTCAGCATCTGTGGAGCTGCGGTCACTTCTTTCACTCAGTACCACTGACACAGTGCCACTGTTCATAGAAACGCTAAAATAAGCTGTTTGGGCATAGTAGCACTAACTTTGCTTGAGGAGCAGAAACAATCTAATACATTAAAGAAACGCCTTTCTGCATTGCAAATAAAAGTTTATTTCATTTGAAACCAACATCTTTCCTTTTGGAAAGCTCTGATCTCAACAGTGCATGAAGTGACATTCTCTTAGAGGGAAACCAGCTTTTCATCATCTGTGGAGCTGTGTTCTCTTCTTTCACTCAGGAGCACTGACACAGTGGCACTTTTCATAGAAACGCTAAAATAAGCTTTTTGGGTATAGTAGCACTAACTTTATTTGAGAAGCAGAAATCATCTAAAACATTAAAGAAACGCTTTTCAGCAATGCAAAGAAGAGTTTATTTAATTTGAAACCAATATCTTTCATTTTGGTTAGCTCTGATCGTAACATTGTATACACTGACATTCTCTTAAAGGGATAACAGCTTTTCAGCATCTGTGGAGCTGCGGTCACTTCTTTCACTCAGTAGCACTGACACAGTGCCACTGTTCATAGAACCGCGAAAATAAGCTGTTTGGGCATAGTAGCACTAACTTTGCTTGAAGAGCAGAAACAATCTAATACATTAAAGAAACGCCTTTCTGGATTGCAAATGAGAGTTTATTTCATTTGAAACCAATATCTTTCATTTTGGCAAGCTTTGATCTTAACATTGCAGAAACTGGCATTCTCTTATAGGGAAAACAGCTTTTCAACATCTTCGGAGCTGCGGTCTCTTCTTTAACTATGGAGCACCGAAACAGTAGCACTGTTCATAGAAATGCTAAAATTAGCTGTTTGGACATAGTAGCACTAACTTTTCTTGAGGAGCAGAACTCATCTAACACATTAAAGAAACGCTTTTCTGCATTGCATTTCATTTGAAACCAATATCTTACACTTTGAGAAGCTTTGATCTTAACATTGTATAAACTGACATCCTCTTACAGGAAAAAAAGCTTTTCAGCATCTGTGGAGCTGCGGTCTCTTCTTTCACTCAGGAGCACTGACACAGTGCCACTGTTCGTAGAAACGCTAAACTATGCTATTTGGGCATAGTAGCACTAACATTACTTGAGGAGCACAAACAATCGAACACATTAAAGAAATGCCTTTCTGCATTGCAAATAACAGTTTATTTAATTTGAAACCAACATCTTTCCTTTTGGCAATCTTTGATCTCAACAGTGTATGAAGTGATATTCTCTTAGAGGGAAAACAGCTTTTCATCATCTGTGGAGCTGTGGTCTCTTCTTTCACTCAGGAGTACTAACACAGTGCCACTGTTCATAGAAACGCTAAAATAAGCTGTTTAGGCATTAGTAGCACTATCTTTGCTTGAGGAGCAGAAACAATCTAATACATTAAAGAAACGCCTTTCTGCATTGCAAATAAGAATTTATTTCATTTGAAACCAACATCTTTCCTTTTGGAAAGCTCTGATCTCAACAGTGCATGAAGTGACATTCTCTTAGAGGGAAACCAGCTTTTCATCATCTGTGGAGCTGTGTTCTCTTCTTTCACTCAGGAGCACTGACACAGTGGCACTTTTCATAGAAACGCTAAAATAAGCTGTTTAGGCATAGTAGCACTATCTTTGCTTGAGGAGCAGAAACAATCTAATACATTAAAGAAACGCCTTTCTGCATTGCAAATAAGAATTTATTTAATTTGAAACCAACATCTTTCATTTTGGCAAGCTTTGATCTTAACATTGCATAAATTGACATTCTCTTAGAGTGAAAACAGCTTTTCAACATCTTCGGAGCTGCGGTCTGTTCTTCCATTTAGGAACACTGAAACAGTGCCACTGTTCATAGAAATGCTAAAATAAGGTTTTTGAGCATAGTAGCACTAGCTTTACTTGAGGAGCAGAAATCATCTAACACGTTAAAGAAATGCCTTTCTGCATTGCAAATAAGATTTTATTTCATTTAAAACCAATATCTTTCATTTTGACAAGCTTTGATCTTAACATTGCATAAACTGAATTCTTTCAAAGGGAAAACAGCTTTTCAACATCTTCGGAGCTGCGGCCTCTTCTTATACTCTGGAGCACTGAAACAGTACCACTGTTCATAGAAATGCTAAAATAAACTATTTGGGCATAGTGGCACTAACTTCACTTGAGGAGCAGAAATCATCTAACACATTAAACTAACGCGTTTCTTCATTTGCAAATAAGTTTATTTCATTTGAAACCAATATCTTACATTTTGACAAGCTTTGATCTTAACATTGCATAAACTGACATTCTCTTACAGGGATAACAGCTTTTCAGCATCTGTGGAGCTGCAGTCACTTCTTTCACTCAGGAGTACTAACACAGTGCCACTGTTCATAGAAACGCTAAAATAAGCTGTTTAGGCATAGTAGCACTATCTTTGCTTGAGGAGCAGAAACAATCTAATACATTAAAGAAACGCCTTTCTGCATTGCAAATAAGAATTTATTTAATTTGAAACCAACATCTTTCATTTTGGCAAGCTTTGATCTTAACATTGCATAAACTGACATTCTCTTAGAGTGAAAACAGCTTTTCAACATCTTCGGAGCTGCGGTCTGTTCTTCCATTTAGGAACACTGAAACAGTGCCACTGTTCATAGAAATGCTAAAATAAGGTTTTTGAGCATAGTAGCACTAGCTTTACTTGAGGAGCAGAAATCATCTAACACGTTAAAGAAATGCCTTTCTGCATTGCAAATAAGATTTTATTTCATTTAAAACCAATATCTTTCATTTTGACAAGCTTTGATCTTAACATTGCATAAACTGAATTCTTTCAAAGGGAAAACAGCTTTTCAACATCTTCGGAGCTGCGGCCTCTTCTTATACTCTGGAGCACTGAAACAGTACCACTGTTCATAGAAATGCTAAAATAAACTATTTGGGCATAGTGGCACTAACTTCACTTGAGGAGCAGAAAGTATCTAACACATTAAACTAACGCGTTTCTGCATTTGCAAATAAGTTTATTTCATTTGAAACCAATATCTTACATTTTGACAAGCTTTGATCTTAACATTGCATAATCTGACATTCTCTTACAGAGATAACAGCTTTTCAGCATCTGTGGAGCTGCGGTCACTTCTTTCACTCAGTACCACTGACACAGTGCCACTGTTCATAGAAACGCTAAAATAAGCTGTTTGGGCATAGTAGCACTAACTTTGCTTGAGGAGCAGAAACAATCTAATACATTAAAGAAACGCCTTTCTGCATTGCAAATAAAAGTTTATTTCATTTGAAACCAACATCTTTCCTTTTGGAAAGCTCTGATCTCAACAGTGCATGAAGTGACATTCTCTTAGAGGGAAACCAGCTTTTCAGCATCTTCGGAGCTGTGGTCTCTTCTTTAACTATGGAGCACCGAAACAGTAGCACTGTTCATAGAAATGCTAAAATTAGCTGTTTGGACATAGTAGCACTAACTTTTCTTGAGGAGCAGAACTCATCTAACACATTAAAGAAACGCTTTTCTGCATTGCATTTCATTTGAAACCAATATCTTACACTTTGAGAAGCTTTGATCTTAACATTGTATAAACTGACATCCTCTTACAGGAAAAAAAGCTTTTCAGCATCTGTGGAGCTGCGGTCTCTTCTTTCACTCAGGAGCACTGACACAGTGCCACTGTTCGTAGAAACGCTAAACTATGCTATTTGGGCATAGTAGCACTAACATTACTTGAGGAGCACAAACAATCAAACACATTAAAGAAATGCCTTTCTGCATTGCAAATAACAGTTTATTTAATTTGAAACCAACATCTTTCCTTTTGGCAATCTTTGATCTCAACAGTGTATGAAGTGATATTCTCTTAGAGGGAAAACAGCTTTTCATCATCTGTGGAGCTGTGGTCTCTTCTTTCACTCAGGAGTACTAACACAGTGCCACTGTTCATAGAAACGCTAAAATAAGCTGTTTAGGCATAGTAGCACTATCTTTGCTTGAGGAGCAGAAACAATCTAATACATTAAAGAAACGCCTTTCTGCATTGCAAAGAAGAGTTTATTTAATTTGAAACCAATATCTTTCATTTTGGTGAGCTCTGATCGTAACATTGTATACACTGACATTCTCTTAAAGGGATAACAGCTTTTCAGCATCTGTGGAGCTGCGGTCACTTCTTTCACTCAGTAGCACTGACACAGTGCCACTGTTCATAGAACCGCGAAAATAAGCTGTTTGGGCATAGTAGCACTAACTTTGCTTGAAGAGCAGAAACAATCTAATACATTAAAGAAACGCCTTTCTGGATTGCAAATGAGAGTTTATTTCATTTGAAACCAATATCTTTCATTTTGGCAAGCTTTGATCTTAACATTGCAGAAACTGGCATTCTCTTATAGGGAAAACAGCTTTTCAACATCTTCGGAGCTGCGGTCTCTTCTTTAACTATGGAGCACCGAAACAGTAGCACTGTTCATAGAAATGCTAAAATTAGCTGTTTGGACATAGTAGCACTAACTTTTCTTGAGGAGCAGAACTCATCTAACACATTAAAGAAACGCTTTTCTGCATTGCATTTCATTTCAAACCAATATCTTACACTTTGAGAAGCTTTGATCTTAACATTGTATAAACTGACATCCTCTTACAGGAAAAAAAGCTTTTCAGCATCTGTGGAGCTGCGGTCTCTTCTTTCACTCAGGAGCACTGACACAGTGCCACTGTTCATAGAAACGCTAAACTATGCTATTTGGGCATAGTAGCACTAACATTACTTGAGGAGCACAAACAATCGAACACATTAAAGAAATGCCTTTCTGCATTGCAAATAACAGTTTATTTAATTTGAAACCAATATCTTTCATTTTCACAAGCTATGATCTTAACATTGCATAAATTGACATTCTCTTACAGGGTAAACAGCTTTTCAGCATCTGTGGAGCTGCGGTCTCTTCTTTCACTCAGGAGCACTGACACAGTGCCACTGTTCATAGACAGGCTAAAATAAGCTGTTTGGGCATAGTAGCACTAACTTTACTTGAGGAGCAGAAACCATCGAACACATTAAACAAAACCTTTCTGCATTGCAAATAAGAGGTTATTTAGTTTGAAACCAACATCTTTCCTTTTAGCAATCTTTGATCTCAACAGTGTATGAAGTGATATTCTCTTAGAGGGAAAACAGCTTTTCATCATCTGTGGAGCTGTGGTCTCTTCTTTCACTCAGGAGTACTAACACAGTGCCACTGTTCATAGAAACGCTAAAATAAGCTGTTTAGGCATAGTAGCACTATCTTTGCTTGAGGAGCAGAAACAATCTAATACATTAAAGAAACGCCTTTCTGCATTGCAAATAAGAATTTATTTAATTTGAAACCAACATCTTTCATTTTGGCAAGCTTTGATCTTAACATTGCATAAACTGACATTCTCTTAGAGTGAAAACAGCTTTTCAACATCTTCGGAGCTGCGGTCTGTTCTTCCATTTAGGAACACTGAAACAGTGCCACTGTTCATAGAAATGCTAAAATAAGGTTTTTGAGCATAGTAGCACTAGCTTTACTTGAGGAGCAGAAATCATCTAACACGTTAAAGAAATGCCTTTCTGCATTGCAAATAAGATTTTATTTCATTTAAAACCAATATCTTTCATTTTGACAAGCTTTGATCTTAACATTGCATAAACTGAATTCTTTCAAAGGGAAAACAGCTTTTCAACATCTTCGGAGCTGCGGCCTCTTCTTATACTCTGGAGCACTGAAACAGTACCACTGTTCATAGAAATGCTAAAATAAACTATTTGGGCATAGTGGCACTAACTTCACTTGAGGAGCAGAAAGTATCTAACACATTAAACTAACGCGTTTCTGCATTTGCAAATAAGTTTATTTCATTTGAAACCAATATCTTACATTTTGACAAGCTTTGATCTTAACATTGCATAAACTGACATTCTCTTACAGGGATAACAGCTTTTCAGCATCTGTGGAGCTGCGGTCACTTCTTTCACTCAGTACCACTGACACAGTGCCACTGTTCATAGAAACGCTAAAATAAGCTGTTTGGGCATAGTAGCACTAACTTTGCTTGAGGAGCAGAAACAATCTAATACATTAAAGAAACGCCTTTCTGCATTGCAAATAAAAGTTTATTTCATTTGAAACCAACATCTTTCCTTTTGGAAAGCTCTGATCTCAACAGTGCATGAAGTGACATTCTCTTAGAGGGAAACCAGCTTTTCATCATCTGTGGAGCTGTGTTCTCTTCTTTCACTCAGGAGCACTGACACAGTGGCACTTTTCATAGAAACGCTAAAATAAGCTTTTTGGGTATAGTAGCACTAACTTTATTTGAGAAGCAGAAATCATCTAAAACATTAAAGAAACGCTTTTCAGCAATGCAAAGAAGAGTTTATTTAATTTGAAACCAATATCTTTCATTTTGGTGAGCTCTGATCGTAACATTGTATACACTGACATTCTCTTAAAGGGATAACAGCTTTTCAGCATCTGTGGACCTGCGGTCACTTCTTTCACTCAGTAGCACTGACACAGTGCCACTGTTCATAGAACCGCGAAAATAAGCTGTTTGGGCATAGTAGCACTAACTTTGCTTGAAGAGCAGAAACAATCTAATACATTAAAGAAACGCCTTTCTGGATTGCAAATGAGAGTTTATTTCATTTGAAACCAATATCTTTCATTTTGGCAAGCTTTGATCTTAACATTGCAGAAACTGGCATTCTCTTATAGGGAAAACAGCTTTTCAACATCTTCGGAGCTGTGGTCTCTTCTTTAACTATAGAGCACCGAAACAGTAGCAATGTTCATAGAAATGCTAAAATTAGCTGTTTGGACATAGTAGCACTAACTTTTCTTGAGGAGCAGAACTCATCTAACACATTAAAGAAACGCTTTTCTGCATTGCATTTCATTTGAAACCAATATCTTACACTTTGAGAAGCTTTGATCTTAACATTGTATAAACTGACATCCTCTTACAGGAAAAAAAGCTTTTCAGCATCTGTGGAGCTGCGGTCTCTTCTTTCACTCAGGAGTACTAACACAGTGCCACTGTTCGTAGAAACGCTAAACTATGCTATTTGGGCATAGTAGCACTAACATTACTTGAGGAGCACAAACAATCGAACACATTAAAGAAATGCCTTTCTGCATTGCAAATAACAGTTTATTTAATTTGAAACCAACATCTTTCCTTTTGGCAATCTTTGATCTCAACAGTGTATGAAGTGATATTCTCTTAGAGGGAAAACAGCTTTTCATCATCTGTGGAGCTGTGGTCTCTTCTTTCACTCAGGAGTACTAACACAGTGCCACTGTTCATAGAAACGCTAAAATAAGCTGTTTAGGCATAGTAGCACTATCTTTGCTTGAGGAGCAGAAACAATTTAATACATTAAAGAAACGCCTTTCTGCATTGCAAATAAGAATTTATTTCATTTGAAACCAACATCTTTCCTTTTGGAAAGCTCTGATCTCAACAGTGCATGAAGTGACATTCTCTTAGAGGGAAACCAGCTTTTCATCATCTGTGGAGCTGTGTTCTCTTCTTTCACTCAGGAGCACTGACACAGTGGCACTTTTCATAGAAACGCTAAAATAAGCTTTTTGGGTATAGTAGCACTAACTTTATTTGAGAAGCAGAAATCATCTAAAACATTAAAGAAACGCTTTTCAGCATTGCAAAGAAGAGTTTATTTAATTTGAAACCAATATCTTTCATTTTGGTGAGCTCTGATCGTAACATTGTATACACTGACATTCTCTTAAAGGGAAAACAGCTTTTCAGCATATGTGGAGCTGCGGTCACGTCTTTCACTCAGTAGCACTGACACAGTGCCACTGTTCATAGAACCGCGAAAATAAGCTGTTTGGGCATAGTAGCACTAACTTTGCTTGAAGAGCAGAAACAATCTAATACATTAAAGAAACGCCTTTCTGGATTGCAAATGAGAGTTTATTTCATTTGAAACCAATATCTTTCATTTTGGCAAGCTTTGATCTTAACATTGCAGAAACTGGCATTCTCTTATAGGGAAAACAGCTTTTCAACATCTTCGGAGCTGCGGTCTCTTCTTTAACTATGGAGCACCGAAACAGTAGCACTGTTCATAGAAATGCTAAAATTAGCTGTTTGGACATAGTAGCACTAACTTTTCTTGAGGAGCAGAACTCATCTAACACATTAAAGAAACGCTTTTCTGCATTGCATTTTATTTCAAACCAATATCTTACACTTTGAGAAGCTTTGATCTTAACATTGTATAAACTGACATCCTCTTACAGGAAAAAAAGCTTTTCAGCATCTGTGGAGCTGCGGTCTCTTCTTTCACTCAGGAGCACTGACACAGTGCCACTGTTCATAGAAACGCTAAACTATGCTATTTGGGCATAGTAGCACTAACATTACTTGAGGAGCACAAACAATCGAACACATTAAAGAAATGCCTTTCTGCATTTGCAAATAAGTTTATTTCATTTGAAACCAATATCTTACATTTTGACAAGCTTTGATCTTAACATTGCATAAACTGACATTCTCTTACAGGGATAACAGCTTTTCAGCATCTGTGGAGCTGCGGTCACTTCTTTCACTCAGTACCACTGACACAGTGCCACTGTTCATAGAAACGCTAAAATAAGCTGTTTGGGCATAGTAGCACTAACTTTGCTTGAGGAGCAGAAACAATCTAATACATTAAAGAAACGCCTTTCTGCATTGCAAATAAAAGTTTATTTCATTTGAAACCAACATCTTTCCTTTTGGAAAGCTCTGATCTCAACAGTGCATGAAGTGACATTCTCTTAGAGGGAAACCAGCTTTTCATCATCTGTGGAGCTGTGTTCTCTTCTTTCACTCAGGAGCACTGACACAGTGGCACTTTTCATAGAAACGCTAAAATAAGCTTTTTGGGTATAGTAGCACTAACTTTATTTGAGAAGCAGAAATCATCTAAAACATTAAAGAAACGCTTTTCAGCAATGCAAAGAAGAGTTTATTTAATTTGAAACCAATATCTTTCATTTTGGTGAGCTCTGATCGTAACATTGTATACACTGACATTCTCTTAAAGGGATAACAGCTTTTCAGCATCTGTGGACCTGCGGTCACTTCTTTCACTCAGTAGCACTGACACAGTGCCACTGTTCATAGAACCGCGAAAATAAGCTGTTTGGGCATAGTAGCACTAACTTTGCTTGAAGAGCAGAAACAATCTAATACATTAAAGAAACGCCTTTCTGGATTGCAAATGAGAGTTTATTTCATTTGAAACCAATATCTTTCATTTTGGCAAGCTTTGATCTTAACATTGCAGAAACTGGCATTCTCTTATAGGGAAAACAGCTTTTCAACATCTTCGGAGCTGTGGTCTCTTCTTTAACTATAGAGCACCGAAACAGTAGCAATGTTCATAGAAATGCTAAAATTAGCTGTTTGGACATAGTAGCACTAACTTTTCTTGAGGAGCAGAACTCATCTAACACATTAAAGAAACGCTTTTCTGCATTGCATTTCATTTGAAACCAATATCTTACACTTTGAGAAGCTTTGATCTTAACATTGTATAAACTGACATCCTCTTACAGGAAAAAAAGCTTTTCAGCATCTGTGGAGCTGCGGTCTCTTCTTTCACTCAGGAGTACTAACACAGTGCCACTGTTCGTAGAAACGCTAAACTATGCTATTTGGGCATAGTAGCACTAACATTACTTGAGGAGCACAAACAATCGAACACATTAAAGAAATGCCTTTCTGCATTGCAAATAACAGTTTATTTAATTTGAAACCAACATCTTTCCTTTTGGCAATCTTTGATCTCAACAGTGTATGAAGTGATATTCTCTTAGAGGGAAAACAGCTTTTCATCATCTGTGGAGCTGTGGTCTCTTCTTTCACTCAGGAGTACTAACACAGTGCCACTGTTCATAGAAACGCTAAAATAAGCTGTTTAGGCATAGTAGCACTATCTTTGCTTGAGGAGCAGAAACAATTTAATACATTAAAGAAACGCCTTTCTGCATTGCAAATAAGAATTTATTTCATTTGAAACCAACATCTTTCCTTTTGGAAAGCTCTGATCTCAACAGTGCATGAAGTGACATTCTCTTAGAGGGAAACCAGCTTTTCATCATCTGTGGAGCTGTGTTCTCTTCTTTCACTCAGGAGCACTGACACAGTGGCACTTTTCATAGAAACGCTAAAATAAGCTTTTTGGGTATAGTAGCACTAACTTTATTTGAGAAGCAGAAATCATCTAAAACATTAAAGAAACGCTTTTCAGCATTGCAAAGAAGAGTTTATTTAATTTGAAACCAATATCTTTCATTTTGGTGAGCTCTGATCGTAACATTGTATACACTGACATTCTCTTAAAGGGAAAACAGCTTTTCAGCATATGTGGAGCTGCGGTCACGTCTTTCACTCAGTAGCACTGACACAGTGCCACTGTTCATAGAACCGCGAAAATAAGCTGTTTGGGCATAGTAGCACTAACTTTGCTTGAAGAGCAGAAACAATCTAATACATTAAAGAAACGCCTTTCTGGATTGCAAATGAGAGTTTATTTCATTTGAAACCAATATCTTTCATTTTGGCAAGCTTTGATCTTAACATTGCAGAAACTGGCATTCTCTTATAGGGAAAACAGCTTTTCAACATCTTCGGAGCTGCGGTCTCTTCTTTAACTATGGAGCACCGAAACAGTAGCACTGTTCATAGAAATGCTAAAATTAGCTGTTTGGACATAGTAGCACTAACTTTTCTTGAGGAGCAGAACTCATCTAACACATTAAAGAAACGCTTTTCTGCATTGCATTTCATTTCAAACCAATATCTTACACTTTGAGAAGCTTTGATCTTAACATTGTATAAACTGACATCCTCTTACAGGAAAAAAAGCTTTTCAGCATCTGTGGAGCTGCGGTCTCTTCTTTCACTCAGGAGCACTGACACAGTGCCACTGTTCATAGAAACGCTAAACTATGCTATTTGGGCATAGTAGCACTAACATTACTTGAGGAGCACAAACAATCGAACACATTAAAGAAATGCCTTTCTGCATTGCAAATAACAGTTTATTTAATTTGAAACCAATATCTTTCATTTTCACAAGCTATGATCTTAACATTGCATAAATTGACATTCTCTTACAGGGTAAACAGCTTTTCAGCATCTGTGGAGCTGCGGTCTCTTCTTTCACTCAGGAGCACTGACACAGTGCCACTGTTCATAGACAGGCTAAAATAAGCTGTTTGGGCATAGTAGCACTAACTTTACTTGAGGAGCAGAAACCATCGAACACATTAAACAAAACCTTTCTGCATTGCAAATAAGAGGTTATTTAGTTTGAAACCAACATCTTTCCTTTTGGCAATCTTTGATCTCAACAGTGTATGAAGTGATATTCTCTTAGAGGGAAAACAGCTTTTCATCATCTGTGGAGCTGTGGTCTCTTCTTTCACTCAGGAGTACTAACACAGTGCCACTGTTCATAGAAACGCTAAAATAAGCTGTTTAGGCATAGTAGCACTATCTTTGCTTGAGGAGCAGAAACAATCTAATACATTAAAGAAACGCCTTTCTGCATTGCAAATAAGAATTTATTTAATTTGAAACCAACATCTTTCATTTTGGCAAGCTTTGATCTTAACATTGCATAAACTGACATTCTCTTAGAGTGAAAACAGCTTTTCAACATCTTCGGAGCTGCGGTCTGTTCTTCCATTTAGGAACACTGAAACAGTGCCACTGTTCATAGAAATGCTAAAATAAGGTTTTTGAGCATAGTAGCACTAGCTTTACTTGAGGAGCAGAAATCATCTAACACGTTAAAGAAATGCCTTTCTGCATTGCAAATAAGATTTTATTTCATTTAAAACCAATATCTTACATTTTGACAAGCTTTGATCTTAACATTGCATAAACTGACATTCTCTTACAGGGATAACAGCTTTTCAGCATCTGTGGAGCTGCGGTCACTTCTTTCACTCAGTACCACTGACACAGTGCCACTGTTCATAGAAACGCTAAAATAAGCTGTTTGGGCATAGTAGCACTAACTTTGCTTGAGGAGCAGAAACAATCTAATACATTAAAGAAACGCCTTTCTGCATTGCAAATAAAAGTTTATTTCATTTGAAACCAACATCTTTCCTTTTGGAAAGCTCTGATCTCAACAGTGCATGAAGTGACATTCTCTTAGAGGGAAACCAGCTTTTCATCATCTGTGGAGCTGTGTTCTCTTCTTTCACTCAGGAGCACTGACACAGTGGCACTTTTCATAGAAACGCTAAAATAAGCTTTTTGGGTATAGTAGCACTAACTTTATTTGAGAAGCAGAAATCATCTAAAACATTAAAGAAACGCTTTTCAGCAATGCAAAGAAGAGTTTATTTAATTTGAAACCAATATCTTTCATTTTGGTGAGCTCTGATCGTAACATTGTATACACTGACATTCTCTTAAAGGGATAACAGCTTTTCAGCATCTGTGGAGCTGCGGTCACTTCTTTCACTCAGTAGCACTGACACAGTGCCACTGTTCATAGAACCGCGAAAATAAGCTGTTTGGGCATAGTAGCACTAACTTTGCTTGAAGAGCAGAAACAATCTAATACATTAAAGAAACGCCTTTCTGGATTGCAAATGAGAGTTTATTTCATTTGAAACCAATATCTTTCATTTTGGCAAGCTTTGATCTTAACATTGCAGAAACTGGCATTCTCTTATAGGGAAAACAGCTTTTCAACATCTTCGGAGCTGTGGTCTCTTCTTTAACTATGGAGCACCGAAACAGTAGCACTGTTCATAGAAATGCTAAAATTAGCTGTTTGGACATAGTAGCACTAACTTTTCTTGAGGAGCAGAACTCATCTAACACATTAAAGAAACGCTTTTCTGCATTGCATTTCATTTGAAACCAATATCTTACACTTTGAGAAGCTTTGATCTTAACATTGTATAAACTGACATCCTCTTACAGGAAAAAAAGCTTTTCAGCATCTGTGGAGCTGCGGTCTCTTCTTTCACTCAGGAGCACTGACACAGTGCCACTGTTCGTAGAAACGCTAAACTATGCTATTTGGGCATAGTAGCACTAACATTACTTGAGGAGCACAAACAATCGAACACATTAAAGAAATGCCTTTCTGCATTGCAAATAACAGTTTATTTAATTTGAAACCAACATCTTTCCTTTTGGCAATCTTTGATCTCAACAGTGTATGAAGTGATATTCTCTTAGAGGGAAAACAGCTTTTCATCATCTGTGGAGCTGTGGTCTCTTCTTTCACTCAGGAGTACTAACACAGTGCCACTGTTCATAGAAACGCTAAAATAAGCTGTTTAGGCATAGTAGCACTATCTTTGCTTGAGGAGCAGAAACAATCTAATACATTAAAGAAACGCCTTTCTGCATTGCAAATAAGAATTTATTTCATTTGAAACCAACATCTTTCCTTTTGGAAAGCTCTGATCTCAACAGTGCATGAAGTGACATTCTCTTAGAGGGAAACCAGCTTTTCATCATCTGTGGAGCTGTGTTCTCTTCTTTCACTCAGGAGCACTGACACAGTGGCACTTTTCATAGAAACGCTAAAATAAGCTTTTTGGGTATAGTAGCACTAACTTTATTTGAGAAGCAGAAATCATCTAAAACATTAAAGAAACGCTTTTCAGCATTGCAAAGAAGAGTTTATTTAATTTGAAACCAATATCTTTCATTTTGGTGAGCTCTGATCGTAACATTGTATACACTGACATTCTCTTAAAGGGAAAACAGCTTTTCAGCATATGTGGAGCTGCGGTCACGTCTTTCACTCAGTAGCACTGACACAGTGCCACTGTTCATAGAACCGCGAAAATAAGCTGTTTGGGCATAGTAGCACTAACTTTGCTTGAGGAGCAGAACTCATCTAACACATTAAAGAAACGCTTTTCTGCATTGCATTTCATTTGAAACCAATATCTTACACTTTGAGAAGCTTTGATCTTAACATTGTATAAACTGACATCCTCTTACAGGAAAAAAAGCTTTTCAGCATCTGTGGAGCTGCGGTCTCTTCTTTCACTCAGGAGCACTGACACAGTGCCACTGTTCATAGACAGGCTAAAATAAGCTGTTTGGGCATAGTAGCACTAACTTTACTTGAGGAGCAGAAACCATCGAACACATTAAACAAAACCTTTCTGCATTGCAAATAAGAGGTTATTTAATTTGAAACCAACATCTTTCCTTTTGGCAATCTTTGATCTCAACAGTGTATGAAGTGATATTCTCTTAGAGGGAAAACAGCTTTTCATCATCTGTGGAGCTGTGGTCTCTTCTTTCACTCAGGAGTACTAACACAGTGCCACTGTTCATAGAAACGCTAAAATAAGCTGTTTAGGCATAGTAGCACTATCTTTGCTTGAGGAGCAGAAACAATCTAATACATTAAAGAAACGCCTTTCTGCATTGCAAATAAGAATTTATTTAATTTGAAACCAACATCTTTCATTTTGGCAAGCTTTGATCTTAACATTGCATAAACTGACATTCTCTTAGAGTGAAAACAGCTTTTCAACATCTTCGGAGCTGCGGTCTGTTCTTCCATTTAGGAACACTGAAACAGTGCCACTGTTCATAGAAATGCTAAAATAAGGTTTTTGAGCATAGTAGCACTAGCTTTACTTGAGGAGCAGAAATCATCTAACACGTTAAAGAAATGCCTTTCTGCATTGCAAATAAGATTTTATTTCATTTAAAACCAATATCTTTCATTTTGACAAGCTTTGATCTTAACATTGCATAAACTGAATTCTTTCAAAGGGAAAACAGCTTTTCAACATCTTCGGAGCTGCGGCCTCTTCTTATACTCTGGAGCACTGAAACAGTAGCACTGTTCATAGAAATGCTAAAATAAACTATTTGGGCATAGTGGCACTAACTTCACTTGAGGAGCAGAAAGTATCTAACACATTAAACTAACGCGTTTCTTCATTTGCAAATAAGTTTATTTCATTTGAAACCAATATCTCACATTTTGACAAGCTTTGATCTTAACATTGCATAAACTGACATTCTCTTACAGGGATAACAGCTTTTCAGCATCTGTGGAGCTGCAGTCACTTCTTTCACTCAGTACCACTGACACAGTGCCACTGTTCATAGAAACGCTAAAATAAGCTGTTTGGGCATAGTAGCACTAACTTTGCTTGAGGAGCAGAAACAATCTAATACATTAAAGAAACGCCTTTCTGCATTGCAAATAAAAGTTTATTTCATTTGAAACCAACATCTTTCCTTTTGGAAAGCTCTGATCTCAACAGTGCATGAAGTGACATTCTCTTAGAAGGAAACCAGCTTTTCATCATCTGTGGAGCTGTGTTCTCTTCTTTCACTCAGGAGCACTGACACAGTGGCACTTTTCATAGAAACGCTAAAATAAGCTTTTTGGGTATAGTAGCACTAACTTTATTTGAGAAGCAGAAATCATCTAAAACATTAAAGAAACGCTTTTCAGCATTGCAAAGAAGAGTTTATTTAATTTGAAACCAATATCTTTCATTTTGGTGAGCTCTGATCGTAACATTGTATACACTGACATTCTCTTAAAGGGATAACAGCTTTTCAGCATCTGTGGAGCTGCGGTCACTTCTTTCACTCAGTAGCACTGACACAGTGCCACTGTTCATAGAACCGCGAAAATAAGCTGTTTGGGCATAGTAGCACTAACTTTGCTTGAAGAGCAGAAACAATCTAATACATTAAAGAAACGCCTTTCTGGATTGCAAATGAGAGTTTATTTCATTTGAAACCAATATCTTTCATTTTGGCAAGCTTTGATCTTAACATTGCAGAAACTGGCATTCTCTTATAGGGAAAACAGCTTTTCAACATCTTCGGAGCTGTGGTCTCTTCTTTAACTATGGAGCACCGAAACAGTAGCACTGTTCATAGAAATGCTAAAATTAGCTGTTTGGACATAGTAGCACTAACTTTTCTTGAGGAGCAGAACTCATCTAACACATTAAAGAAACGCTTTTCTGCATTGCATTTCATTTGAAACCAATATCTTACACTTTGAGAAGCTTTGATCTTAACATTGTATAAACTGACATCCTCTTACAGGAAAAAAAGCTTTTCAGCATCTGTGGAGCTGCGGTCTCTTCTTTCACTCAGGAGCACTGACACAGTGCCACTGTTCGTAGAAACGCTAAACTATGCTATTTGGGCATAGTAGCACTAACATTACTTGAGGAGCACAAACAATCGAACACATTAAAGAAATGCCTTTCTGCATTGCAAATAACAGTTTATTTAATTTGAAACCAACATCTTTCCTTTTGGCAATCTTTGATCTCAACAGTGTATGAAGTGATATTCTCTTAGAGGGAAAACAGCTTTTCATCATCTGTGGAGCTGTGGTCTCTTCTTTCACTCAGGAGTACTAACACAGTGCCACTGTTCATAGAAACGCTAAAATAAGCTGTTTAGGCATAGTAGCACTATCTTTGCTTGAGGAGCAGAAACAATCTAATACATTAAAGAAACGCCTTTCTGCATTGCAAATAAGAATTTATTTCATTTGAAACCAACATCTTTCCTTTTGGAAAGCTCTGATCTCAACAGTGCATGAAGTGACATTCTCTTAGAGGGAAACCAGCTTTTCATCATCTGTGGAGCTGTGTTCTCTTCTTTCACTCAGGAGCACTGACACAGTGGCACTTTTCATAGAAACGCTAAAATAAGCTTTTTGGGTATAGTAGCACTAACTTTATTTGAGAAGCAGAAATCATCTAAAACATTAAAGAAACGCTTTTCAGCATTGCAAAGAAGAGTTTATTTAATTTGAAACCAATATCTTTCATTTTGGTGAGCTCTGATCGTAACATTGTATACACTGACATTCTCTTAAAGGGATAACAGCTTTTCAGCATCTGTGGAGCTGCGGTCACTTCTTTCACTCAGTAGCACTGACACAGTGCCACTGTTCATAGAACCGCGAAAATAAGCTGTTTGGGCATAGTAGCACTAACTTTGCTTGAAGAGCAGAAACAATCTAATACATTAAAGAAACGCCTTTCTGGATTGCAAATGAGAGTTTATTTCATTTGAAACCAATATCTTTCATTTTGGCAAGCTTTGATCTTAACATTGCAGAAACTGGCATTCTCTTATAGGGAAAACAGCTTTTCAACATCTTCGGAGCTGCGGTCTCTTCTTTAACTATGGAGCACCGAAACAGTAGCACTGTTCATAGAAATGCTAAAATTAGCTGTTTGGACATAGTAGCACTAACTTTTCTTGAGGAGCAGAACTCATCTAACACATTAAAGAAACGCTTTTCTGCATTGCATTTCATTTCAAACCAATATCTTACACTTTGAGAAGCTTTGATCTTAACATTGTATAAACTGACATCCTCTTACAGGAAAAAAAGCTTTTCAGCATCTGTGGAGCTGCGGTCTCTTCTTTCACTCAGGAACAGTGCCACTGTTCATAGAAACGCTAAACTATGCTATTTGGGCATAGTAGCACTAACATTACTTGAGGAGCACAAACAATCGAACACATTAAAGAAATGCCTTTCTGCATTGCAAATAACAGTTTATTTAATTTGAAACCAATATCTTTCATTTTCACAAGCTATGATCTTAACATTGCATAAATTGACATTCTCTTACAGGGTAAACAGCTTTTCAGCATCTGTGGAGCTGCGGTCTCTTCTTTCACTCAGGAGCACTGACACAGTGCCACTGTTCATAGACAGGCTAAAATAAGCTGTTTGGGCATAGTAGCACTAACTTTACTTGAGGAGCAGAAACCATCGAACACATTAAACAACACCTTTCTGCATTGCAAATAAGAGGTTATTTAGTTTGAAACCAACATCTTTCCTTTTGGCAATCTTTGATCTCAACAGTGTATGAAGTGATATTCTCTTAGAGGGAAAACAGCTTTTCATCATCTGTGGAGCTGTGGTCTCTTCTTTCACTCAGGAGTACTAACACAGTGCCACTGTTCATAGAAACGCTAAAATAAGCTGTTTAGGCATAGTAGCACTATCTTTGCTTGAGGAGCAGAAACAATCTAATACATTAAAGAAACGCCTTTCTGCATTGCAAATAAGAATTTATTTAATTTGAAACCAACATCTTTCATTTTGGCAAGCTTTGATCTTAACATTGCATAAACTGACATTCTCTTAGAGTGAAAACAGCTTTTCAACATCTTCGGAGCTGCGGTCTGTTCTTCCATTTAGGAACACTGAAACAGTGCCACTGTTCATAGAAATGCTAAAATAAGGTTTTTGAGCATAGTAGCACTAGCTTTACTTGAGGAGCAGAAATCATCTAACACGTTAAAGAAATGCCTTTCTGCATTGCAAATAAGATTTTATTTCATTTAAAACCAATATCTTTCATTTTGACAAGCTTTGATCTTAACATTGCATAAACTGAATTCTTTCAAAGGGAAAACAGCTTTTCAACATCTTCGGAGCTGCGGCCTCTTCTTATACTCTGGAGCACTGAAACAGTACCACTGTTCATAGAAATGCTAAAATAAACTATTTGGGCATAGTGGCACTAACTTCACTTGAGGAGCAGAAAGTATCTAACACATTAAACTAACGCGTTTCTGCATTTGCAAATAAGTTTATTTCATTTGAAACCAATATCTTACATTTTGACAAGCTTTGATCTTAACATTGCATAAACTGACATTCTCTTACAGGGATAACAGCTTTTCAGCATCTGTGGAGCTGCGGTCACTTCTTTCACTCAGTACCACTGACACAGTGCCACTGTTCATAGAAACGCTAAAATAAGCTGTTTGGGCATAGTAGCACTAACTTTGCTTGAGGAGCAGAAACAATCTAATACATTAAAGAAACGCCTTTCTGCATTGCAAATAAAAGTTTATTTCATTTGAAACCAACATCTTTCCTTTTGGAAAGCTCTGATCTCAACAGTGCATGAAGTGACATTCTCTTAGAGGGAAACCAGCTTTTCATCATCTGTGGAGCTGTGTTCTCTTCTTTCACTCAGGAGCACTGACACAGTGGCACTTTTCATAGAAACGCTAAAATAAGCTTTTTGGGTATAGTAGCACTAACTTTATTTGAGAAGCAGAAATCATCTAAAACATTAAAGAAACGCTTTTCAGCAATGCAAAGAAGAGTTTATTTAATTTGAAACCAATATCTTTCATTTTGGTGAGCTCTGATCGTAACATTGTATACACTGACATTCTCTTAAAGGGATAACAGCTTTTCAGCATCTGTGGAGCTGCGGTCACTTCTTTCACTCAGTAGCACTGACACAGTGCCACTGTTCATAGAACCGCGAAAATAAGCTGTTTGGGCATAGTAGCACTAACTTTGCTTGAAGAGCAGAAACAATCTAATACATTAAAGAAACGCCTTTCTGGATTGCAAATGAGAGTTTATTTCGTTTGAAACCAATATCTTTCATTTTGGCAAGCTTTGATCTTAACATTGCAGAAACTGGCATTCTCTTATAGGGAAAACAGCTTTTCAACATCTTCGGAGCTGCGGTCTCTTCTTTAACTATGAAGCACCGAAACAGTAGGACTGTTCATAGAAATGCTAAAATTAGCTGTTTGGACATAGTAGCACTAACTTTTCTTGAGGAGCAGAACTCATCTAACACATTAAAGAAACGCTTTTCTGCATTGCATTTCATTTGAAACCAATATCTTACACTTTGAGAAGCTTTGATCTTAACATTGTATAAACTGACATCCTCTTACGGGAAAAAAAGCTTTTCAGCATCTGTGGAGCTGCGGTCTCTTCTTTCACTCAGGAGCACTGACACAGTGCCACTGTTCATAGACAGGCTAAAATAAGCTGTTTGGGCATAGTAGCACTAACTTTACTTGAGGAGCAGAAACCATCGAACACATTAAACAAAACCTTTCTGCATTGCAAATAAGAGGTTATTTAATTTGAAACCAACATCTTTCCTTTTGGCAATCTTTGATCTCAACAGTGTATGAAGTGATATTCTCTTAGAGGGAAAACAGCTTTTCATCATCTGTGGAGCTGTGGTCTCTTCTTTCACTCAGGAGTACTAACACAGTGCCACTGTTCATAGAAACGCTAAAATAAGCTGTTTAGGCATAGTAGCACTATCTTTGCTTGAGGAGCAGAAACAATCTAATACATTAAAGAAACGCCTTTCTGCATTGCAAATAAGAATTTATTTAATTTGAAACCAACATCTTTGATTTTGGCAAGCTTTGATCTTAACATTGCATAAACTGACATTCTCTTAGAGTGGAAACAGCTTTTCAACATCTTCGGAGCTGCGGTCTGTTCTTCCATTTAGGAACACTGAAACAGTGCCACTGTTCATAGAAATGCTAAAATTAGCTGTTTGGACATAGTAGCACTAACTTTTCTTGAGGAGCAGAACTCATCTAACACATTAAAGAAACGCTTTTCTGCATTGCATTTCATTTGAAACCAATATCTTACACTTTGAGAAGCTTTGATCTTAACATTGTATAAACTGACATCCTCTTACGGGAAAAAAAGCTTTTCAGCATCTGTGGAGCTGCGGTCTCTTCTTTCACTCAGGAGCACTGACACAGTGCCACTGTTCATAGACAGGCTAAAATAAGCTGTTTGGGCATAGTAGCACTATCTTTGCTTGAGGAGCAGAAACAATCTAATACATTAAAGAAACGCCTTTCTGCATTGCAAATAAGAATTTATTTAATTTGAAACCAACATCTTTCATTTTGGCAAGCTTTGATCTTAACATTGCATAAACTGATATTCTCTTAGAGTGAAAACAGCTTTTCAACATCTTCGGAGCTGCGGCCTCTTCTTATACTCTGGAGCACTGAAACAGTAGCACTGTTCATAGAAATGCTAAAATAAACTATTTGGGCATAATGGCACTAACTTCACTTGAGGAGCAGAAAGTATCTAACACATTAAACTAACGCGTTTCTGCATTTGCAAATAAGTTTATTTCATTTGAAACCAATATCTTACATTTTGACAAGCTTTGATCTTAACATTGCATAAACTGACATTCTCTTACAGGGATAACAGCTTTTCAGCATCTGTGGAGCTGCGGTCACTTCTTTCACTCAGTACCACTGACACAGTACCACTGTTCATAGAAACGCTAAAATGAGCTGTTTGGGCATAGTAGCACTAACTTTGCTTGAGGAGCAGAAACAATCTAATACATTAAAGAAACGCCTTTCTGCATTGCAAATAAGAATTTATTTCATTTGAAACCAACATCTTTCCTTTTGGAAAGCTCTGATCTCAACAGTGCATGAAGTGACATTCTCTTAGAGGGAAACCAGCTTTTCATCATCTGTGGAGCTGCGGTCACTTCTTTCACTCAGTACCACTGACACAGTGCCACTGTTCATAGAACCGCGAAAATAAGCTGTTTGGGCATAGTAGCACTAACTTTGCTTGAAGAGCAGAAACAATCTAATACATTAAAGAAATGCCTTTCTGCATTGCAAATAAGAGTTTATTTCATTTAAAACCAATATCTTTCATTTTGACAAGCTTTGATCTTAACATTGCATAAACTGAATTCTTTCAAAGGGAAAACAGCTTTTCAACATCTTCGGAGCTGCGGCCTCTTCTTATACTCTGGAGCACCGAAACAGTAGCACTGTTCATAGAAATGCTAAAATTAGCTGTTTGGACATAGTAGCACTAACTTTTCTTGAGGAGCAGAACTCATCTAACACATTAAAGAAACGCTTTTCTGCATTGCATTTCATTTGAAACCAATATCTTACACTTTGAGAAGCTTTGATCTTAACATTGTATAAACTGACATCCTCTTACAGGAAAAAAAGCTTTTCAGCATCTGTGGAGCTGCGGTCTCTTCTTTCACTCAGGAGCACTGACACAGTGCCACTGTTCATAGACAGGCTAAAATAAGCTGTTTGGGCATAGTAGCACTAACTTTACTTGAGGAGCAGAAACCATCGAACACATTAAACAAAACCTTTCTGCATTGCAAATAAGAGGTTATTTAATTTGAAACCAACATCTTTCCTTTTGGCAATCTTTGATCTCAACAGTGTATGAAGTGATATTCTCTTAGAGGGAAAACAGCTTTTCATCATCTGTGGAGCTGTGGTCTCTTCTTTCACTCAGGAGTACTAACACAGTGCCACTGTTCATAGAAACGCTAAAATAAGCTGTTTAGGCATAGTAGCACTATCTTTGCTTGAGGAGCAGAAACAATCTAATACATTAAAGAAACGCCTTTCTGCATTGCAAATAAGAATTTATTTAATTTGAAACCAACATCTTTCATTTTGGCAAGCTTTGATCTTAACATTGCATAAACTGACATTCTCTTAGAGTGAAAACAGCTTTTCAACATCTTCGGAGCTGCGGTCTGTTCTTCCATTTAGGAACACTGAAACAGTGCCACTGTTCATAGAAATGCTAAAATAAGGTTTTTGAGCATAGTAGCACTAGCTTTACTTGAGGAGCAGAAATCATCTAACACGTTAAAGAAATGCCTTTCTGCATTGCAAATAAGATTTTATTTCATTTAAAACCAATATCTTTCATTTTGACAAGCTTTGATCTTAACATTGCATAAACTGAATTCTTTCAAAGGGAAAACAGCTTTTCAACATCTTCGGAGCTGCGGCCTCTTCTTATACTCTGGAGCACTGAAACAGTAGCACTGTTCATAGAAATGCTAAAATAAACTATTTGGGCATAGTGGCACTAACTTCACTTGAGGAGCAGAAAGTATCTAACACATTAAACTAACGCGTTTCTTCATTTGCAAATAAGTTTATTTCATTTGAAACCAATATCTTACATTTTGACAAGCTTTGATCTTAACATTGCATAAACTGACATTCTCTTACAGGGATAACAGCTTTTCAGCATCTGTGGAGCTGCAGTCACTTCTTTCAATCAGTACCACTGACACAGTGCCACTGTTCATAGAAACGCTAAAATAAGCTGTTTGGGCATAGTAGCACTAACTTTGCTTGAGGAGCAGAAACAATCTAATACATTAAAGAAACGCCTTTCTGCATTGCAAATAAAAGTTTATTTCATTTGAAACCAACATCTTTCCTTTTGGAAAGCTCTGATCTCAACAGTGCATGAAGTGACATTCTCTTAGAAGGAAACCAGCTTTTCATCATCTGTGGAGCTGTGTTCTCTTCTTTCACTCAGGAGCACTGACACAGTGGCACTTTTCATAGAAACGCTAAAATAAGCTTTTTGGGTATAGTAGCACTAACTTTATTTGAGAAGCAGAAATCATCTAAAACATTAAAGAAACGCTTTTCAGCATTGCAAAGAAGAGTTTATTTAATTTGAAACCAATATCTTTCATTTTGGTGAGCTCTGATCGTAACATTGTATACACTGACATTCTCTTAAAGGGATAACAGCTTTTCAGCATCTGTGGAGCTGCGGTCACTTCTTTCACTCAGTAGCACTGACACAGTGCCACTGTTCATAGAACCGCGAAAATAAGCTGTTTGGGCATAGTAGCACTAACTTTGCTTGAAGAGCAGAAACAATCTAATACATTAAAGAAACGCCTTTCTGGATTGCAAATGAGAGTTTATTTCATTTGAAACCAATATCTTTCATTTTGGCAAGCTTTGATCTTAACATTGCAGAAACTGGCATTCTCTTATAGGGAAAACAGCTTTTCAACATCTTCGGAGCTGTGGTCTCTTCTTTAACTATGGAGCACCGAAACAGTAGCACTGTTCATAGAAATGCTAAAATTAGCTGTTTGGACATAGTAGCACTAACTTTTCTTGAGGAGCAGAACTCATCTAACACATTAAAGAAACGCTTTTCTGCATTGCATTTCATTTGAAACCAATATCTTACACTTTGAGAAGCTTTGATCTTAACATTGTATAAACTGACATCCTCTTACAGGAAAAAAAGCTTTTCAGCATCTGTGGAGCTGCGGTCTCTTCTTTCACTCAGGAGCACTGACACAGTGCCACTGTTCATAGACAGGCTAAAATAAGCTGTTTGGGCATAGTAGCACTAACTTTACTTGAGGAGCAGAAACCATCGAACACATTAAACAAAACCTTTCTGCATTGCAAATAAGAGGTTATTTAATTTGAAACCAACATCTTTCCTTTTGGCAATCTTTGATCTCAACAGTGTATGAAGTGATATTCTCTTAGAGGGAAAACAGCTTTTCATCATCTGTGGAGCTGTGGTCTCTTCTTTCACTCAGGAGTACTAACACAGTGCCACTGTTCATAGAAACGCTAAAATAAGCTGTTTAGGCATAGTAGCACTATCTTTGCTTGAGGAGCAGAAACAATCTAATACATTAAAGAAACGCCTTTCTGCATTGCAAATAAGAATTTATTTAATTTGAAACCAACATCTTTCATTTTGGCAAGCTTTGATCTTAACATTGCATAAACTGACATTCTCTTAGAGTGGAAACAGCTTTTCAACATCTTCGGAGCTGCGGTCTGTTCTTCCATTTAGGAACACTGAAACAGTGCCACTGTTCATAGAAATGCTAAAATTAGCTGTTTGGACATAGTAGCACTAACTTTTCTTGAGGAGCAGAACTCATCTAACACATTAAAGAAACGCTTTTCTGCATTGCATTTCATTTGAAACCAATATCTTACACTTTGAGAAGCTTTGATCTTAACATTGTATAAACTGACATCCTCTTACGGGAAAAAAAGCTTTTCAGCATCTGTGGAGCTGCGGTCTCTTCTTTCACTCAGGAGCACTGACACAGTGCCACTGTTCATAGACAGGCTAAAATAAGCTGTTTGGGCATAGTAGCACTAACTTTACTTGAGGAGCAGAAACCATCGAACACATTAAACAAAACCTTTCTGCATTGCAAATAAGAGGTTATTTAATTTGAAACCAACATCTTTCCTTTTGGCAATCTTTGATCTCAACAGTGTATGAAGTGATATTCTCTTAGAGGGAAAACAGCTTTTCATCATCTGTGGAGCTGTGGTCTCTTCTTTCACTCAGGAGTACTAACACAGTGCCACTGTTCATAGAAACGCTAAAATAAGCTGTTTAGGCATAGTAGCACTATCTTTGCTTGAGGAGCAGAAACAATCTAATACATTAAAGAAACGCCTTTCTGCATTGCAAATAAGAATTTATTTAATTTGAAACCAACATCTTTCATTTTGGCAAGCTTTGATCTTAACATTGCATAAACTGACATTCTCTTAGAGTGAAAACAGCTTTTCAACATCTTCGGAGCTGCGGCCTCTTCTTATACTCTGGAGCACTGAAACAGTAGCACTGTTCATAGAAATGCTAAAATAAACTATTTGGGCATAATGGCACTAACTTCACTTGAGGAGCAGAAAGTATCTAACACATTAAACTAACGCGTTTCTGCATTTGCAAATAAGTTTATTTCATTTGAAACCAATATCTTACATTTTGACAAGCTTTGATCTTAACATTGCATAAACTGACATTCTCTTACAGGGATAACAGCTTTTCAGCATCTGTGGAGCTGCGGTCACTTCTTTCACTCAGTACCACTGACACAGTACCACTGTTCATAGAAACGCTAAAATGAGCTGTTTGGGCATAGTAGCACTAACTTTGCTTGAGGAGCAGAAACAATCTAATACATTAAAGAAACGCCTTTCTGCATTGCAAATAAGAATTTATTTCATTTGAAACCAACATCTTTCCTTTTGGAAAGCTCTGATCTCAACAGTGCATGAAGTGACATTCTCTTAGAGGGAAACCAGCTTTTCATCATCTGTGGAGCTGCGGTCACTTCTTTCACTCAGTACCACTGACACAGTGCCACTGTTCATAGAACCGCGAAAATAAGCTGTTTGGGCATAGTAGCACTAACTTTGCTTGAAGAGCAGAAACAATCTAATACATTAAAGAAATGCCTTTCTGCATTGCAAATAAGAGTTTATTTCATTTAAAACCAATATCTTTCATTTTGACAAGCTTTGATCTTAACATTGCATAAACTGAATTCTTTCAAAGGGAAAACAGCTTTTCAACATCTTCGGAGCTGCGGCCTCTTCTTATACTCTGGAGCACCGAAACAGTAGCACTGTTCATAGAAATGCTAAAATTAGCTGTTTGGACATAGTAGCACTAACTTTTCTTGAGGAGCAGAACTCATCTAACACATTAAAGAAACGCTTTTCTGCATTGCATTTCATTTGAAACCAATATCTTACACTTTGAGAAGCTTTGATCTTAACATTGTATAAACTGACATCCTCTTACAGGAAAAAAAGCTTTTCAGCATCTGTGGAGCTGCGGTCTCTTCTTTCACTCAGGAGCACTGACACAGTGCCACTGTTCATAGACAGGCTAAAATAAGCTGTTTGGGCATAGTAGCACTAACTTTACTTGAGGAGCAGAAACCATCGAACACATTAAACAAAACCTTTCTGCATTGCAAATAAGAGGTTATTTAATTTGAAACCAACATCTTTCCTTTTGGCAATCTTTGATCTCAACAGTGTATGAAGTGATATTCTCTTAGAGGGAAAACAGCTTTTCATCATCTGTGGAGCTGTGGTCTCTTCTTTCACTCAGGAGTACTAACACAGTGCCACTGTTCATAGAAACGCTAAAATAAGCTGTTTAGGCATAGTAGCACTATCTTTGCTTGAGGAGCAGAAACAATCTAATACATTAAAGAAACGCCTTTCTGCATTGCAAATAAGAATTTATTTAATTTGAAACCAACATCTTTCATTTTGGCAAGCTTTGATCTTAACATTGCATAAACTGACATTCTCTTAGAGTGAAAACAGCTTTTCAACATCTTCGGAGCTGCGGCCTCTTCTTATACTCTGGAGCACTGAAACAGTAGCACTGTTCATAGAAATGCTAAAATAAACTATTTGGGCATAGTGGCACTAACTTCACTTGAGGAGCAGAAAGTATCTAACACATTAAACTAACGCGTTTCTGCATTTGCAAATAAGTTTATTTCATTTGAAACCAATATCTTACATTTTGACAAGCTTTGATCTTAACATTGCATAAACTGACATTCTCTTACAGGGATAACAGCTTTTCAGCATCTGTGGAGCTGCGGTCACTTCTTTCACTCAGTACCACTGACACAGTGCCACTGTTCATAGAAACGCTAAAATAAGCTGTTTGGGCATAGTAGCACTAACTTTGCTTGAGGAGCAGAAACAATCTAATACATTAAAGAAACGCCTTTCTGCATTGCAAATAAAAGTTTATTTCATTTGAAACCAACATCTTTCCTTTTGGAAAGCTCTGATCTCAACAGTGCATGAAGTGACATTCTCTTAGAGGGAAACCAGCTTTTCATCATCTGTGGAGCTGTGTTCTCTTCTTTCACTCAGGAGCACTGACACAGTGGCACTTTTCATAGAAACGCTAAAATAAGCTTTTTGGGTATAGTAGCACTAACTTTTTTTGAGAAGCAGAAATCATCTAAAACATTAAAGAATTTTTCAGCATTGCAAAGAAGACTTTATTTAATTTGAAACCAATATCTTTCATTTTGGTGAGCTCTGATCTTAACATTGTATACACTGACATTCTCTTAAAGGGATAACAGCTTTTCCACATCTGTGGAGCTGCGGTCACTTCTTTCATTCAGTAGCACTGACACAGTGCCACTGTTCATAGAACCGCGAAAATAAGCTGTTTGGGCATAGTAGCACTAACTTTGCTTGAAGAGCAGAAACAATCTAATACATTAAAGAAACGCCTTTCTGGATTGCAAAGGAGAGTTTATTTCATTTGAAACCAATATCTTTCATTTTGGCAAGCTTTGATCTTAACATTGCATAAACTGGTATTCTCTTATAGGGAAAACAGCTTTTCAACATCTTCGGAGCTGCGGTCTCTTCTTTCACTATGGAGCACTGACACAGTGCCACTGTTCATAGACAGGCTAAAATAAGCTGTTTGGGCATAGTAGCACTAACTTTACTTGAGGAGCAGAAACCATCGAACACATTAAACAAAACCTTTCTGCATTGCAAATAAGAGGTTATTTAATTTGAAACCAACATCTTTCCTTTTGGCAATCTTTGATCTCAACAGTGTATGAAGTGATATTCTCTTAGAGGGAAAACAGCTTTTCATCATCTGTGGAGCTGTGGTCTCTTCTTTCACTCAGGAGTACTAACACAGTGCCACTGTTCATAGAAACGCTAAAATAAGCTGTTTAGGCATAGTAGCACTAGCTTTACTTGAGGAGCAGAAATCATCTAACACGTTAAAGAAATGCCTTTCTGCATTGCAAATAAGAGTTTATTTCATTTAAAACCAATATCTTTCATTTTGACAAGCTTTGATCTTAACATTGCATAAACTGAATTCTTTCAAAGGGAAAACAGCTTTTCAACATCTTCGGAGCTGCGGCCTCTTCTTATACTCTGGAGCACTGAAACAGTAGCACTGTTCATAGAAATGCTAAAATAAACTATTTGGGCATAGTGGCACTAACTTCACTTGAGGAGCAGAAAGTATCTAACACATTAAACTAACGCGTTTCTGCATTTGCAAATAAGTTTATTTCATTTGAAACCAATATCTTACATTTTGACAAGCTTTGATCTTAACATTGCATAAACTGACATTCTCTTACAGGGATAACAGCTTTTCAGCATCTGTGGAGCTGCGGTCACTTCTTTCACTCAGTACCACTGACACAGTGCCACTGTTCATAGAAACGCTAAAATAAGCTGTTTGGGCATAGTAGCACTAACTTTGCTTGAGGAGCAGAAACAATCTAATACATCAAAGAAACGCCTTTCTGCATTGCAAATAAGAATTTATTTAATTTGAAACCAACATCTTTTATTTTGGCAAGCTTTGATCTTAACATTGCATAAACTGACATTCTCTTAGAGTGAAAACAGCTTTTCAACATCTTCGGAGCTGCGGTCTGTTCTTCCATTTAGGAACACTGAAACAGTGCCACTGTTCATAGAAACGCTAAAATAAGCTGTTTGGGCATAGTAGCACTAACTTTGCTTGAGGAGCAGAAACAATCTAATACATTAAAGAAACGCCTTTCTGCATTGCAAATAAGAATTTATTTAATTTGAAACCAACATCTTTCATTTTGGCAAGCTTTGATCTTAACATTGCATAAACTGACATTCTCTTAGAGTGAAAACAGCTTTTCAACATCTTCGGAGCTGCGGCCTCTTCTTATACTCTGGAGCACTGAAACAGTAGCACTGTTCATAGAAATGCTAAAATAAACTATTTGGGCATAATGGCACTAACTTCACTTGAGGAGCAGAAAGTATCTAACACATTAAACTAACGCGTTTCTGCATTTGCAAATAAGTTTATTTCATTTGAAACCAATATCTTACATTTTGACAAGCTTTGATCTTAACATTGCATAAACTGACATTCTCTTACAGGGATAACAGCTTTTCAGCATCTGTGGAGCTGCGGTCACTTCTTTCACTCAGTACCACTGACACAGTACCACTGTTCATAGAAACGCTAAAATGAGCTGTTTGGGCATAGTAGCACTAACTTTGCTTGAGGAGCAGAAACAATCTAATACATTAAAGAAACGCCTTTCTGCATTGCAAATAAGAATTTATTTCATTTGAAACCAACATCTTTCCTTTTGGAAAGCTCTGATCTCAACAGTGCATGAAGTGACATTCTCTTAGAGGGAAACCAGCTTTTCATCATCTGTGGAGCTGCGGTCACTTCTTTCACTCAGTACCACTGACACAGTGCCACTGTTCATAGAACCGCGAAAATAAGCTGTTTGGGCATAGTAGCACTAACTTTGCTTGAAGAGCAGAAACAATCTAATACATTAAAGAAATGCCTTTCTGCATTGCAAATAAGAGTTTATTTCATTTAAAACCAATATCTTTCATTTTGACAAGCTTTGATCTTAACATTGCATAAACTGAATTCTTTCAAAGGGAAAACAGCTTTTCAACATCTTCGGAGCTGCGGCCTCTTCTTATACTCTGGAGCACCGAAACAGTAGCACTGTTCATAGAAATGCTAAAATTAGCTGTTTGGACATAGTAGCACTAACTTTTCTTGAGGAGCAGAACTCATCTAACACATTAAAGAAACGCTTTTCTGCATTGCATTTCATTTGAAACCAATATCTTACACTTTGAGAAGCTTTGATCTTAACATTGTATAAACTGACATCCTCTTACAGGAAAAAAAGCTTTTCAGCATCTGTGGAGCTGCGGTCTCTTCTTTCACTCAGGAGCACTGACACAGTGCCACTGTTCATAGACAGGCTAAAATAAGCTGTTTGGGCATAGTAGCACTAACTTTACTTGAGGAGCAGAAACCATCGAACACATTAAACAAAACCTTTCTGCATTGCAAATAAGAGGTTATTTAATTTGAAACCAACATCTTTCCTTTTGGCAATCTTTGATCTCAACAGTGTATGAAGTGATATTCTCTTAGAGGGAAAACAGCTTTTCATCATCTGTGGAGCTGTGGTCTCTTCTTTCACTCAGGAGTACTAACACAGTGCCACTGTTCATAGAAACGCTAAAATAAGCTGTTTAGGCATAGTAGCACTATCTTTGCTTGAGGAGCAGAAACAATCTAATACATTAAAGAAACGCCTTTCTGCATTGCAAATAAGAATTTATTTAATTTGAAACCAACATCTTTCATTTTGGCAAGCTTTGATCTTAACATTGCATAAACTGACATTCTCTTAGAGTGAAAACAGCTTTTCAACATCTTCGGAGCTGCGGCCTCTTCTTATACTCTGGAGCACTGAAACAGTAGCACTGTTCATAGAAATGCTAAAATAAACTATTTGGGCATAGTGGCACTAACTTCACTTGAGGAGCAGAAAGTATCTAACACATTAAACTAACGCGTTTCTGCATTTGCAAATAAGTTTATTTCATTTGAAACCAATATCTTACATTTTGACAAGCTTTGATCTTAACATTGCATAAACTGACATTCTCTTACAGGGATAACAGCTTTTCAGCATCTGTGGAGCTGCGGTCACTTCTTTCACTCAGTACCACTGACACAGTGCCACTGTTCATAGAAACGCTAAAATAAGCTGTTTGGGCATAGTAGCACTAACTTTGCTTGAGGAGCAGAAACAATCTAATACATTAAAGAAACGCCTTTCTGCATTGCAAATAAAAGTTTATTTCATTTGAAACCAACATCTTTCCTTTTGGAAAGCTCTGATCTCAACAGTGCATGAAGTGACATTCTCTTAGAGGGAAACCAGCTTTTCATCATCTGTGGAGCTGTGTTCTCTTCTTTCACTCAGGAGCACTGACACAGTGGCACTTTTCATAGAAACGCTAAAATAAGCTTTTTGGGTATAGTAGCACTAACTTTTTTTGAGAAGCAGAAATCATCTAAAACATTAAAGAATTTTTCAGCATTGCAAAGAAGACTTTATTTAATTTGAAACCAATATCTTTCATTTTGGTGAGCTCTGATCTTAACATTGTATACACTGACATTCTCTTAAAGGGATAACAGCTTTTCCACATCTGTGGAGCTGCGGTCACTTCTTTCATTCAGTAGCACTGACACAGTGCCACTGTTCATAGAACCGCGAAAATAAGCTGTTTGGGCATAGTAGCACTAACTTTGCTTGAAGAGCAGAAACAATCTAATACATTAAAGAAACGCCTTTCTGGATTGCAAAGGAGAGTTTATTTCATTTGAAACCAATATCTTTCATTTTGGCAAGCTTTGATCTTAACATTGCATAAACTGGTATTCTCTTATAGGGAAAACAGCTTTTCAACATCTTCGGAGCTGCGGTCTCTTCTTTCACTATGGAGCACTGACACAGTGCCACTGTTCATAGACAGGCTAAAATAAGCTGTTTGGGCATAGTAGCACTAACTTTACTTGAGGAGCAGAAACCATCGAACACATTAAACAAAACCTTTCTGCATTGCAAATAAGAGGTTATTTAATTTGAAACCAACATCTTTCCTTTTGGCAATCTTTGATCTCAACAGTGTATGAAGTGATATTCTCTTAGAGGGAAAACAGCTTTTCATCATCTGTGGAGCTGTGGTCTCTTCTTTCACTCAGGAGTACTAACACAGTGCCACTGTTCATAGAAACGCTAAAATAAGCTGTTTAGGCATAGTAGCACTAGCTTTACTTGAGGAGCAGAAATCATCTAACACGTTAAAGAAATGCCTTTCTGCATTGCAAATAAGAGTTTATTTCATTTAAAACCAATATCTTTCATTTTGACAAGCTTTGATCTTAACATTGCATAAACTGAATTCTTTCAAAGGGAAAACAGCTTTTCAACATCTTCGGAGCTGCGGCCTCTTCTTATACTCTGGAGCACTGAAACAGTAGCACTGTTCATAGAAATGCTAAAATAAACTATTTGGGCATAGTGGCACTAACTTCACTTGAGGAGCAGAAAGTATCTAACACATTAAACTAACGCGTTTCTGCATTTGCAAATAAGTTTATTTCATTTGAAACCAATATCTTACATTTTGACAAGCTTTGATCTTAACATTGCATAAACTGACATTCTCTTACAGGGATAACAGCTTTTCAGCATCTGTGGAGCTGCGGTCACTTCTTTCACTCAGTACCACTGACACAGTGCCACTGTTCATAGAAACGCTAAAATAAGCTGTTTGGGCATAGTAGCACTAACTTTGCTTGAGGAGCAGAAACAATCTAATACATCAAAGAAACGCCTTTCTGCATTGCAAATAAGAATTTATTTAATTTGAAACCAACATCTTTTATTTTGGCAAGCTTTGATCTTAACATTGCATAAACTGACATTCTCTTAGAGTGAAAACAGCTTTTCAACATCTTCGGAGCTGCGGTCTGTTCTTCCATTTAGGAACACTGAAACAGTGCCACTGTTCATAGAAACGCTAAAATAAGCTGTTTGGGCATAGTAGCACTAACTTTGCTTGAGGAGCAGAAACAATCTAATACATTAAAGAAACGCCTTTCTGCATTGCAAATAAAAGTTTATTTCATTTGAAACCAACATCTTTCCTTTTGGAAAGCTCTGATCTCAAGAGTGCATGAAGTGACATTCTCTTAGAGGGAAACCAGCTTTTCATCATCTGTGGAGCTGTGTTCTCTTCTTTCACTCAGGAGCACTGACACAGTGGCACTTTTCATAGAAACGCTAAAATAAGCTTTTTGGGTATAGTAGCACTAACTTTATTTGAGAAGCAGAAATCATCTAAAACATTAAAGAAACGCTTTTCAGCATTGCAAAGAAGAGTTTATTTAATTTGAAACCAATATCTTTCATTTTGGTGAGCTCTGATCTGAACATTGTATACACTGACATTCTCTTAGAGTGAAAACAGCTTTTCAACATCTTCGGAGCTGCGGTCTGTTCTTCCATTTAGGAACACTGAAACAGTGCCACTGTTCATAGAAACGCTAAAATAAGCTGTTTGGGCATAGTAGCACTAACTTTGCTTGAGGAGCAGAAACAATCTAATACATTAAAGAAACGCCTTTCTGGATTGCAAAGGAGAGTTTATTTCATTTGAAACCAATATCTTTCATTTTGGCAAGCTTTGATCTTAACATTGCATGAAGTGACATTCTCTTAGAGGGAAACCAGCTTTTCATCATCTGTGGAGCTGCGGTCTCTTCTTTCACTATGGAGCACTGAAACAGTAGCACTGTTCATAGAAATGCTAAAATAAGCTGTTTGGACATAGTAGCACTAACTTTTCTTGAGGAGCAGAACTCATCTAACACATTAAAGAAAAGCTTTTCTGCATTGCATTTCATTTGAAACCAATATCTTACATTTTGACAAGCTTTGATCTTAACATTGTATGAACTGACATCCTCTTACAGGGAAAAAAGCTTTTCAGCATCTGTGGAGCTGCGGTCTCTTCTTTCACTCAGGAGCGCTGACACAGTGCCACTGTTCATAGAAACGCTAAACTATGCTATTTGGGCATAGTAGCACTAACTTTACTTGAGCAGCAGAACCCATCGAACACTTTAAACAAAACCTTTCTGCATTGCAAATAAGAGATTATTTCATTTGAAACCAACATCTTTCCTTTTGGCAAGCTTTGATCTCAACAGTGTATGAAGTGATATTCTCTTAGAGGGAAAACAGCTTTTCATCATCTGTGGAGCTGTGGTCTCTTCTTTCACTCAGGAGCACTAACACAATGCCACTGTTCATAGAAACACTAAAATAAGCTGTTTAGGCATAGTAGCACTATCTTTGCTTGAGGAGCAGAAACAATCTAATACATTAAAGAAACGCCTTTCTGCATTGCAAATAAAAGTTTATTGCATTTGAAACCAACATCTTTCCTTTTGGCAAGCTTTGATCTCAACAGTGTATGAAGTGATATTCTTTTAGAGGGAAAACAGCTTTTCATCATCTGTGGAGCTGTGGTCTCTTCTTTCACTCAGGAGCACTGACACAGTGGCACTTTTCATTGAAACGCTAAAAAAAGCTTTTTGGGCATAGTAGCACTGACTTTATTTGAGGAGCAGAAATCATCTAAAACATTAAAGAAACGCTTTTCTGCATTGCAAATAAAAGTTCATTTCATTTGAAACCAATATCTTCTATTTTGACAAGCTTTCATCTTAACATTGTATAAACTGACATCCTCTTACAGGGAAAAAAGCTTTTCAGCATCTGTGGAGCTGCGGTCTCTTCTTTAACTCAGGAGCAATGACACAGTGCCACTGTTCATAGACATGCTAAAATAAGCTGTTTGGGCATAGTAGCACTAACTTTACTTGAGTACCAGGAATCATCTAACACGTTAAAGAAACGCCTTTCTGGATTGCAAATAAGAGTTTATTTCATTTGAAACCAATATCTTTCATTTTGGCAAGCTTTGATCTTAACATTGCATAAACTGATATTCTCTTACAGGGAAAACAGCTTTTCAACATCTTCGGAGCTGCGGTCTCTTCTTTCACTATGGAGCACTGAAACAGTAGCACTGTTCATAGAAATGCTAAAATAAGCTGTTTGGACATAGTAGCACTAACTTTTCTTGAGGAGCAGAACTCATCTAACACATTAAAGAAACGCTTTTCTGCAGTGCATTTCATTTGAAACCAATATCTTACATTTTGACAAGCTTTGATCTTAACATTGTATGAACTGACATCCTCTTACAAGGAAAACAGCTTTTCAACATCTTCGGAGCTGCGGTCTCTTCTTTCACTATGGAGCACTGAAACAGTAGCACTGTTCATAGAAATGCTAAAATTAGCTGTTTGGACATAGTAGCACTAACTTTTCTTGAGGAGCAGAACTCATCTAACATTAATGAAACGCTTTTCTGCATTGCAAATAAAAGTTTATTTCATTTGAAACCACTATCTTACATTGTGACAAGCTTTGATCTTAACATTGTATAAACTGACATCCTCTTACAGGGAAAAAAGCTTTTCAGCATCTGTGGAGCTGCGGTCTCTTCTTTCACTCAGGAGCACTGACACAGTGCCACTGTTCATAGAAACGCTAAACTATGCTATTTGGGCATAGTAGCACTAACTTTACTTGAGGAGCAGAAACCATCGAACACATTAAACAAAACCTTTCTGCATTGCAAATAAGAGATTATTTAATTTGAAACCAACATGTTTCCTTTTGGCAATCTTTGATCTCAACAGTGTATGAAGTGATATTCTCTTAGAGGGAAAACAGCTTTTCATCATCTGTGGAGCTGTGGTCTCTTCTTTCACTCAGGAGTACTAACACAGTGCCACTGTTCATAGAAACGCTAAAATAAGCTGTTTAGGCATAGTAGCACTATCTTTGCTTGAGGAGCAGAAACAATCTAATACATTAAAGAAACGCCTCTCTGCATTGCAAATAAGAATTTATTTAATTTGAAACCAACATCTTTCATTTTGGCAAGCTTTGATCTTAACATTGCATAAACTGACATTCTCTTAGAGTGAAAACAGCTTTTCAACATCTTCGGAGCTGCGGTCTGTTCTTCTATTTAGGAACACTGAAACAGTGCCACTGTTCATAGAAATGCTAAAATAAGGTGTTTGAGCATAGTAGCACTAACTTTACTTGAGGAGCAGAAATCATCTAACACGTTAAAGAAATGCCTTTCTGCATTGCAAATAAGAGTTTATTTCATTTAAAACCAATATCTTTCATTTTGACAAGCTTTGATCTTAACATTGCATAAACTGACATTCTCTTACAGCGAAAACAGCTTTTCAGCATATGTAGAGCTGCGGTCTCTTCTTTCACTCACGAGCACTGACACAGTGCCACTGTTCATAGAAACGCTAAAGTAAGCTTTTTGGGCACAGTAGCACTAACTTTATTTGAGGAGCAGAAATCATCTAAAAAATTCAAGAAACGCCTTTCTGCATTGCAAATAAAAGTTTATTGCATTTGAAACCAACATCTTTCCTTTTGGCAAGCACTGATCTCAACAGTGCATGAAGTGACATTCTCTTAGAGGGAAACCAGCTTTTCATCATCTGTGGAGCTGTGGTCTCTTCTTTCACTCAGGAGCACTGACACAGTGGCACTTTTCATTGAAACGCTAAAAAAAGCTTTTTGGGCATAGTAGCACTGACTTTATTTGAGGAGCAGAAATCATCTAAAACATTAAAGAAACGCTTTTCTGCATTGCAAATAAAAGTTCATTTCATTTGAAACCAATATCTTCTATTTTGACAAGCTTTCATCTTAACATTGTATAAACTGACATCCTCTTACAGGGAAAAAAGCTTTTCAGCATCTGTGGAGCTGCGGTCTCTTCTTTAACTCAGGAGCAATGACACAGTGCCACTGTTCATAGAACCGCGAAAATAAGCTGTTTGGGCATAGTAGCACTAACTTTGCTTGAAGAGCAGAAACAATCTAATACATTAAAGAAACGCCTTTCTGGATTGCAAATGAGAGTTTATTTCATTTGAAACCAATATCTTTCATTTTGGCAAGCTTTGATCTTAACATTGCATAAACTGATATTCTCTTACAGGGAAAACAGCTTTTCAACATCTTCGGAGCTGCGGTCTCTTCTTTCACTATGGACACTGAAACAGTAGCACTGTTCATAGAAATGCTAAAATAAGCTGTTTGGACATAGTAGCACTAACTTTTCTTGAGGAGCAGAACTCATCTAACACATTAAAGAAACGCTTTTCTGCAGTGCATTTCATTTGAAACCAATATCTTACATTTTGACAAGCTTTGATCTTAACATTGTATGAACTGACATCCTCTTACAAGGAAAACAGCTTTTCAACATCTTCGGAGCTGCGGTCTCTTCTTTCACTATGGAGCACTGAAACAGTAGCACTGTTCATAGAAATGCTAAAATTAGCTGTTTAGACATAGTAGCACTAACTTTTCTTGAGGAGCAGAACTCATCTAACACATTAAAGAAACGCTTTTCTGCATTGCATTTCATTTGAAACCAATATCTTACACTTTGAGAAGCTTTGATCTTAACATTGTATAAACTGACATCCTCTTACAGGAAAAAAAGCTTTTCAGCATCTGTGGAGCTGCGGTCTCTTCTTTCACTCAGGAGCACTGAGACAGTGCCACTTTTCATAGACAGGCTAAAATAAGCTGTTTGGGCATAGTAGCACTAACTTTACTTGAGGAGCAGAAACCATCGAACACATTAAACAAAACCTTTCTGCATTGCAAATAAGAGGTTATTTAATTTGAAACCAACATCTTTCCTTTTGGCAATCTTTGATCTCAACAGTGTATGAAGTGATATTCTCTTAGAGGGAAAACAGTTTTTCATCATCTGTGGAGCTGTGGTCTCTTCTTTCACTCAGGAGTACTAACACAGTGCCACTGTTCATAAGAACGCTAAAATAAGCTGTTTGGGCATAGTAGCACTATCTTTGCTTGAGGAGCAGAAACAATCTAATACATTAAAGAAACGCCTTTCTGCATTGCAAATAAGAATTTATTTAATTTGAAACCAACATCTTTCATTTTGGCAAGCTTTGATCTTAACATTGCATAAACTGACATTCTCTTAGAGTGAAAACAGCTTTTCAACATCTTCGGAGCTGCGGTCTGTTCTTCTATTTAGGAACACTGAAACAGTGCCACTGTTCATAGAAATGCTAAAATAAGGTGTTTGAGCATAGTAGCACTAACTTTACTTGAGGAGCAGAAATCATCTAACACGTTAAAGAAATGCCTTTCTGCATTGCAAATAAGAGTTTATTTCATTTAAAACCAATATCTTTCATTTTGACAAGCTTTGATCTTAACATTGCATAAACTGAATTCTTTCAAAGGGAAAACAGCTTTTCAACATCTTCGGAGCTGCGGCCTCTTCTTATACTCTGGAGCACTGAAACAGTAACACTGTTCATAGAAATGCTAAAATAAACTATTTGGGCATAGTGGCACTAACTTCACTTGAGGAGCAGAAAGTATCTAACACATTAAACTAACGCGTTTCTGCATTGGCAAATAAGTTTATTTCATTTGAAACCAATATCTTACATTTTGACAAGCTTTGATCTTAACATTGCATAAACTGACATTCTCTTACAGGGATAACAGCTTTTCAGCATCTGTGGAGCTGCGGTCACTTCTTTCACTCAGTAGCACTGACACAGTGCCACTGTTCATAGAACCGCGAAAATAAGCTGTTTGGGCATAGTAGCACTAACTTTGCTTGAAGAGCAGAAACAATCTAATACATTAAAGAAACGCCTTTCTGGATTGCAAATGAGAGTTTATTTCATTTGAAACCAATATCTTTCATTTTGGCCAGCTTTGATCTTAACATTGCATAAACTGGCATTCTCTTATAGGGAAAACAGCTTTTCAACATCTTCGGAGCTGCGGTCTCTTCTTTCACTATGGAGCACTGAAACAGTAGCACTGTTCATAGAAATGCTAAAATTAGCTGTTTGGACATAGTAGCACTAACTTTTCTTGAGGAGCAGAACTCATCTAACACATTAAAGAAACACTTTTCTGCATTGCATTTCATTTGAAACCAATATCTTACACTTTGAGAAGCTTTGATCTTAACATTGTATAAACTGACATCCTCTTACAGGAAAAAAAGCTTTTCAGCATCTGTGGAGCTGCGGTCTCTTCTTTCACTCAGGAGCACTGACACAGTGCCACTGTTCACAGAAACGCTAAACTATGGTATTTGGGCATAGTAGCACTAACATTACTTGAGGAGCACAAACAATCGAACACATTAAAGAAATGCCTTTCTGCATTGCAAATAAGAGTTTATTTAATTTGAAACCAATATCTTTCATTTTCACAAGCTATGATCTTAACATTGCATAAACTGACATTCTCTTACAGGGTAAACAGCTTTTCAGCATCTGTGGAGCTGCGGTCTCTTCTTTCACTCAGGAGCACTGACACAGTGCCACTGTTCATAGACAGGCTAAAATAAGCTGTTTGGGCAGAGTAGCACTAACTTTATTTGAGGACCAGAAATCATCTAACATGTTAAAGAAACGCCTTTCTGGATTGCTAATAAGAATTTATTTAATTTGAAACCAACATCTTTCATTTTGGCAAGCTTTGATCTTAACATTGTATAAACTGACATTCTCTTAGAGTGAAAACAGCTTTTCAACATCTTCGGAGCTGCGGTCTGTTCTTCCATTTAGGAACACTGAAACAGTGCCACTGTTCATAGAAATGCTAAAATAAGCTGTTTGAGCATAGTAGCACTAACTTTACTTGAGGAGCAGAAATCATCTAACACGTTAAAGAAATGCCTTTCTGCATTGCAAATAAGAGTTTATTTCATTTAAAACCAATATCTTTCATTTTGACAAGCTTTGATCTTAACATTGCATAAACTGAATTCTCTCAAAGGGAAAACAGCTTTTCAACATCTTCGGAGCTGCGGCCTCTTCTTATACTCTGGAGCACTGAAACAGTAGCACTGTTCATAGAAATGCTAAAATTAGCTGTTTGGACATAGTAGCACTAACTTTTCTTGAGGAGCAGAACTCATCTAACATTAATGAAACGCTTTTCTGCATTGCAAATAAAAGTTTATTTTATTTGAAACCACTATCTTACATTTTGACAAGCTTTGATCTTAACATTGTATAAACTGACATCCTCTTACAGGGAAAAAAGCTTTTCAGCATCTGTGGAGCTGCGGTCTCTTCTTTCACTCAGGAGCACTGACACAGTGCCACTGTTCATAGAAATGCTAAACTATGCTATTTGGGCATAGTAGCAGTAACTTTACTTGAGGAGCAGAAACCATCGAACACATTAAACAAAACCTTTCTGCATTGCAAATAAGAGATTATTTAATTTGAAACCAACATGTTTCCTTTTGGCAATCTTTGATCTCAACAGTGTATGAAGTGATATTCTCTTAGAGGGAAAACAGCTTTTCATCATCTGTGGAGCTGTGGTCTCTTCTTTCACTCAGGAGTACTAACACAGTGCCACTGTTCATAGAAACGCTAAAATAAGCTGTTTAGGCATAGTAGCACTATCTTTGCTTGAGGAGCAGAAACAATCTAATACATTAAAGAAACGCCTTTCTGCATTGCAAATAAGAGTTTATTTCATTTAAAACCAATATCTTTTATTTTGACAAGCTTTGATCTGAACATTGCATAAACTGAATTCTCTCAAAGGGAAAACAGCTTTTCAACATCTTCGGAGCTGCGGCCTCTTCTTATACTCTGGAGCACTGAAACAGTAGCACTGTTCATAGAAATGCTAAAATAAACTATTTTGGCATAGTGGCTCTAACTTCACTTCAGGGGCAGAAAGTATCTAACACATTAAACTAACGCGTTTCTGCATTTGCAAATAAGTTTATTTCATTTGAAACCAATATCTTACATTTTGACAAGCTTTGATCTTAACATTGCATAAACTGACATTCTCTTACAGCGAAAACAGCTTTTCAGCATATGTAGAGCTGCGGTCTCTTCTTTCACTCACGAGCACTGACACAGTGCCACTGTTCATAGAAACGCTAAAGTAAGCTTTTTGGGCACAGTAGCACTAACTTTATTTGAGGAGCAGAAATCATCTAAAAAATTCAAGAAACGCCTTTCTGCATTGCAAATAAAAGTTTATTGCATTTGAAACCAACATCTTTCCTTTTGGCAAGCACTGATCTCAACAGTGCATGAAGTGACATTCTCTTAGAGGGAAACCAGCTTTTCATCATCTGTGGAGCTGTGGTCTCTTCTTTCACTCAGGAGCACTGACACAGTGGCACTTTTCATTGAAACGCTAAAAAAAGCTTTTTGGGCATAGTAGCACTGACTTTATTTGAGGAGCAGAAATCATCTAAAACATTAAAGAAACGCTTTTCTGCATTGCAAATAAAAGTTCATTTCATTTGAAACCAATATCTTCTATTTTGACAAGCTTTCATCTTAACATTGTATAAACTGACATCCTCTTACAGGGAAAAAAGCTTTTCAGCATCTGTGGAGCTGCGGTCTCTTCTTTAACTCAGGAGCAATGACACAGTGCCACTGTTCATAGAAACGCTAAACTATGCTATTTGGTTATAGTAGCACTAACATTACTTGAGGAGCACAAACAATCGAACACATTAAAGAAACGCCTTTCTGCATTGCAAATAAGAGTTTATTTAATTTGAAACCAATATCTTTCATTTTGGCAAGCTTTGATCTTAACATTGCATAAACTGACATTCTCTTACAAGGAAAACAGCTTTTCAACATCTTCGGAGCTGCGGTCTCTTCTTTCACTATGGAGCACTGAAACAGTAGCACTGTTCATAGAAATGCTAAAATTAGCTGTTTGGACATAGTAGCACTAACTTTTCTTGAGGAGCAGAACTCATCTAACATTAATGAAACGCTTTTCTGCATTGCAAATAAAAGTTTATTTCATTTGAAACCACTATCTTACATTTTGACAAGCTTTGATCTTAACATTGTATAAACTGAGATCCTCTTACAGGGAAAAAAGCTTTTCAGCATCTGTGGAGCTGCGGTCTCTTCTTTCACTCAGGAGCACTGACACAGTGCCACTGTTCATAGAAACGCTAAACTATGCTATTTGGGCATAGTAGCACTAACTTTACTTGAGGAGCAGAAACCATCGAACACATTAAACAAAACCTTTCTGCATTGCAAATAAGAGATTATTTAATTTGAAACCAACATGTTTCCTTTTGGTAATCTTTGATATCAACAGTGTATGAAGTGATATTCTCTTAGAGGGAAAACAGCTTTTCATCATCTGTGGAGCTGTGGTCTCTTCTTTCACTCAGAAGTACTAACACAGTGCCACTGTTCATAGAAACGCTAAAATAAGCTGTTTAGGCATAGTAGCACTATCTTTGCTTGAGGAGCAGAAACAATCTAATACATTAAAGAAACGCCTTTCTGCATTGCAAATAAGAATTTATTTAATTTGAAACCAACATCTTTCATTTTGGCAAGCTTTGATCTTAACATTGCATAAACTGACATTCTCTTAAGAGTGAAAACAGCTTTTCAACATCTTCGGAGCTGCGGTCTGTTCTTCCATTTAGGAACACTGAAACAGTGCCACTGTTCATAGAAATGCTAAAATAAGCTGTTTGAGCATAGTAGCACTAACTTTACTTGAGGAGCAGAAATCATCTAACACGTTAAAGAAATGCCTTTCTGCATTGCAAATAAGAGTTTATTTCATTTAAAACCAATATCTTTCATTTTGACAAGCTTTGAGCTTAACATTGCATAAACTGAATTCTCTCAAAGGGAAAACAGCTTTTCAACATCTTCGGAGCTGCGGCCTCTTCTTATACTCTGGAGCACTGAAACAGTAGCACTGTTCATAGAAATGCTAAAAGAAACTATTTGGGCATAGTGGCACTAACTTCACTTGAGGAGCAGAAAGTATCTAACACATTAAACTAACGCGTTTCTGCATTTGCAAATAAGTTCATTTCATTTGAAACCAATATTTTACATTTTGACAAGCTTTGATCTTAACATTGCAGAAACTGACATTCTCTTACAGCGAAAACAGCTTTTCAGCATATGTAGAGCTGCGGTCTCTTCTTTCACTCACGAGCACTGACACAGTGCCACTGTTCATAGAAGCGCTAAAATAAGCTTTTTGGGCACAGTAGCACTAACTTTATTTGAGGAGCAGAAATCATCTAAAAAATTCAAGAAACGCCTTTCTGCATTGCAAATAAAAGTTTATTGCATTTGAAACCAACATCTTTCCTTTTGGCAAGCACTGATCTCAACAGTGCATGAAGTGACATTCTCTTAGAGGGAAACCAGCTTTTCATCATCTGTGGAGCTGTGGTCTCTTCTTTCACTCAGGAGCACTGACACAGTGGCACTTTTCATTGAAACGCTAAAAAAAGCTTTTTGGGCATAGTAGCACTGACTTTATTTGAGGAGCAGAAATCATCTAAAACATTAAAGAAACGCTTTTCTGCATTGCAAATAAAAGTTCATTTCATTTGAAACCAATATCTTCTATTTTGACAAGCTTTCATCTTAACATTGTATAAACTGACATCCTCTTACAGGGAAAAAAGCTTTTCAGCATCTGTGGAGCTGCGGTCTCTTCTTTAACTCAGGAGCAATGACACAGTGCCACTGTTCATAGACATGCTAAAATAAGCTGTTTGGGCATAGTAGCACTAACTTTACTTGAGTACCAGAAATCATCTAACACGTTAAAGAAACGCCTTTCTGGATTGCAAATAAGAGTTTATTTCATTTGAAACCAATATCTTTCATTTTGGCAAGCTTTGATCTTAACATTGCATAAACTGATATTCTCTTACAGGGAAAACAGCTTTTCAACATCTTCGGAGCTGCGGTCTCTTCTTTCACTATGGAGCACTGAAACTGTAGCACTGTTCATAGAAATGCTAAAATAAGCTGTTTGGACATAGTAGCACTAACTTTTCTTGAGGAGCAGAACTCATCTAACACATTAAAGAAACGCTTTTCTGCAGTGCATTTCATTTGAAACCAATATCTTACATTTTGACAAGCTTTGATCTTAACATTGTATGAACTGACATCCTCTTACAAGGAAAACAGCTTTTCAACATCTTCGGAGCTGCGGTCTCTTCTTTCACTATGGAGCACTGAAACAGTAGCACTGTTCATAGAAATGCTAAAATTAGCTGTTTGGACATAGTAGCACTAACTTTTCTTGAGGAGCAGAACTCATCTAACATTAATGAAACGCTTTTCTGCATTGCAAATAAAAGTTCATTTCATTTGAAACCACTATCTTACATTTTGAAAAGCTTTGATCTTAACATTGTATAAACTGACATCCTCTTACAGGGAAAAAAGCTTTTCAGCATCTGTGGAGCTGCGGTCTCTTCTTTCACTCAGGAGCACTGACACAGTGCCACTGTTCATAGAAACGCTAAACTATGCTATTTGGGCATAGTAGCACTAACTTTACTTGAGGAGCAGAAACCATCGAACACATTAAACAAAACCTTTCTGCATTGCAAATAAGAGATTATTTAATTTGAAACCAACATGTTTCCTTTTGGCAATCTTTGATCTCAACAGTGTATGAAGTGATATTCTCTTAGAGGGAAAACAGCTTTTCATCATCTGTGGAGCTGTGGTCTCTTCTTTCACTCAGGAGTACTAACACAGTGCCACTGTTCATAGAAACGCTAAAATAAGCTGTTTAGGCATAGTAGCACTATCTTTGCTTGAAGAGCAGAAACAATATAATACATTAAAGAAACGCCTTTCTGCATTGCAAATAAGAATTTATTTAATTTGAAACCAACATCTTTCATTTTGGCAATCTTTGATCTTAACATTGCATAAACTGACATTCTCTTAGAGTGAAAACAGCTTTTCAACATCTGTGGAGCTGTGGTCTCTTCTTTCACTCAGGAGCAGTAACACAGTGCCACTGTTCATAGAAACACTAAAATAAGCTGTTTAGGCATAGTAGCACTATCTTTGCTTGAGGAGCAGAAACAATCTAATACATTAAAGAAATGCCTTTCTGCATTGAAAATAAGAATTTATTTCATTTGAAACCAACATCTTTCATTTTGGCAAGCTTTGATCTTAACATTGCATAAACTGACATTCTCTTAGAGTGAAAACAGCTTTTCAAGATCTTCGGAGCTGCGGTCTCTTAGTCCATTTAGGAACACTGAAACAGTGCCACTGTTCATAGAAATGCTAAAATAAGCTGTTTGAGCATAGTAGCACTAACTTTACTTGAGGAGCAGAAATCATCTAACACGTTAAAGAAATGCCTTTCTGCATTGCAAATAAGAGTTTATTTCATTTAAAAAAAATATCTTTCATTTTGACAAGCTTTGATCTTAACATTGCATAAACTGAATTCTCTTACAGGGAAAACAGCTTTTCAACATCTTCGGAGCTGCGGCCTCTTCTTATACTCTGGAGCACTGAAACAGTAGCACTGTTCATAGAAATGCTAAAAGAAACTATTTGGGCATAGTGGCACTAACTTCACTTGAGGAGCAGAAAGTATCTAACACATTAAACTAACGCGTTTCTGCATTTGCAAATAAGTTTATTTCATTTGAAACCAATATTTTACATTTTGACAAGCTTTGATCTTAACATTGCATAAACTGACATTCTCTTACAGCGAAAACAGCTTTTCAGCATATGTAGAGCTGCGGTCTCTTCTTTCACTCACGAGCACTGACACAGTGCCACTGTTCATAGAAACGCTAAAATAAGCTTTTTGGGCACAGTAGCACTAACTTTATTTGAGGAGCAGAAATCATCTAAAAAATTCAAGAAACGCCTTTCTGCATTGCAAATAAAAGTTTATTGCATTTGAAACCAACATCTTTCCTTTTGGCAAGCACTGATCTCAACAGTGCATGAAGTGACATTCTCTTAGAGGGAAACCAGCTTTTCATCATCTGTGGAGCTGTGGTCTCTTCTTTCACTCAGGAGCACTGACACAGTGGCACTTTTCATTGAAACGCTAAAAAAAGCTTTTTGGGCATAGTAACACTGACTTTATTTGAGGAGCAGAAATCATCTAAAACATTAAAGAAACGCTTTTCTGCATTGCAAATAAAAGTTCATTTCATTTGAAACCAATATCTTCTATTTTGACAAGCTTTCATCTTAACATTGTATAAACTGACATCCTCTTACAGGGAAAAAAGCTTTTCAGCATCTGTGGAGCTGCGGTCTCTTCTTTAACTCAGGAGCAATGACACAGTGCCACTGTTCATAGACATGCTAAAATAAGCTGTTTGGGCATAGTAGCACTAACTTTACTTGAGTACCAGAAATCATCTAACACGTTAAAGAAACGCCTTTCTGGATTGCAAATAAGAGTTTATTTCATTTGAAACCAATATCTTTCATTTTGGCAAGCTTTGATCTTAACATTGCATAAACTGATATTCTCTTACAGGGAAAACAGCTTTTCAACATCTTCGGAGCTGCGGTCTCTTCTTTCACTATGGAGCACTGAAACAGTAGCACTGTTCATAGAAATGCTAAAATAAGCTGTTTGGACATAGTAGCACTAACTTTTCTTGAGGAGCAGAACTCATCTAACACATTAAAGAAACGCTTTTCTGCAGTGCATTTCATTTGAAACCAATATCTTACATTTTGACAAGCTTTGATCTTAACATTGTATGAACTGACATCCTCTTACAAGGAAAACAGCTTTTCAACATCTTCGGAGCTGCGGTCTCTTCTTTCACTATGGAGCACTGAAACAGTAGCACTGTTCATAGAAATGCTAAAATAAGCTGTTTGGACATAGTAGCACTAACTTTTCTTGAGGAGCAGAACTCATCTAACATTAATGAAACGCTTTTCTGCATTGCAAATAAAAGTTTATTTCATTTGAAACCACTATCTTACATTTTGACAAGCTTTGATCTTAACATTGTATAAACTGACATCCTCTTACAGGGAAAAAAGCTTTTCAGCATCTGTGGAGCTGCGGTCTCTTCTTTCACTCAGGAGCACTGACACAGTGCCACTGTTCATAGAAACGCTAAACTATGCTATTTGGGCATAGTAGCACTAACTTTACTTGAGGAGAAGAAACCATCGAACACATTAAACAAAACCTTTCTGCATTGCAAATAAGAGATTATTTAATTTGAAACCAACATGTTTCCTTTTGGCAATCTTTGATCTCAACAGTGTATGAAGTGATATTCTCTTAGAGGGAAAACAGCTTTTCATCATCTGTGGAGCTGTGGTCTCTTCTTTCACTCAGGAGTACTAACACAGTGCCACTGTTCATAGAAACGCTAAAATAAGCTGTTTAGGCATAGTAGCACTATCTTTGCTTGAAGAGCAGAAACAATATAATACATTAAAGAAACGCCTTTCTGCATTGCAAATAAGAATTTATTTAATTTGAAACCAACATCTTTCATTTTGGCAAGCTTTGATCTTAACATTGCATAAACTGACATTCTCTTAGAGTGAAAACAGCTTTTCAACATCTGTGGAGCTGTGGTCTCTTCTTTCACTCAGGAGCAGTAACACAGTGCCACTGTTCATAGAAACACTAAAATAAGCTGTTTAGGCATAGTAGCACTATCTTTGCTTGAGGAGCAGAAACAATCTAATACATTAAAGAAACGCCTTTCTGCATTGAAAATAAGAATTTATTTCATTTGAAACCAACATCTTTCATTTTGGCAAGCTTTGATCTTAACATTGCATAAACTGACATTCTCTTAGAGTGAAAACAGCTTTTCAACATCTTCGGAGCTGCGGTCTCTTAGTCCATTTAGGAACACTGAAACAGTGCCACTGTTCATAGAAATGCTAAAATAAGCTGTTTGAGCATAGTAGCACTAACTTTACTTGAGGAGCAGAAATCATCTAACACGTTAAAGAAATTCCTTTCTGCATTGCAAATAAGAGTTTATTTCATTTAAAAAAAATATCTTTCATTTTGACAAGCTTTGATCTTAACATTGCATAAACTGAATTCTCTTACAGGGAAAACAGCTTTTCAACATCTTCGGAGCTGCGGCCTCTTCTTATACTCTGGAGCACTGAAACAGTACCACTGTTCATAGAAATGCTAAAATAAACTATTTGGGCATAGTAGCACTAACTTCACTTGAGGAGCAGAAAGCATCTAACACATTAAACTAACGCGTTTCTGCAGTTGCAAATAAGTTTATTTCATTTGAAACCAATATCTTACATTTTGACAAGCTTTGATCTTAACATTGCATAAACTGACATTCTCTTACAGGGATAACAGCTTTTCAGCATCTGTGGAGCTGCGGTCACTTCTTTCACTCAGTACCACTGACACAGTGCCACTGTTCATAGAAATGCTAAAATAAGCTGTTTGGGCATAGTAGCACTAACTTTGCTTGAGGAGCAGAAACAATCTAATACATTAAAGAAACGCCTTTCTGCATTGCAAATAAAAGTTTATTGCATTTGAAACCAACATCTTTCCTTTTGGCAAGCACTGATCTCAACATTGTATAAACTGACATCCTCTTACAGGGAAAAACGCTTTTCAGCATCTGTGGAGCTGCGGTCTCTTCTTTCACTCAGGAGCAATGACACAGTGCCACTGTTCATAGACATGCTAAAATAAGCTGTTTGTGCATAGTAGCACTAACTTTACTTGAGTATCAGAAATCATCTAACACGTTAAAGAAACGCCTTTCTGGATTGCAAATAAGAGTTTATTTCATTTGAAACCAATATCTTTCATTTTGGCAAGCTTTTATCTTAACATTGCATAAACTGATATTCTCTTACAGGGAAAACAGCTTTTCAACATCTTCGGAGCTGCGGTCTCTTCTTTCACTATGGAGCACTGAAACAGTAGCACTGTTAATAGAAATGCTAAAATAAACTATTTGGGCATAGTGGCACTAACTTCACTTGAGGAGCAGAAAGTATCTAACACATTAAACTAACGCGTTTCTGCATTTGCAAATAAGTTTATTTCATTTGAAACCAATATCTTACATTTTGACAAGCTTTGATCTTAACATTGCATAAACTGACATTCTCTTACAGCGAAAACAGCTTTTCAGCATATGTAGAGCTGCGGTCTCTTCTTTCAGTCACGAGCACTGACACAGTGCCACTGTTCATAGAAACGCTAAAATAAGCTTTTTGGGCACAGTAGCACTAACTTTATTTGAGGAGCAGAAATCATCTATAAAATTCAAGAAACGCCTTTCTGCATTGCACATAAAAGTTTATTGCATTTGAAACCAACATCTTTCCTTTTGGCAAGCACTGATCTCAACAGTGCATGAAGTGACATTCTCTTAGAGGGAAACCAGCTTTTCATCATCTGTGGAGCTGTGGTCTCTTCTTTCACTCAGGAGCACTGACACAGTGGCACTTTTCATTGAAACGCTAAAAAAAGCTTTTTGGGCATAGTAGCACTGACTTTATTTGAGGAGCAGAAATCATCTAAAACATTAAAGAAACGCTTTTCTGCATTGCAAATAAAAGTTCATTTCATTTGAAACCAATATCTTCTATTTTGACAAGCTTTCATCTTAACATTGTATAAACTGACATCCTCTTACAGGGAAAAAAGCTTTTCAGCATCTGTGGAGCTGCGGTCTCTTCTTTAACTCAGGAGCAATGACACAGTGCCACTGTTCATAGACATGCTAAAATAAGCTGTTTGGGCATAGTAGCACTAACTTTACTTGAGTAACAGAAATCATCTAACACATTAAAGAAACGCCTTTCTGGATTGCAAATAAGAGTTTATTTCATTTGAAACCAATATCTTTCATTTTGGCAAGCTTTGATCTTAACATTGCATAAACTGATATTCTCTTACAGGGAAAACAGCTTTTCAACATCTTCGGAGCTGCGGTCTCTTCTTTCACTATGGAGCACTGAAACAGTAGCACTGTTCATAGAAATGCTAAAATAAGCTGTTTGGACATAGTAGCACTAACTTTACTTGAGTAACAGAACTCATCTAACACATTAAAGAAACGCTTTTCTGCAGTGCATTTCATTTGAAACCAATATCTTACATTTTGACAAGCTTTGATCTTAACATTGTATGAACTGACATCCTCTTACAGGGAAAAAAGCTTTTCAGCATCTGTGGAGCTGCGGTCTCTTCTTTCACTCAGGAGCACTGACACAGTGCCACTGTTCATAGAAATGCTAAAATAAGCTGTTTGGGCATAGTAGCACTAACTTTACTTGAGGAGCAGAAACCATCGAACACATTAAACAAAACCTTTCTGCATTGCAAATAAGGGATTATTTCATTTGAAACCAACATCTTTCCTTTTGGCAAGCTTTGATCTCAACAGTGTATGAAGTGATATTCTCTTAGAGGGAAAACAGCTTTTCATCATCTGTGGAGCTGTGGTCTCTTCTTTCACTCAGGAGCAGTAACACAGTGCCACTGTTCATAGAAACACTAAAATAAGCTGTTTAGGCATAGTAGCACTATCTTTGCTTGAGGAGCAGGAACAATCTAATACATTAAAGAAACGCCTTTCTGCATTGAAAATAAGAATGTATTTAATTTGAAACCAACATCTTTCATTTTGGCAAGCTTTGATCTTAACATTGCATAAACTGACATTCTCTTAGAGTGGAAACAGCTTTTCAACATCTTCGGAGCTGCGGTCTGTTCTTCCATTTAGGAACACTGAAACAGTGCCACTGTTCATAGAAATGCTAAAATAAGCTGTTTGAGCATAGTAGCACTAACTTTACTTGAGGAGTAGAAATCATCTAACACGTTAAAGAAATGCCTTTCTGCATTGCAAATAAGAGTTTATTTTATTTAAAACCAATATCTTTCATTTTGACAAGCTTTGATCTTAACATTGCATAAACTGAATTCTCTTACAGGGAAAACAGCTTTTCAACATCTTCGGAGCTGCGGCCTCTTCTTATACTCTGGAGCACTGAAACAGTACCACTGTTCATAGAAATGCTAAAATAAACTATTTGGGCATAGTAGCACTAACTTCACTTGAGGAGCAGAAAGCATCTAACACATTAAACTAACGCGTTTCTGCAGTTGCAAATAAGTTTATTTCATTTGAAACCAATATCTTACATTTTGACAAGCTTTGATCTTAACATTGCATAAACTGACATTGTCTTACAGGGATAACAGCTTTTCAGCATCTGTGGAGCTGCGGTCACTTCTTTCACTCAGTACCACTGACACAGTGCCACTGTTCATAGAAATGCTAAAATAAGCTGTTTGGGCATAGTAGCACTAACTTTGCTTGAGGAGCAGAAACAATCTAATACATTAAAGAAACGCCTTTCTGCATTGCAAATAAAAGTTTATTGCATTTGAAACCAACATCTTTCCTTTTGGCAAGCACTGATCTCAACATTGTATAAACTGACATCCTCTTAGAGGGAAAAACGCTTTTCAGCATCTGTAGAGCTGCGGTCTCTTCTTTCACTCAGGAGCAATGACACAGTGCCACTGTTCATAGACATGCTAAAATAAGCTGTTTGGGCATAGTAGCACTAACTTTACTTGAGTACCAGAAATCATCTAACACGTTAAAGAAACGCCTTTCTGGATTGCAAATAAGAGTTTATTTCATTTGAAACCAATATCTTTCATTTTGGCAAGCTTTTATCTTAACATTGCATAAACTGATAGTCTCTTACAGGGAAAACAGCTTTTCAACATCTTCGGAGCTGCGGTCTCTTCTTTCACTATGGAGCACTGAAAGAGTAGCACTGTTCATAGAAATGCTAAAATAAGCTGTTTGGACATAGTAGCACTAACTTTTCTTGAGGAGCAGAACTCATCTAACACATTAATGCAACGCTTTTCTGCATTGCAAATAAAAGTTTATTTCATTTGAAACCAATGTCTTTCATTTTGGCAAGCTTTGATCTTAACATTGCATAAACTGACATTCTCTTACAGGGATAACAGCTTTTCAGCATCTGTGGAGCTGCGGTCACTTCTTTCACTCAGTAGCACTGACACAGTGCCACTGTTCATAGAAACACTAAAGTAAGCTGTTTGGGCATAGTAGCACTAACTTTGTTTGAGGAGCAGAAACAATCTAATACATTAAAGAAACGCCTTTCTGCATTGCAAATAAGAGTTTATTTCATTTGAAACCAACATCTTTCATTTTGGCAAGCTTTGATCTTAACATTGCATAAACTGACATTCTCTTAGAGGGAAAACAGCTTTTCAACATCTTCGGAGCTGCGGTCTCTTCTTTCACTCAGGAGTGTCATTGTTCATAGAAACGCTAAAATAAGCTGTTTGGGCATAGTAGCACTAACATAACTTGCTCTGTAAAAAAAAAGATCTAACACATGAAAATCTGTCTTCTGCAATGCAAACAACATTTCATTTCATGAGTGAGAAACATATTTCATGTACTCAAGCTTTGTTCTTAAAACTGCATTAATCACCTTTCTCCGACTGAGAAAGAAGCTTTTCAGCATCTGTGGCCTTCATTTGCTTGTTTTCACGAACACAGCATTTAGTGTTCTTAGAAGCTCTAAACTAGTGATTCTGTGCATTGATGCTCTAACACAACTTGCTCTGCAAAAAAGCTCTAACACATGATAATCTGTCTTCTGCTTTGCAAATAACATTTCATTTCATGAGCAAGAAACATCTTTCATGTACTTAAGCTTTCCTCTTAAAATTGCATTAACCACCTTTCTCCCACTGAAAAATAAGCTTTTCAGCATCTGTGTCCTTCATTTGTTTATTTTCACTAACACAGCATTTAGTGTTCTTAGAAGCTCTAAACTAGTGATTCTATACATTGAACCTTTAACATAACTTGCTCTTCAAAAAATCTCAAACACATGAAAATCTGTCTTCTGAATTGCAAATAACATTTCATTTCATGAGAAAGAAACATCTTTCATATACTTAAGCTTTGCTCTTAAAATTGCATTAATTAACCTTCTCTCTGAGAAAGAAGCTTTTCAGCATCTGTGGCCTTGCATTATCTTCATTTGCTTAGTTTCACTAACACAGCATTTAGTGTTCTTAGAAGCTCTAAACTAGTGATTCTGTGCACTGAAGCTCTAACATAACTTGCTTTGAAAAAAAAAAACTAAGACATGAATATCTGTCTTCTGCATTGCAAATAACATTTCATTTTATGAGAAAGAAACATCTTTCATGTAGTGAAGCTTTGCACTTAAAATTGCATCAACCAACTTTCTCTCACTGAGAAAGAAGCTTTTCAGCATCTGTGGCCTTCATTTGCTTAGTTTCACTAACACTGCATTTAGTGTTCTTAGATGCTCTAAACTTGTGATTCTGTGCACTGAAGCTCTAACATACCTTGCTCTTTTAAAAAAAGCTCTAATACATGAAAATCTGTCTTCTGCATTGCAAATAACATTTCATTTCATGAGAAAGAAACATCTTTCATGTACTTAAGCTTTGCTCTTAAAATTGCATTAACTAACTTTCTCTCACTGAGAAAGAAGCTTTTCATCATCTGTAGCCTTGCATTCTTGTCATTTGCTTAGTTTCACTAACACAGCATTTAGTGTTCTTAGAAGCCCTAAACTAGTGATTCTGTGCATTGAAGCTATAACATAACTTGCTCTGAATAAAATAACTAAGACATGAAAATGTGTCTTCTGCATTGCAAATACCATTTCAGATCAAGAGAAACTTGTTTCATGTAGTAAAGCTTTTCTCTTAAAATTGCATTAACCAACTTTCTCTCACTGAGAAAGAAGTTTTCAGCATCTGTGGCCTTCATTTGCTTAGTTTCACTAACACAGCATTAAGTGTTCTTAGAAGCTCTAACCTAGTGATTCTGTGCATTGAAGCTCTAACACAACTTGCTCTGCAAAAAAGCTATAACACATGAAAATCTGTCTTCTGCATTGCAAATAACATTTCATTTCATGAGCAAGAAATATCTTTCATGTACTTAAGCTTTTCTCTTAAAATTGCATTAACCACCTTTCTCCCACTGAGAAAGAAGCTTTTCAGCATCTGTGGCCTTGCATTATCTTCATTTGCTTAGTGGCACAGACGGAGATTATGGAATATTGTTAATGGGTTGGAATATGAAACATGGAACCAATTCCACATTTTCAATTTATACAAAAGTAAATGCATAGGGTTCAATAGGAACTTGGGACCTATTTTCTGGAATCACTTTCTGAAGTTCTAGTACAGTGGTTCCCAACCTTTTTTTGTCTGAGACCCCCTTTTTCCGAAGAAAATATTTTAGGGCCCCCCTTCACATTTAATGATATTATCGCTCTTGTAAGCTTGCAGCAAGGATGACAAAAAATGTTGTTTTCAATCAAACTGTATGTTTATTACTATAACCAGATATGTTTATCCACAAATAATAGCCTATATAGAACATTGAAAATACAATAACAAAAACATCAGTAGGCCATTTTAAAAACGTAAGCCGAGGAGTAGCCTATAAACTGGCCCTATTTGAATTGCAATAACAAAAATATCAGTATTCACACTGGTGTGTAGGAAAAAAAAAAGAATGAATATAGGCTATTACAAAATGACTGCTGTCTGGCATCTCAATACTTGCATGTTATTTGTGAGGCTTTATCGATCAATGTGAGGATTGCTGCTGGCAGTGAGTAATAATTTGTTCAATGCGTGGAGAGATCTTTGACAGGGCAAGACGCATGTCATCCTCAAGGGTCAGTCTGGCCCTGTATTTGGTTTTAAGTGCTGTCATGGTTGAAAACCCAGCTGCACAAGATAGGTAGGTGGTAAATGGAATCAGCACCATCATTGCTACTGTGTGACAGACTGGGTGTTCTTCTGCAATTTCAGACCAGAATGATTCCAGTGGAACCTCACTGAAATGGGCTTTCAGGCTGGCATCAGAGGATATTTATATAAGCTCTTCCAGAAGTCTCGATGGCAGAGTAGCTGGAAGCTTTGCTTCAATGTTCTCAGTGAAGGGGTTTCTGATCCACAGAAAATCAGCTGCCTGCTCCTCCGTTAGAGCTGGGAAATAACTATCAAATTTCTCCAGGACCTTTGATAGGTGCACTGTTATTTGACGTTAAAATTCAAGTGTCTGTCTGCAATAAATGCATGGGTGTGCTCAAACACGTCACTGATTCCGGAGGAGACACGGGTTTTCCACATGTGTAGTTTTCTTTTGAAAGCCTCTACTCGTTCATGCTGCACCACAGTGTTTATGTTTGCACCTTGCATTGCTCTGTTAAGCTTGTTCATTTCACCAAATATGTCTGAAAAGTAGCTGAGTTGAGCGAGCCATTAGTCATCGTCCAAAAACTCTGCAAGGTCTGGTCTCTTGTCCGCAAGAAAGTCACGCAACTCCTCCCTCAGGCTGAACAGACGCATCAGCACCCGTCCTCTGGACAGCCACCTCACGTCAGTGTGGATCAGCAGGGTATGGTAATCAGCGCCTACCTCTTCACACAGAGCAGTGAATAACCGGGAGTTGGTGGCTCTGGCTTTCACAAAGTTCACGATTTTTACGGCCACATCTAAAACTTCATGAAGACTGGGTTCCATTTCTTTTGTAGCAAGCGCCTCTCTGTGCAGAAAGCAGTGCGTTGAAACGGCAAGGGGAGCAACCTCTTTGATACGCTGAACTACCCCGGACTGCCTGTCAGTCATCGCGGCAGTTCCATCAGTACGGACCCCAATACAGTCGCTCCAGTTTATCTCATTTGATCTCATGAAATTATCCAAAGTTTCAAAAATATCGTTTGCCGTCGTCGTGGTACGGAGCTCTTTACAAAACAAAAAATCTTTTATCTCGTTTTCCCATTCATAACGAACTAGAACAGTGGAGTTGTGCCATTTTTGACACGTCGGTAGACTCGTCTATTTGAAGTGCGAAGTTATTACCACGAAGTCACGCAGAAAGATGATCCCTCACGTCTTCTGACATTGTTGCGATGCGACGTTTGACCGTATTATTTGATAATGGTATCTTAGCCAGTTGTTTTGACTTATCCTCTCCAAATAATTCCTACACAATCTCTGTTGCGCATGGCAAAATCAATTTTTCTGCAATTGTATGCCCTTTCTTTGCTTTGGCGATTTTTTCAGCAACTGTA